>QVRM01005929.1:0-30195 GCA_003439945.1 Dermanyssus gallinae | reverse complement strand
TTTCTATAGGGAAACTGCTCGTTCGTGATCAGACCATTATTATTGTCGTATATCGCTTTGTTTATCACTTCTCCAGAAGTTCTCGAGGCACTACTGTCAACGAGACAATGCGTTTCTATGCCGACTTTGTTGCCGGTTCTTTTTTATAAACTGGATGAAAATTACGGATACAATCCTAAAAACATCAGAGACACAAACATAAATTGAGGGACTTGCGACAGTTTCTGTAGAAAATTGCTGGCATGCTTTTGGAGCGGTGCTTAGTTTTCCGAGATTTTGAGCAAATTTTTTAGCACATAGGCGCTGTGCCATGGTGATACGTGCTGTGCTGAAGACGTGTAGTCTTGCATTCGGTAGGTCTCGACGAAGTGTCTGGTCACAATATCGGCCTTCTCGTAGTCAATCGTCAGGCTAATGATCCATCTTTCCCCTAATTTGCCGACAACGTGCCCTTAATAGTGACGCGATTATCAAAATATGTGGCCCAAATAGTATTGCTTGATATACTTGAAATCAGTCTTTCTTTATATTTGTGGTTGGTAATGGCTACCTGTCACAGGGAATAAATATGAGTTTACTGAAATAGACTTAAATCGAAGTGCAAGTAAGAAGTGTGCGGAACTTCAAATTATATTTAAAATGATAAATTAAACAATGACTTCAAGGTAAAGGGACTTCCGCACACTCAATTTGTGTCAACGCTATTATTATTATTATTATTGCAAGCAAAATATTGGGCATCGTGGGCTGGATCGTGGGCTGCCCCGGTGAGCAGCAGTTCGAGGATGATTGCCTTCTCGTGATCTGTTGATCACACTGCGGTACGCGAAGTACGCTGGATGCTGTTTCACGTAAGGATTCCTTTATTTCAATTGGGCGTTGACCAGGCCTTCATCGTTTCAACCCGCCGGTTGATGTCTGTCCTCGTGAGGACGAAGTGCTCATCACGTTCACCTCAGGAACGACCGGAATGCCTAAGGGCGTACTCCACCGCACTTCACACACAACAGGCTCAACTCATATGCTCTGGGTGAGCTAAAGCTTTTTACTGTTTTAATTGTTTAAAGCTACGTGTGTCTGGTCCAAGTATGTGGCTGCGCTGTCGGGTGAAATCACACGAACTAGAGTGGTGCACCTCTAAAGAGACGATAAGAGTCTAATAGAGACTGTGTACCAGGACGTTAAGGGTGCCGCCCTGGCCCTTTTCAGCATTGTCTATACGAGATACATACACAATTTTTATTGACCTTTTGCCATAAATTGGGCGTTATTTGTGAAATCTCCCGCCGATGCGATTTTCCTTCAGGCTCGTCGATGGTAGCGGTCTTACCTTGCTCCTCAAAATGCCCCCAAGGTCGCAAGAACGAGTTGGCCACGGAGCTGTCTGCTTTCTGGGGATCACTTGCACACACCAAGCTTTCTTTTAAACCAAGCAAATTTCCATAGTGCTGCTCAATAAGCTTCACACTCTGAGAGATACCCATCAATGTCCATCATTAGTCATCAATATTATTGTTAACCATCAATAACGGTCGGAAATCCAACAATGTTCCGCTTAGAATGATGGAAATGGAATAGAACTGCGGGGTTTACAAGCACATTGCTGTCATTTGCCACACGCTATGTATATGTGTGTGTTAATGGTTATAAGTCTTATGTTGAAGTGGCTAACAAGAATTTAATGATTATATATATAATAATTGATGAATGATTATATATATATATATATATATGTATATATATATATAATATATTATATATATAATATATATATAATTTTTTTTTCAGCAATAATAAAACTGTTGCTTATGAGAATGATATATCGACAAAACAGCACTGAATGCATTCCCAGCGGAGTTGACTATACACCGTTTACTCCCATCTTGTGCAGTATTTTTACTTTTTTTATATGCTACAATCGTTGTTCTATTGTATTTTAAACAATCGTTGTTGCTGTTGCGGTGGTTACTATATTATTCAATTGTTCAACTGTTTGTTAATTGACATTTCTTGTCATCATAAAGTAATTGCATACAATAATGTCAAGCCCCATTAAGCACATAGCTTGTTCGTAGCCTCTTTTATGAGATAACAATGTATACTTTATATATGCCATTTTCACCTGTTTACAATCTATTGTAGAATGGTTGTATTTTTATACAACTTTTAACCAGATACCAAAGTTTCAAGATAATGCTTTTTGAGATCGCATTTGAATTTGAGCAGAGACTTTGTTTGTCTGATATTAGCGCTATTGTAGTTTCTGTTGTTAGTTCATGTTGTTTGACTTGCTGACGTTGACTTGCACACAAACGTGGTCTCTGCAGGGATGAGGGCGCTCGCCTGATTCGAGGCTCGGATGTGGTCCTGCAGTGGTGTCCCGTCAGTCACGTGTCCGGCTCCATCTTCTTTCCTCTCGCCCTGGCAACGGGCGCTACCTCGGTCGTCACCAACGCTAAGCAAGATGTCGAAGACTTGTTCACATTTGCGAAAAATACAAAGTAAGAACTATATACACGCATATGAGACATCTCCCTATTTTTGGATATATGATTTTATATACTTTTTAAGTATTTCAATATGTATACAAATTTATTTGTTAAATGTGGGTATGAATATTTAAAATATGACACGTCTCATGTATGCTGCTTTTGTCAGAGTACATGAGCGTTTCTATGGAAAAATGCGGTTCTTGGGTTTTACCCGGGAGATAGTTTGCTCATATAGAGAACAACAGAGGGTGTTGTATCTGCTTACTCCCGTCTGCTTGGTGGAATTAAAATCTTAACAGATTTTTATTCTTAAAATCCTGTTACGATTTTTTAAAATCTTAACAGAATTTCTTTAAATATTCCATTCGGCTAAAACCATGGTATTTATATAGCAAGGCTATTAAGGTCCTTACATTGTCGAAGTTGACGAACTGTTTGCCAACCGAAAGCGTGATTCGCAGCAACAAATCTTGCGACTTTAGTAGAAATAATCGAGCCGCCATCTCGAATACTATTATGTGTGAACATGAAGAATGTTAATATTTTGTCATGTTTTATAAGGCAATTTAAGATCTTGATGTTATTTCTTGCTGAAGTCTAGGAAAGGGTATAACTTGGCTGCTGGGGATATTGCAGCGGGTGACTACGCAAAATATACGAGTATACACTCCTAAACACTTCCGGGCATTGCATTATCCATCACATTTTGCGTAAAACATATTCGAGCTCATAATGGCAACGTATTATTTGAAATGTTTTTAGCAACAATTTAAAGACCTTAAAACACGACCAAGGTGTTTGTAGGGGTTAGTTTCATTCTCAACATATGCAATTTCGGCTTTGTCGCTTTTGTTCTATTCGCAGATGTCTATCTATATCAAACACATATGTTTCTTGTCAGTCAAGAGAATAAGAACCAGTCTACCGTTTGCTGTATTTTACATATACCGATATATCTCTGACAAGAGCTAACAGTACGATGCCGGTTTACGCTTTGAAAATTGGACCGTTGACCGATGGCATGCCGTTCTATTCTTTCATCGAGAGCAGGATGTCTTTGTACGGTAACCGATAGACGGGAAATAGTATACCGGAAAGTGTTTTACGCAACCGCGCAATGTAGAGCGTTTTACGGCAGCGGTTCTATCATGTCTTAAGTGTAATATCCTTAGGGCAGGAGAACCGAACCCCACAAGTCCTCCACCCAGAAAATCCCGCAAGTCAACGATTCACGCGGAAAAACGGTTTTACTGATCGTTATGAGATTCCGACACTCCATGTCGTGCTTTACGCAAAGGCTCTTGGCTTTGATAACTTCGAATGCATGCACGACAATGCTAGGACATTTATTGAACATTTGAGCTAAACAGTTTAATCACACAGTTGTTCTGAGAAATAGAATAAGCTCTATGTTCCGCATGTATTACTTACATATTTATTAAAGAAAAGCGAATTCTAGCGCAACATTCTGGACGTTCAAACTGATTTATCGTCTTTTGAATGTTCTAGTTATCCCTAGTATAGCGTGACTATTGTGAGTATAATATACGCCCAAAGTCAAGTGTGATGCGACTGTTTTGTTCCGATGTGAAAAAATTATGTATATGCAGGCATGTGCGTGTATAGACGTACATTGATGATAGATTCGCGGAGGACTAATTATTGTTGTTGAAGTCTCATACGGTATAGCTGACGACAAAGCACTTCGAACACTGTATGAACAGCCAGATTGCATTGTGTCTACTTCGGCACTGCTAACTAGAATCATTAAGCATGGCGTGCACCATATGTATACCCTCTGATTATCAGAAAACCTTTTAGATGGGCTGACTTGCGATAGTCGCCACATGTACCCAAGAAACAGAGAAGCAAGCGGCTACAATCCAAAGGTATATATATATATATATATATAGGGGATGAAGCCTTCCGAGTATCGCCATGTGTACACAAGGTATGCCTTACACGGCTATCATCACTTGGTGGCCGTGAACACTGAGTTCGATGTCGTCTAAAGTGCATCTGTCGGCATCGCTTACAATAGTGTTATATTAATTAACTGCCCGGCATTTGCCAAGAGCTCATTCCGTTGTCGATCATGCTTAATTGATAAAAATAAATAATGGTTAAATATATATATATATATATATATATATATATATATATATATATATATCAAGTTACAAATGTCCTCACTGTGGAAAGCAAGATATTAACGGAATACTTTGTGGAAATACGTCCTTTTGAAAAAACTATGATCATTTAATAACAAGATTTGCCGAACGTCCTAAATATACCCGATTCTACTGTTGTTTTAAAGAAACCCTAGAAGATGATTGATATCTGCAAACAAGATTAATACTTGGTAGAGGGATGCCTCTCGAATGCCGTGCGGCAAAAATGGCCCGGGACTTGACCGCCTTCAACAGCAGCATCATACCCTCAATATTACACGACACTGATATTGGATAGATTCCAACCAAGAATCCATTCAGTTCCCTTACCGAGATCGCGTGCCAACAAGTAGTCCGTGACAACAATTCATTCAAACACGTTGTACACGTGGAGAAAATATTGCCTTACTGGTCACCGCAAATCAGAAGCTCACGACAGCTTACCATTATCTGTGCATGCCATAACTCCGGACAGAGAACTTTCCAAGATGCTATCAAACAGCTAACGATAACCAGTGAAACAAAGGCGGCCGGCAATAATGGACGTTCTCTGTTGCTCGGTTTGCTCTTCTAGATCACCCAGCTGATGGCGTTTCCTGTCGTTCTCCAGAAGATTATTCAGATCCTTCGCAACTCGCCAGGGTCGTGCCGCTCTGTACGCCACATTCTCGCCGGAGGCAGCGTCATTGTGCCTGCCTGGTCGGAAGCGCTTCTCGAACAGCTCGATCTGCAGAGCTATCGCATAGGTGAGTCAAACAAAAAAAAGTCCAGAGCTACGGGGTTTTACTGCTTGCTTTGAAGTTTCACCAAAAAGCGGTATTTACGCAATTAATGTCGGCGTTTTTGCACAAGCATGCGGTTGTCTGTTGCAGAATGTAGATCTAGGCATACTCTTGCTCCAGACTTATCCAAAACTCTTCTTATCCAAAACTGTCAGTAAGCTAAGTATGCTTCGTCTAAACTGTAGCTTTAATTCTACACTCAGCACATATTGTAGCAGTTCCGAGTTGAATATATCAGAAGCAGATCAACTTAAACAGATTACGCTTACGATCTAGTGAAACGCCTTCGTCCCACCTTACTACGCTAAACATTATCCCAGTAAGTTCACATATTATACCGATATCCTTCACAGATTAGATCCGTTTATCTGCAAAAAAATACTGATACCTTGGGTTCTTGGTCAGTTTTTTTAAATTTTAGATTATTTTATAGATATAAACTGGCCAAGGGGTGGCCACTTCGGGCGTTGTTGCTAAAACCACGGTATTGTGAACTCACAAACCACTAAAATCCTGTGGTCCTCTTCGTTCCTTGTCGAAAGTCCGCAAAGAAGGCCACAGTACTGTCTTCTTGAGATTTTATACCTGATTACTTTAGCTCGCCGTTAAGGCTGCAGGACCTGCATAGCCCGATTTTTGCGGCGGCTAGTTGCGTTGGCAAGATAGATTATGTAACCTTATGGTCTTTGAGAAGTGCCTGTTCGATGGCTTAACATGTCAGAAGACTCGGGTTCTGTACACGCGGCATAAGGGGAGTCAGTTTTGCAAATACGGTGGATGTATTTCTGAAAACAACTAACATGGTCTCTCAGCAGTTTCGGGAGTGAGCGTATGTGAGCGAGCCATGTTTAGAGCAGTACCATGCTTTTGGGGTCAAGGGGCGTTATTATTGTCCAGAAAATAGGGCGGTCTATCTGAATTGCTTTTCCTGCTGCCACAACCGTGGCATCGTGCGCTGCGGTACTAGTAAATACGTTTTTGCGTGTTTTATTAGCACGCGTTCACTATGAGTTTGGGTTGATCCGAATAGCGTTGTTGTAAAGGACGTAAGAGAAAAGTTTTGCTTATTAAGAATTACCTCGACGCAGCAGTTCCAGCCTAGCTGTTAAAGCTTTCAGGCTGAATCTGTTTGTAGTTTTATATGGACCCTTCAGTCTGTCTATCTCGCTTTATTCAACGTTTCCTGTAGAGCATTGTGTTTTGTTGTTTTGCAATACGGCGCAATTACCTGCTTTTTGAATTCTGACTAATTATTTGCGCAAGAATAAAGTTTTAATTCAGCTTAGATTACAAATTTGTTTTGAAAAAAAACTGTTTACGTTCTAGTGTCGTATTTGGTCGCGTAAAATAATTAAATTCGTGCGAGACAGGCGCAACAGAAGAATTGACAGAACGAAGCACTTGATAAGAAAGCCTAAAGTAGGTGCTTAATGGTTGACAAAGTAGTCAGTCGCGTACAATCGTTTCGTACTAGATTTTTTTAGTTGATATCGTACTTTGTTGAGAAAGTTTGTCAATAAAGGATTTTAAATTCTTCTCTTCTACGACTCAATTTGTTTTATTTAAATTTCAATTTGCTGAGGAGCGCCATTTACGGTAGAGTAAGCAAACTATTTACGTAATGTGCAATAAAGCATGCATTTTTATTGCCTACATTATATATATATATATATATATATATATATATATATATATATATATATATATATATATATATACAGGTAGTTCAACAAGTTCTTAAAATGAGCTTTTCAGAATTCGATTTTTTTCGCGCTCTTACCGCTATTGGAAACGGCAACTTTTCGATTGCTAGCAGTCAAAATATTATGGTGATTGGCCGTTGCGATTTCGTTTGATCGCTTTTCCCGTGCAACGTATCGGCGTGATTTTGAAAAATTGAGAAAAAACAGTTTCGAGTGGTTATCAAGCGTTTTTATTTCAAAAGTTGGAATGCGACCCAAGTGAAAACTGAGTTAGACGAGGTGTACGGTGACTCTGCGCCATGTTTTGCCACTGTTTCTAACTAGATTAATGAGTTAAAAAGATGTCGCAGAAGCACCGAGGATGAACTACGTTCAGGACGCCCAAAAACGGCAACTGATGAGGAAAACGTGGAAAAAGTGCGGAAAATCGTTGCCGCAGATAAGCGAGTGAACATTAAGGAGATATCGGAGGCCTTGGGGATCAGTTTGGGTAGTGTGCATTTCATCCTGCACGAGAACTTGAAGATGAAAAAACTCAGATCAAAATGAGTGCCGCATTTGCTCAACCAAGGCCAAAAAGACGCGCGTGTTTCCGCTTCACAGCGAAATTTAGCCAAGATGTCGAAAAATCCGTCGGATTTTTGGCGCAGATTCGTGACCGTCGATGAAAGCTGGGTCCATCACTACACTCCCGAGACCCAAGAAGCATCTCGCCAATGGTGTGCACCTGGTGAAGGACCTCCGAAGAGGGTGCGGACAACGGCATCGGCCGGAAAGATGATTCCGGCCGATGCCGTTGTACTGTTTTTTGGGACCAACGTGGAATAATTCTGGTCGACTACCTTGAGAGCGGTAAAACGATCTCAGGAGAATATTATGCAAGACTGTTGGACTGCCTGAAGCAAGAACTCATCGTGAAACGGTCCGCTTTGCAGAATAAGGTTGTCCTGTTTCACCAGCGCAATGCTCCTGCACACAAGTCACGGCAAGCATCGGCAAAACTGGCCCAACTGAGGTTCGAACTTATTGAACAACATTCCTATTCTCCAGACCTGGCCCCCTCTGATTATTTCTTCTTCAGACATTTGAAGAATAGTCTCGGTGGAAAGCGTTTTTCCAGCAATGAAGAGGTTACAACTGCTGTCAATGCCTATTTTCAGTCTAAAGACGCGGAATTTTACTCAAGAGGTATAAATACATTTAGCTTCTCGGGGAGTATATCGAATAAGAAAAAATTAAAAACAAGATTTGGAAAATTCTTGGTTTTCATTTTAAGAACTTGTAGTTCAACAAGTTCTTCAAATTGAACTTTTTTTTTCAATTTTAAGAACTTGTTGTTTCCACGTTGTATATTAAGATCCAGACGTTGTTTGAAAAAAACCTGTCACCGAATGACAGGTTTAACAAGGTGCCGACTTTGCAGATCAGCTGCTTGATCCTAACGCCAGGGGCACCCAGGGTTTCAAACGCAAGAGAGCAACATTCGTGGGGATAGCCGATTGATGAGTATTTTCTCAACTTGTTAGCAAGGTGGGCTGCACCGCCACCGACCATAGAAAGGGCTAAGGAGTCGGTAACGGTTGCGTCTCAAACCAGCATTTTGCCTCGCTCGAATGGTGTAAGTGTGATACCATCTAGACGTCTGCCGTCTTTCGCGCAGAGGCCTAAGGGTTCAAGGATGCACGGACGACCGTACGACCCAAAGGCTCTGCTAAAGGTCTCATTAATAGCAGCATGTCTCGAGCGTCGTCCTGCACTAATAGTGCACGATAGTCCTAGATGTCGTATATATATATATATATATATATATATATATGTACAGCGACGTCAAGACTACGCAACCACTCAAATTTTTTTTAGCCAAAACCGATCCAAATGCGCTCATGAGGTGCTGGACGGCAAACACACCATACACAACATGCAGGCCACCGAAGTTGTAGAACACTGGGCCAACACGATGACACAACCACCCCCTGAACCACTCCCTTGCCCCGTATACACTCCCAACTCTGATCTCTTTGAGGTTTCCCTCCCTATCTCCCTAAAGGAAACCCACCTAGCTCTCCGCGGACCTTCTAAAGCACTAGGCTTGGACGGGATTTGTCTTTCGTCCCTCCGTAAACTCCCGTTAGAAGTAGTCTGTTGTATTCTTAACATACTATTAATTAGCGATATTGCCTCAGCCCATGAAACTGCTCGCTTAGCGTTCATCCCTAAAATTAACAATGCCACATCCCCAAGCGATCTGCGACCCCTATCTATTAGTTCATACTTACAACGAACGCTTAACAAAATTCTCTCTAGACGCCTCCAGAACTCTATTAAGCTTCTCTCAATCCAGCGAGCGTTTCTCCCCTATAATGGTACCTTCGAGAACCTTGCAGTTCTGGATGGTATCCTTAACGATGCCAAGTCTGCAGGACGTGAGCTCAGACTCGCCTCAATCGACCTCCGTAAGGCGTTCGACATGGTGAGTCATGACTCCGTCCTGTGGTCACTCCGGACTCGCGGATACCCGGAGGTATTCATTAACTATATCGAACGCTTGTACCTCTCATCTAAAACTCTCATAGAATTTGGACAAGAATGTCGCACATTTTGGCCAACTAGGGGTGTGTCCCCCCTCTTATTTAATCTAGTTCTCGACGACATTCTTTCAAAATTAGACAAAACTAATATTGGGTACCAACTTACTGATGACTTCCGCCTTATGGGCTTAGCCTTTGCGGATGATCTCATCCTCCTAGCCTCCACGAAATCCACTCTCCAACGGCTTCTTAATATTGCGGACCCACTTTTAAAATCCCGAGGCCTTGAAATTAATACTAATAAAAGCTTTACTATCTCCCACCTATTTAATAGGAAGGAAGGTAAAGGTTTTATCAATACCGTATCAGAATTTAACGTTGGAGATCGGCAATTGCCAGCTAAAGGTATGAGCGATCGATGGAGTTATCTTGGAGTCGACTTTGACAGCAATGGCAGAGTTGACTTCACCAAGGACTCCTTAACTTACTCAACAGACTCACGATAGCTCCCCTTAAACCCCACCAAAGACTCATATTTTTGAAAGACTTTCTCATTCCCCGTCTCCTATATAAACTGGTCTCCGGTCCCAGACTATCTTACGCACTCCTTAGTGACCTAGATAAAGAGATCAGAAAGGTTGTTAAGTCGAAATGGCTTAAGCTCGAAAACTCGGTGCCGAACGCCTACCTGTACACGCACACAGCACACGGCGGTCTGGACATCCCCTGCCTCCAAACATTCATTCCCAGAATCCGCCTCTCCCGCCTGACAGCACTACAACACTCCACGCACCTTGGGGTCCAATGGATGCTAACCACCGAGCACTTAAAAAAAGGTCTTGCGAAAACAAGACTTCTTTGCGAGCGCTTGGGAACCTCCATTGAGACCGCTACACAAGAGACCAATTACTGGTCTCAACAACTACACAACACGTTCGATGGGGCACATTTTAAAAAAGCACACGAAACGCCTTTTGTACATTACTGGATTAAGGGTATGCCCTACCTATCTGGTAAGGAGTATTTAAACCTACTAAAGCTCAGGATCAACGCACTACCAACGCGTGCCAGATTGGCCAGGGGACGCCCGAGCTACAACAAACGTTGTAGGCACGGGTGTCATGCGCCTGAGACGTTGGCTCATGTCGATCAGATGTGCGATATAACACACAAACAAACCATAAAGAGACATGACGACGTCTGTGATTCTCCGCGAAAGGGGATATGAGGTGGTTCGTGAGCGAGTATTCCGTCGACCGGGCGCACCGGGTCTAAAGCCTGACCTCGTAATAACAACACCTACCGAGGTCTGGGTTTTAGATGCCGAGGTTTGCGGCCCGAACCGGGACCTGGCAAAAGCACGGCAAGACAAGATCGCCAAATATGACGTCGAGTTCCTAAGAGCGGCGCTCCCCTACCCGCAAAAAACCTCGCAGATTCGGATCCATCACTATCTCTATGAGTGGCGTATGGGCCTCCGAATCTGCGAGGGACGCTCTTGGGGCTCGGCGTCACGAAGAGGAATCTTATGGATCTCACCGTTTTAACTTTGCAAGGAACCTTGAGGATATATCGCTCGTACCGGGTCCATAAGAGCGGGGGCTACCATCAAACAAGGACACGGACAACTGACTCTTAACTTCCCGTGACACCTTTTTACCACCATTTTTATTAAGGCGAGCACTGCCGAGTGTGCAAACGTATTGTAAATGATTAATAAATCATTACAATATTTTCTATATATCTCGAGCGATATAAAAATCGGTGGCAATTCCTATCCCTGTACCTGATTCTCAAATATACTAGATAAACAATATATATATATATATATATATATATATTTATATATATATATATATATATATATATATATATATATATAATATTAAATACTTTTTGACGTTGTTTTATTTCTCTCTCTCTCTTATATATATATATATATATATATATATATATATATATATATATATATATATATATATATATATATATATATATATATATATATATATATATATATACGTATCGGTCCTATTTGCGCGGAATGTGTTGCGTTCTCGTCGATACGGGCTTGTCAAATCGGGCGGGCTCGATAAAGTGTTCGGCATGTCAGAGTGCTTCATCGTGGCGATAACCGATGACAACAAATGCTCAATGCACTCGATCGGTAGACCAATGCCAAACACGCGTATGAAGGTCATCGATATCGAAACCGGAACCATACTCGGGCCCTACGAAAAGGTAACACGATACGTCAATGTCCATCTCGTTGCCAACCACATGATACATGCATATAACTAAGCACATTTTTTAACACAAAACGGATGCGTGCCACAATTGATATATATATATATATATATATACATATATTCAATTGGCCATATATGTATGGTTAATGTCCAATAAACATACTCTGGCACAAAGAACGCCAAAGTGATCGCCAAATATCCGCCAAGCAACTAACGCGTTTACGAACTCGAAACGGTCTCTGGGGTGATGGATTACTGGCTTCAGCATGGGCTGTTAGAGCGTACATAAAACAGTGTCTTAGCAATTTACACATAGAGCAGAGATTTTGGGCCTTGTGGGATTTATGCCGTGTGTGTGTGTGTGTGAGTCTATAGTAGAATCAACAGTAGCTAAGACGCGGCAAGGATTACCTGAGCCGCACGCGTCTTGAACGCGTTCCGCTAACTTTCGATATTCATATTTCTATAGTTTGTAGTGGGGCTCCTATAGAACGCCAATATGTGAGTTTAGGATGAGTCATATTTCTATAGTTAGTAGTGGGGCTCCTATAGAAAACTAATATGTGAGTTTAGGAAGAACAAGACAACTTTACAAAGGCGAATGTACACCTGACGGATCGTCACAATGAAGCAGCGGAAGATGGTGTTAAGGCGCAATGATGCCTCTACAATCTTGGTAATGTGGAGGCCAATATGGCTTAGAAAGCAGACGTTTAGTGGCCACCTCGTTCATCTCGCAACCTGACTTCCCTTTTTTTGGAGAGCAAGGCGTTCGCCAGTGAGCATGTTACCATTGACGAGCTGAAGGAAAGTATTTCGAAAATAACGCCTAAAGGTGTGCATGCGCTTTATATATATATATATATATATATATATATATATATATATTAGTTATTGTTACTCTTGTGTTGTTATCGCTTGTCATTGCTGTTCGGGTTGACTCCAACCAGGGCGAGCTGGTCGTAAAGAGCGACTTTGTAATGAAGGGCTACGACAAGCATCCAGACGCCACTGCCGAAGTAATCACCGACGATGGTTGGCTTCTTACCGGTACGTAACCCCGTACAACCAAGTTAACGCCCGTTAACGTCCTACAGCAATAACATATCTACATATATCGTTATTTATTAATATAAATTAACTGGTAAAATGCAGGCTCCATACCGGGCCAGGTAGTTGGGACTCACAAACCCACTAAAATCCAGTCGTCCACTTTGCCCCCCTTTTGCCGTTTTTTCTTGCTTCTTAAGACTGTTCGCGCTAAGGACGAGCCAGCCTTATCAATACTGTGTAGGTATCGCTGAGAGCAACCACCTGTGTGGCGGACGGAAGCGAACTGTGTTTAAAGCTCTACAATGAGACTGGGGAGAATTGATTTAGGTTTTAGGGAGTGGTCGTGCGTTTTCATAAGGGTGGGACATATAGCGTAATACAGTTTGCTCCTGATGCTAAAAGACGATGCCCAGAGTTGATTTGCTGTGCGGGAGAGTTTTTCACAGCTCTGTAGAGGCCCTAGCAGCTTTTGTTGCCGCATAGCGCACATGAGGTATTCCTGTGAGAGCCCTGTTCAGGATCACGCGCAGGTACTTAATCATGGGCGTGGATGTTACTGGATGTCCTTCGAGGCGTAAATTTAGAGTCCGCGTGGGGCGTTTCGGGCCGCCTAAAGGCATTGCTTCCGTTTTTCTTTAAGCCAATTCGCAACCTAGCGTGTGGAGGTATTGTGGGATCAATTGGCTGTTTGAGTAGATTCTCGTCGTTACGGGCGGTATTGATCAGTGCCAGAACGTCTGCGTGGGCGACGGGATAAACTCCCGGAGGGATGCAGAAGTCTAAGCATTTGTAAGTTATATTCTACAGGGTTGGCCCCAGCACGGTCCCTTGGGGAGACCCGGCTTTGATTTCAGAGTCCACGCCTTCGTAGGCAGATGCTCGGTCTTTTACGTGGTAAGTATGGAGAGACGTCTTTGTTTACAGGTGTTTTTTTCTTATGGCGTCTCGTCGTACGAAAGCGTATTCTACGAGTTTTTGACACCTAAGAGGATGGCGAAACAATGCGACCGATTTTCTTTCGGTGCATTTCTCCGTGTTTCAGCTTTGTTTGGAACTTTACTGATAGCCGAGTGCATGGAGTGTCGGGCTCGGGTGTCGGGTCTGGTGAAAGCTTGGATACAGAAAAATCAATTCACCAGTATTGTAAGTCACATAGTGCCAGAGTATGCGTATGATGTCTTGACGTCCATATGCATAACCCAGCGGCCTAGTTGAAATTAGTTGGCTCGCAGTGTGGCGCACAGTATTTTTTTTAAACTTATTTTTGGGCCAGTAAGTGCTAAATAGGTAAGTAGATGACATTAAATTAAAAACGCTTTCTGCTCAATCCGAGTTTGCCAAGCGTATTCTTTAGCCTTACTGTTAGTACAGGGTAATAATAGTCACAATTACTATGGGCTGACTATAGGTGATTATGGCTATATGGACAAAGAAGGCCAGTTCTACATCTGTGAACGTTTGAAGCAGATGATTAAGTGTCTCGACAACCAACTTTCACCCGCCGAAATTGAAGACAGGCTTCTACAGGTATATATATAGATATATTTTTGCGAGCACTGCCGAGTGTGCAAACGTATTGTAAATGATTAATAAATCATCATAATATTTTCTATATATATTGTAAAATCCTACTTACTCTTAATTGTTCCCTATTAATGGTGACGCTACGGTTAACTTCACGGACATTGCTACTGTTGAGTATTCTGAAATAACTGTAGACATGTGTCTAACACGTTAAGTAATTTTACCAGTTTTTTTAATTATTTGGAACACGAATCAAAATGCGAGTAAATATGACAACTAATGCGTAGGCAGATTGTGCACAAATGACAGGATTTGCTATTTACAGAGGCATTTAGATACCGCTCGTTTGTAGCACAAATTAAGTTTACGTGCGTATACACACCTCCATTATTACTATGTCGCTGTAGGAATGAAGACCGCACTCTACACTGCTCACACCTTTCGCGGAATGAAACTGTAATAGTGCTAACTAGTAGATTGGTACTTAAGCAACCTATCCCAGAAAAAAAGGGGACAGATGTTGTTTATATACTATGATATCTGATATACCTTACTAGTAATTGTACTAGTAATTTTACCAGTATTTTTTCTAGTCATTTTACTATGCAAATTAGCTTTAATGGGCAGAGTCCGTCATAATAACCTTGATTGCTTTTATTGGTAATGTGGAGCTATATATATATATATATATATATATATATATATATATATATATATATATATATATATATATATATACATATATATATATATATATATTATCAAAGCAGGTCCGACACGGTACTTTCATTATACTCTTGTGCTCCTTTAGATTCTTGTACACGTGATAAAGGCTGAATACACCTGTTGTTCTTGCCGCACGGTTACAGAATCCTGCCGTGAAGGAACTCGTGATTATCGGCTTACCTCACGAGACGTATGGTGAGGCTCCCACCGCGTACGTCGTACTCAACGAGGGTTTTGAGGCGAGCCAGGAGCTCAAGGAAGAGCTTATTGATACTGTTAAGCGTAGGTGGCACTCCAAAAACGTTATGTGTTTTTGTTCTGCGGTCTATCTGACCCCACTGAAACATTTATGCCTATAGTGCGCTTGCTAAACTGGGATACATTTGTTGGTTTGAGTGAAGTGGCGATTTGGGGTGCAAACGCTTGGTTATACATTCTTATAACCCCAGAACAGGGGCTTTGCCATGTGTGCAATCGAATACTGATTGGATAGAAACACTTTTGTGGATCTGGCTGACCGTTGTTTCGCTGCTCTACATTTTTCTGCTGGAGAAAGCACAAATAAGTTCAGTATGAACAAGGCATAACCTGGCTAGAGGTAGAGACGAAGTAATGGCATATAGTACCGCCCAAAACAAAAACGAATTTGACTGGCTTGGTTGCAAGGTTGAAAGGCTTCACTCGAGTGTAAAACCTTTGAATTCGTTTATCCTGGGGGGCTATTTGCTAGCGAAGTTCATCGTTTATGTAGAGACATGAATACTTGCGTAAAACTAACTTTTTACTAGTCTCGATAGGTATGCGTACACGTTTTGAAGATAAACAGCATTGAAGTATGCAAACTTTCCTTTTTTACTGAAAAACGGTAAGTTGTAAGCACTGATCCACGCGTAGGCAGAGCACTTGCTTCCTAACGGCTTCCGAATCAATGAAACGTAGCAATTGAAATGCTAGGGGTCAAGTATTTGGTATGTGTCAAAATCAATACGTAAGTAATTTTAATAATGATAAGTCACTAGCTAAAAGAGTTTAAAAAAAAGTTTTTCCACGTCCTTATTGAGTGAAAAACAGCAATGGAAATTCGCCGCTCCATACACCTCTACCCAGTGAAATCCCCTGAAACCCTGTTCCTCACTGCCATGCCACAATTCAGAGCCCGTCCAGCAAATCATGATGGATGCCTCCGCATCGAATTTCCAGTTGCTGTTCTGCCTATCGTTGCTACAATTGGCTCAGACGCCTTTGGCATCATGACCAACCGTTGTCTTTTCCTCTTGTGCCTTTTCGCACCTTAGTCCCCCTTTGTTTTATTTTTCTCTTCACTGCCTTTCCTCTGGTGCCTTCTTCGATAAGTTTTGAAGGTCACTAATTTTTCAGCACCTCTCCTACGGGACTCCCTAAGTTTCTGCGCCTACCCCCGTAGAAGGGGTAGGCCACGTTGTCCACACTGTGCTCATCCATTTTCAAAGCTGGTACCTTAAAACCATTGGCTCCAGGCAGCCACATGTACTCGTAAAGGCAAACCATCTGCGGAAAAGCCGGCTTCATCTAGGGGACTGGTCATGGTTGCCATCTATCGGGGTGTCGCCGGTTAAATTTCTGTTGTTGATCGAATCTTCTTAGAATGCTGCATATTGAGAATAGATAATAACCTACGCCCCTGAGAGTCAGCAACCATGCTGCCAGAAAGACTGTTGAAGAATCCCTAGATATCTTAGTACGTCCAGCCCTCGGTGCAGTGAAGATATGCCCTAGTGTGAGCTTGCGGAAGACGGAGGAATGTCCAGAATTCAAAAACAGCCTACTTAATTTGTTTTTAACTTACTGTTTACATTATATTCTGGTTAATCCCACGCACGCTTTTCTTGACTTCGTCCGGCCTGTAGTGGCCTTCATTCTTAGCGTGCTTCACACCTCGGTTCAACCCAAAATCCGGCCTCCCAGTTGGCATTGTCAAAGGGTTTTGTGCATGCATGCAGGCCTTCGCTGCCGTCGTCGGCCTTTCTTCAGCAGTTTTCTTTAGCTCTGAAGAGGAATACCCACCTCTAAGCAAGTTTCAAGCACTGATTTATTGGCGCCCAATCCATCCGCACTAAGATTGACGGGAACTGCGTCGCGAGCCTCCTAGCAGGACTTTATTTAAGGCGGATCCCTTAGTGACTAGCGAGACCTGTACGTGTCTCGGGCAGAGGGGTTTATTTGGGCAAATATTCTCTAATCTCCTTTATGGTCATTGTCGCCCTAGCTGTATTCTTCATTTCCAGAGAGAAGCTCCTTTGTCATCGGTGATTCCATAACGTAATACATCATTTCGTACAATAATCTTGAGGTAACGATGAGTATGAGAGTTCAGAGGAAGAAGGCCAAGAGAGAAATAAACGCAGTGGGTTCTCTGTATGCTCTGGGTCATGTATGTACCAGGATTAACTTTTGCAAATGCCACTCTGGTCCACAGCGCGGGGTCTTTGGAAAAAATGTTAGAGGACTATAAAGAGAAGTGATCAGATTTGCACTGTTGCCGCTTTAATTGCGCTGTAGAGCTCCTTGAGAAGGAAGGGGGTGTCAAAAAGGAAATATAGGGCCACAAAAACGTTTTTTCGGTTTTGTCCGTAGAGAATCATTAAAAACAAAAAAAACTTTTTTGTAGACGTATTACATAGTAAGTTAAGGTTAAGTATTAGGATTAAGAATGTAGCAAACGAAAGAGGTTTAAACTGATCCAGGTGGTAAAGATGGAAAGAAGAAAAAGAACAGCGCAAAGGGGTAAGCGTGAAGTAGTATCTTAGCTAGAGAGATCACGTACATTAGTCAGAAATTGGCAAGAGCGAAGGTATCCGATGGGGTGCTGAAATTGAGAGTAAAATGGGCATATACGGGAAAATAGAAATTGCCCGTATATGCCCGTTTGCCAATGCGGGCCAAATCGTGAGCTAAATATCTGAAGGGGGAAGTATGTTGTCACAACGGAAGGCACTCAGTAGCTATTGTAGGAGGATACAGTGGTGATATGGTTGCTTAGATAACACCTACGCAGCCGCTTTATGCGCTCCTGATATGCAACGGTGACATATGTAAATGCATGTCGAGCTAATCATGTTGTTGCAGGCTGTGTAGTGATCCTACACAAATGGATAATGATTCATCGATTTTTGGAGAGAACCTCGCAACCCAAATATGGTCTAAATGCGTGATCCATAACGCATGGGCAAAGTAGTGAATAGCAGCGATAAAGCTACACGAGCAAAGAAACACTCTACACTATTAAGGTACACAGTATCTCAATGTTCAAGCCTTCTATTTAGCGGACCGTCCCCAGTATCAACTAATAAACACTCCAGTGTAACAATCAAATCATGTATACACGGTCAACATAGTTGGTGCAGACAACAACCTCGAAAGCTTCAATTTGTGCACCGTGACACACATGTGCACTACTTCAATGTTTGTATGCTTAATAGAGAAGGTCCTGAACTTAATGGAGTCGTGTATGAACACGGAAACTCCATTATCTATTTTGAGAGTTCGACATAGACGGATATGTGTGTTTCTCAACAGGAACAGCTCTGTACCTCTCAAGGTCTGTTTTTTTCTATGTTGGTGCTTACTGATATCTTAAATGAGCACAGGATTAATACACATTACACACAAAATAATTGCGACATACCTAAATTTCAGGCGAATTTGCGTACTACAAGCAGCTCTATGGAGGCGTATACTTCGTGGAGGCGTTGCCTAAAACTGATAGCGGAAAATTTGCCCGGGCGGAACTCAAAAGCCTGCTTGCCTCAGGTCAACTAAATGTTATCTGATAGCCGTATAGTTAGATATGCTTAGGCAAAAGACAATAAAAATCGGCGGAGATTTATTGGCGTCAGCACATTTTTCACGGAAACCGTGCACGGACAGTCTAATAATCAGGCTGTAATAAATTACAAACGTTCGTGCTGGTTTATCAGTATCCGCTTTTTTTGCTCATTAGAATGGGTAACTATCTAGATCAATACGTGTACATGACATCGGCTATTTTATTGTGTCTTTGATTAATTTATAAAAACATGTGAACGAAATTGGCGATTAGGGAGGATCGTTTCGAAGAGCTATGTTATTCGCCTTGAGTGTTTTTGCCTGTAACTTACTTTGCCTGTAATATGTTAGTTCCTATTTGGATAGCGGTTAAATGTGTATGTCGATGTTTACCCAGTTGGTCGCAAAATTAACTCGTAAGTTGTTTTTCTTAGTCGCAAAATTAACTCTCAAGTTGTAAACTCCTCTGCTGTGCCGTAGCACTCAAGTGCACGTTGCCAATAAGTATAACCTTTTGTCGTTTGTTGATTTGATTTTTGGGAAAGCCCTTGAGCCATCAGAGCTATTTTGTTTTGTTACCTCGTCGTTGATAGGTCAGATTTACTCTAAAAAGTGTTACCTATACTAGGCATAACAAATTAATATTTAAAAACTTAACCGATAAGAAACTGCAAAGTACACGTAAGGTAAGTAAGTGTAAGTAACTGACTGACGTCAGATGTTGGCTGCGAGTCAGCCCGAAAAAGTTTTATGATGCACGTGCCTCTGCTGGCACTGAATAATGAGGGAATCACAAACTCTGGATGTCCCCCCGATCCCCTCAGGCTCGGAACTGCTGTGCATAGTTGATCGGCTGCCAGTTTGGAACGATCACAAATGAAGTCAACGTACATTTTTCGTACCCTAGTAGTAGTACATATATGTTTGAAGTATTGCTTGCGCAGTTCCCAGCTGAGTGGTAGGATGGGGACATGACTGGTTCTTAGTGGGTTGAAACCCCACACAACCGGTCCACATTTGCAGTTGAGCTTTCCTGCCCGTGTGTGCAAATCGCATTTTCCAGTTAGTCCCTTCTCAACAAAAAAGCAGTACATCTTTAGAGCCTGGTGCGCTGATCTTTTGTTCCATCTATTACGTGTATGCGGGCGTGCACCCGTAAGTTCTGATCATCGTCCTGTGGTGTCGGCTGACTATTTCGACTATTTCGACTACAACTACTCATACGAGCTGTTATAGCGGAAGTAACCAGTACCGGGAGTGGCAACAGGGACGGTGCCGGCCGCATCTTGGATCGCTGCCCCTCGATCTGGATGGAAATATCGGGCCGCTGCAAGCCCACCATCCTGTCTTGACCACCACAGGCTGCCTGGATGCTCTCCTTCCGCTGCTACTGCTGCGGGGTGTTGTTGTTCGCGCGCTGGCGGGTTTCCGTTCGCAGTGCCGAAGATTACCTGTGACGTCTAGGCACGTTGTTTGGGGCTCCGACGACAGGGTCGCTATCCCTGTCGCTGATCAGTGTGGGCCTGTCGCCGCCCGCGTCAGCGTAACGGCCTACGGTCGACCCGTGGTTCACATCCGGCCATCGCAGCCGCTGTCAGTCAACTCAGTGCAATGCAATGCAATGTTCGTTCAACTGAGCTCGTGTTCTTTTTCCCCACCACCCCCTGGCTCTCCCTACCTCTTCATCTCTTTCGTCTTTATCCTATCCCTATCCCCCTTCTCTCTCGTCCTCTCTCGACTTTATCCTGTCTATATTCCTCTCTCTCTTTCTTGCCTTCATTTGTCCCTATTCCTGTCTCTCGCCTTCATTTATTCCTATTTCTGTGTCTCGCCTTTATTTATCCCTATTCCTGTCTCTCGCATTTACCCTATTTCTATTCCTGTCTCTCGCCTTTACCCTATCTCTATTCCTCCCTCTCTCTCTCTTTCTTTCTTTGCTTCCAAACAGCCAAGATGAACGCAACGACTCCAACCCCTCACAGCTTGGTTGGGGAGTGCGTCGGCAGGGCGGCCGCCATAGACGCGACAAACCAGACCGTCATCATCACAGTCCTCTACACCGCTATACTAAAGATGAACTGCTGCGGTAGAGGACCTCCTCGGCTTCCTCGGCGAGCGAACGGACGGACGGGTCAGTCCGCCGCTGCCGCCACTAGACGACTATGGTCGGGTACCTGTCCCCTCGGGCGACAAGCAGCTGCTGCAGCAGTAGTAATAGTTGTAGTGGATGTTCGTAGGCCAAGGTAGTAAACTTGCCACCATCTAGCCTATTATCGTTGGAGCACAAGTTCTCTTACTACCATCATAATAGGGAGACTCTCCGCCCTAACAAATACACATCTAGATAGATGGGTGTGTGCGTCTGTCTCTGTGTGCGTGTGTGAACATGACATTTTGTATTCTTGTACGCGTATGTGTATGTGTATATGTATATGCGTATGCGTATGCGTTGCCGAGAAATGCGTCATCCAAGGCGTTCCTTTATAAAGTATTTAGCTATCCATGCGTATTTATATTGTTTGTACCTATGCATGCGTGTGGATCTCTATGTGCGTGTGCATACACACACACACATATATATATATATATATATATAAGTAAGGCAAGCACTGCCGAGTGTGCAAACGTATTGTAATTGATTAATAAATCATCACAATATTTTCTATACGTGTCTATTTACTGCAGGACAGCAATCATATAATAATATCTATATCTAATAATCATATACATATATAACCTTTGTTGAGATTCCTTTTCGGAGCACCAGTAGCAAAGACAATCGTTTCAATTCTGTTGATTGCATTTAAAGTTGTTTACATCTTTTTTAATAGAATACGATACGAAAGCACGAGTTAGTCTGCGAAGAACTTAGGGCAAATGGGAGTAAAACATGTTATGCTGCGTGCAGCAGCGCGCATAGGTAAGCTTCTATGGATCAAGGTCGGTCACACAATTTTGCAAATCATTTTTTTAATTCTGTTTAATTCTAGGTATTGTATGTAGCCCTGTTTCCACTCAATCAAGTGGCTTTGGGTCTAACTTAAAAGGCCGACTTTGCTATAACATTACTGTCGAACCCGAGGAACTAATATTTGTTTTCTAGATTCCAGAGCATTCTTATGTATGCTGATATGTGGGTGGCCAATTCATATACAGCATATCAAAGGTCATCGTCGATGAGCAAATAGCAACCATGTCTTTAGTACTACATTTAATGTCGGTACTTGGTCTGCGTGAGTTCATTAGGTGCTGATAACCGGTTGTTCAGCTGAAACTCGGGGCAGTGCCTGAATTGTCATACAGCGATCATAAATATCTAACTTATTATTCTTCCGGCTACCGCGCCTGCGCACCTATCTGAACTAAACTATATGCGTTATCTTTCTGCGTGAGGTTTTGCAAGAATCTCATAGCAGGGTGTTACAGAAATTTCTGAAAATTGACAATACAATTTGTAGAATTTTGCAAATATGTTTTTCATTGGTGGTGTTGTTGACCGACATAGAAGCGCAACATGTGCAATTGCGACGCAACCAGTCCTCCTATTCAGAAACTAATCGCACCGTTGTGTTCGTGAGAAATTTCTGCTACATCTGAAGAGCACGTAATGCCAGCCAGGAAACACGACACGGTCGTTTAAAAGATAATTTGCAAAAATTAAAGTTTTTTCTTAGCTTTTACCTACAATACCCTCAAAATTATATCCCTACGAGTATTTACAGCGCTTAAAACTAAGACATTCTCGTCTCTTCTAAACGACCGTGTTGCATCTTTTGGCCGGCGTTATATGTTCTTCAGAAGAAGCATGATTTTTTTACGAACAGGACGGTGTGCTTAGTATCTTTATAAGAGGACTTGCCTTGCAATCGCACATTTTATGCTTCTATGTCAGGCACCAACACCAGTGTCACAAATCGTCGTAATTTTACTCTGACTCTGAAACAAGACTTCTTAGAAATCATGTTCTATTGAAAAAATATTTGCTTCACGAGCATACTATTATTATTATTATTATTATTATTATTATATCGAAAATGTTTGGTAACACCCTATATATATATATATATATATATATATGTTTACAAATGTTTTATAATGCTTGAGTACTAACCTAAAGTAAAACCCTTTTCCTGCCCCCCCCCCCCCCCCCGTTCTCTCTCTCTCTGGCTATATGTATATATATATATATATATATATATATATATATAGTTATAAATGCATATATATTTATTTAAACGATACAGCTACTTTCTCTAGACGAGACCAGCTTTCTTTCCGAGAACGTTCCGTCAGATCGTTTCGTTGCTGCGTTGTTTCGTGTTGTGTTGACGGCCATGAAGCCATGCATGTGCATGGTGGTAGCCACGAGTGAGGCGATCTCTCTCCTTTCAACGTGCATGGCTTTCATCATTGATTTTAGCGTGCCGCCCGCCGCAGGCTACAAACGGCGTCGTCGTCCTTGTTGTTGTTGATGTCGCCTCTGCCATGACGATAAGACTTCATATGCTTCCGTTAGGAGGAAACAGTGTCGGCATCTTCACTCAGAACTGGCAGTTTGGGCAGCAACAGAAAGAAGTCCAGGTAGTAGACGTTGAAGCAGTATGGCGTGGCTTGGCTGGGGTGCTGGGGTGCTGGTGGGGGTGGTTGGCGAAGAAGCGAGTGGCGGGGTCACTCACACACGCGTGGTTGGCGCGTTTTTAGACGACCACTCGTCTTTGACCGGGCCCGAACCGAGGGCTAAATATTGTCCGCGCTGGCCCCTGAGGGCGTTTTCTTTCTCCTCCCTTTTCTTCTTTTTCTTCTTCTTCTTATTCCCCTTCCTCTTATTTTTCATCTCATGTTCCTGGTCGGCGTCTTCTGCCGACGCTATCGCGAGGTTCGCTCGTCGTTGTTTGATGGCCAGTTTTGTTTGGCCGCCCACCAGAGCAACCTGCCAGACCGATAGATACTACAAGGTAAAAAGGCAAATAACAAAGACACAACCGATGAATAGTCTCATGTCCTTAGAGTGTGTGCAAAAACGATCGCATAAAGACACGATCGAGAAAGGAGGACTCATATATATATATATATATATATATATATAAACAAACAATATTAGCCTAAAACAATTTTAAAAATCTGAAGACTTGATTAGAAACGTATCAGCGTATATATATATATATATATATATATATGAGTTTTATTTACCATTCCTGGTGGAATATCTTTTGAATCAGATGCGCTCGCTGTAGTATGATATGAGGATGACAGTATGTCATACAGCGTGCTGCTCGCTGAGGATGACAGTATGTCATACAGCGTGCTGCTGGCTTCGTATAGTTTTATATTATTACCATGGTATCATTATATGCATTTTTACAAACATCCTCCTCTGTTGTGCATTCATACTATTCATTGGACTATCACAATGGTTATATTACTACCTAATTACACAATTGCTTGCTTTAGCGGGGTCTTTCCCCATGGTTCCTTACAATCTATGCCATTCCCCTAGCCTGCGTTTGGTTTTATTTATCTTTTGCCATATTGGTTTATCACCAAAACCTTATGCCTCTACTAATGACACTGTTGTCACTCCTCCAAATCATCGCACTTCAGCATGATATGTCTTATGGATTATTCTGCTATATCACACGCTCTGCACCGAACGCTTTTTTTTCCGAGTATCTGGCCGCCAGCAGTGGGGTGTTGAGCATACCGGCCCTGCAGTCAGCGAACAGCCCGGACGCTTGCGAGTTTGAGTATATAATATATTTTCGGCCTTATACCTCTTTTGTTGCCTGTAATATTGCAAGGATGTCTTTCTTTTCATATCATCTTTCCATCTTTCCTCGGCTGTTGCGTCAACTTTCTTCTTCACATCCTTGGTTATCTCTTTATTTGCTATCACGTCGTGTTCTTAAAAATCTATCATATTGCACTTAAATTTGCGTTTAAAGAACTTTAGCCGTTCATCCCATTTGCTTATATTTCTCTCGGTCAGTTTTGCTGTAAGCAGTTTAGCCGCCCAGTTTTGTTCTTCCTTACCTGCCGCTACTTAGACGGCTTACATACGATACCTTTGCTTATGCTTCCCGTGCCCAGAAGCTAGAGACTCCGAACTCCCCCCTCGATGAACTGTACTACACATGTGTACCTACATTGCATTGCATGCCGCCCAACTGCACGTTGTATCGTGTCCAGTTTGTTCTACCATGCTTGCGTCTAAACCTAATCGTGTATGCCACTGTTGGCCCAAACATGCATTTCCAAAATAATAAACTGTCAGCCAAACCGAATCGTGGTGTAAGTTAGGAGCATCGCGCGTAAGTCTATTGTCATCAGTCATGGAAAACGCAATCATGATGTCGAAGCCAACCCGCGTGTAGCTCGTCCCAAGAAACAAATTCTTGCTAAGACAACTCTGCTGCGCTGTGTTTAAGTGAATTAGCCTAAATTTTCAATTCGTAAGGTTAATATTAAATTCTGGCTAATTAGGCATAGGCAAGCCATTTAGCATAGCAGTCGTATTCCGGTTGACATCTGCGTGCCTTATAACTGTTAGTGTTAGCATGACTATTATTAGTTAATTGAGATGGCTCCTATACGATGAAGTTACCAAGAAAGCAATAGCAATAGCTGCCCTTTGCACTAGGGGTGCTATTTCCCCGTGCCTTAATCGTGAAGATATTTTGTCATTCCGTCCAGGACACATTGGCCTAGCTATGGTACTATGGTTATGTTTTCCTGCATTCGCGTGAGTCTGTGGCGTCTCGTACCCATATGTATATTGTTGGAAAGGTGGGCTTTTACATAACACCGTAAGTATCTATACTCTGCTTGTTTGGCTGCCAGTGTATGAAAAATGCTTATTATGCGTTTGATACTACCTTTTCATAGCAACGCAGGATATATACTACCGTCCGTTGACGTGTACACCCGGTTTCGTTACGAGTGAATTTGGACCATCAGTCCGGCAAAGAAAAACGTCTATGACGGCGCCTAAGTGAAGACCATGACAGCGTCATTGGCGTCAACAGCGAAGGATCGCGCCCACAATTGAGGTGTCCCGACAGACTTAAGTCAACGGGGATCATGAGGATGATGACGACGACGACGATGGCGATAAACGAGAAAGACCTAGCAGGAAATAACAGGCGAAGAGAGCTGAGCGTAGGGGAGCTATGGTGTCGGAGTCGGTGTCATGGCAGTGCTGCCTTCAGAGATTGAGAGTTCTCGAAGCGCCCTAGGCCACAGCGGCTGGCTGTGCCCGTTTGCATTCCCGGTACGCCATGGAGCGTCCATGCGCGAAATTGAGAGAAACGCAGAAAGGGAGGAAGGCTGCTTGCTGAGTCGGACTACTTGGACTTCTTCAGCCCCGCGCGCGCGCTCACTCTCCACAACGCCGGTTCTGCGTTTGTTCGACCGCCCGCCCGACCCACTGCGCCACTCTAAGCCTTTCGGCTTCTTCACGGTGGCCGTCTCCACCGAAGGCGGGCCTTCGGTAACTTTATTTGTCCGTGGCGTGAAGTCGCGGGCACTTTGAGCTCCAAGTTAACGCTCCTCGTCATTTCCCACCAATTGAGTTCACTCTGAATGACATCTTGTTGAGTGCAGCATAAGGTGTGGTGTATTATATGTATTTGACTGAATTAAATATGACTGACTTATATGTATATGTATGATATATATAATATATATATATATATATATATATAAGCGCTGATAATATACTGCATATGCAGCTTGTTTGCAAACACCATGAACTCAAGAAAATACCATATTTGACACAGAACGGAGCGCCAGTTAGACTGATCATTGATGCATTGTTATACGCCCATATGTGTATTGAACGAACATCACTCAAATCTGTATATTGTACTGGTTTTTGCAATGTAATATATTTTGCGTTTTGATAGCTCACCACAATCGCGACCAATAATTATAGAGTAAAGCTCGCAAGTCCTGTTTATGAAAGTATTGGTTCTGTTTAGTAGACGCTTAGGCAGCCTACGTAAATCAGACTTGCAATGAAATGCAACTTTCAGTGTGTACGTGCTAGACTAGTGGTTAAGTGTAGCATTTGAAATCGGACCAAACACAATCACAGTAAGAAAATAAACGGCGTTCAGAAAATAAAAGTGCGTTCGGTGGCATATCAGCGTTTCTATGCCGTCTCGTACCATGGGTACGGTACGGTACCTGTTAATTGGCGATGGTGTGCGTGTATGCCCGTATCTAATGTATGCCCTATAAGTAACGAATATTTGGGTGCCTTTTTGCTTGCCAGACTCTACTCGGGTAGCCTAGTCGGCACGCCCAGTTACTCGTTCTACATTAGCCGCACGCCGCTCGAATCCAGAGTTGCGCTTTCGCCTCTTTGAGATCTCAGTGTCCTTTTCTCCTGTTTGTTTTATCTAAGTGAACATTCGGCCTGGTGTGCGTTCTTCGAAGGCCGACGAGCGCAAAAGCCTTCGTTTTTTCTCCGTCTGAATCCGATGCTGCCATAGGGGTCGTGCGTTTCTCTCTGCGTTGTTCTTGCTTCTGAGCTTCCTCCAGTTCATTTGGGAGTCAAATTCGACGGTGGTGGGGCGAACCCCCGAGCTATTATAGGTGTTGGCAAGCCGCGATCGTTTTCGCGATCCCGCCGCAGCTCGAACTGGCTTCGTTACTAGTAAACAGTAGCACTCGTGATGATAGTAGAGACAGTGGGAGTCGTAAACAGTCGTAGTAAGTCGTGCAAGTAGTGGTCTATCCTGCCTTGCTCTACCATCGTCTAGGTCTTGTGCCTTTTCGTCTCTCCAGCGCCATGACTGTCCTCCAGTTAGCAGCAGAAGCATCAGCCGCGGCCAGCAGCAGCAGCAGTTGCGGCAAGATTCCGTCGAACGTCGTTGAACAATGCAGGCGACAGCGGAAGCGGGGGGTTTTGTTTCAGTTCCTATCGTGTCCTATCGTGAAGATCTATCTCGGAGATCTTATCGACGTAGGCGGGGGCGCCGGTGGGGGCGGCGTGGCTTGTGCTTCAAGACGACGACGTCGATGATCACTCGATCGACTTAGCTTAGTATTCCTCCTCTACAATGTGCCTTGGCCCGTAGCGACGTCCGTTAGAAGCGAACGTTTCGTAACGATGCCCGATGACAACTGTGGTTGAATCTCCGCCGTAGCGGAGGAGGTCGTTGTCGTTGCACTGCTTCGAGTATATAAGCTATTTGGCGGGAAGAGTGTAGCGGCTGGGGAGGGGGGGGGGGGGGGGCGTCCACGAAAACTGAACGCACTGGACCCCCGCGGCATCGGAAACTCCTCTGGGTGTCACACAATTATGAGCTAACGCCGTAAAAGTGTATACAATCAAATCATTGGGACCATTAGCGAGTAGTTATTCATAGCGGCAGAAGGGTTTTCTAAATATATATATATATATATAGATAGATAGAGAGAGAGACAGGATATATTAGAGGAGATGATATATATAGAGATAGAGAGAGAGATAGATATATATATAGATAACATATATATATATATATATATATATATATACATATATAAAGATGTTTTATATATATATATATATATGGTGTATACGTATAAAGATGTTTACTATTTATTCGTGTTTAATTTAAGTGGTTATGCTACAGTCATTCCACGAGGTTTATACTTACGCGCAATGTGATTTTTTTGTGTGAAAACTTTATATATATATTGCTCACAAAAAAAAACATTTTTATATCTAATATCCCATTTACAATTCCACTTCTTCATATTTTATGAAGACAGCACACGAAGCAGTGCTGATCGTAATTGTCAAGCTCTTAAAACGTAGTTTGCCGAAAGCAAAAGCAAACCTGATCACGATTAATGTCTGTCAGTTGGCCCATGTGTTCCCTGGGGAGCAGGGTACCGCGTCACGGTAAAGAAGCTGAAAGTGATGCGAATCACCTAAGACCAACGGGAAAGCAGGTAGAACGGGTAATGAAGGTACTGTTCCCAGCATGCCCAGTTCTATTGGCGGAGGAGCAGGACCCTACCCGTATAGCGGCCAGCTAAGGCGGAGTGGGAGATGAAAGGTTGTAGCGCACATGAAACGTGGTAAAGCGCCAGATCCAGGCGGTATACCCCCCCCCTGCCTGAGGCTCTCTAGGCCTTCTAAAGAAAAGGCCGGATCTGACTAGGAAGAGGGCGAATAGATTGATGCTGGAGGAGGCACCCAACAGCTTGACAGTGAGTTACCGCCGAAGCAGGTAAACCGGAGGGAGAACTCTCGTCATAGCGGCACGCACGGTCTGTAAGATTTTGGGCCAATGTGCCACCAGCGTACAATTGAGCTGGCGAAGAACAGCCGATTGTGGGCCACCAATACGGTTTTCGTAGAGAGCGGTCGCACTGTTGGCAGTTAAGAGAAAAACTGAATGTCACAGAAAAGGAGCGACGGTGGGGAAGCGGGGGAAGCTGCTGGTGGTTTTGCTGGGACGTCATGAATGCGTTTAACTCCATGCGATGGGAGGCAATACGACAGGAGGGCCGCCAGGGTTCCTCGGAAGACCTCAAGCGGAATATGGCTGATTATGTTAGCGGGTGAACACAAGAGTGGGATAAAGGTGCAAACGGAACATCACCACAGAGGTGCCGCAGGGCTCCGCCTTAGGACCAGTTCTCTAGAACGTGCATATAATGGCGTTTAAGGGCCGACAGCGATTGCCAACGTGAACGACACTGGTAGTGGTAATAAGCGGGCGGTTCGAGACCGAGCTTGAAGACAAGGCCAGTGAAGCTTTGGAGAGGGTGGTAGAATTGCAGTCCTTTTCCAGCTAGACTGATACAGTTGACCTTTACAATAAGGAGAGGTTTCGCCCAGGCTATGAGAAATAAAAGATCGTCGGGCGAAGCAGACGCAGACGTGAACAAACAGATGTAAATGCCCTCCAGCAGAAATGGCAGGGGTGCCGGAAAAACAGGATGATCGAAAAGACAAATACCTGATATATATGCATAGTACGAGAGGCTCTATACGGGAGATGAGTCATTCAGCTTACTCAACATATCATTGGTAGTTGCAAGAATATGCATGCCTTATAATTTAGTGTCCAAATTAAGCAGGTAACTCACACGTTCCTGCGGTAATTGTGCGTCGATTAACGGCATCGTGTCAAGTGGTAGTGGTCGATGTTGCATTCTCCACAA
>QVRM01005928.1:0-26330 GCA_003439945.1 Dermanyssus gallinae | reverse complement strand
TTTCTCTTGAAGCTGTTTATGGATTTTAAACAACGCGAGCTGACTGAAAGAGTGTTCCACTCCCTGACAGTTGAAGCGCCAAAAGCTTGACTGTCTTTGCTGCTTCGGTGCACACGGACTTTCAGTGTTACCGTGCTAGATGCCCTGGTCTCTCTCGCTCCTCTAAGGCGATAAAGTTCTAGTGTCTCTTCGATGTCGGCCCAATATTTCACTCTGACTCTCGTTTGACTGCAACAAAACGATCAAAGTAGATTGCAAGTTACATTCGTTATGATCATAAATTAGAATAAGCATTTTTAAAAATTTTCTTTTGTGGATGGAAGTTTCTAATTAATGATATCGACGGTAATCGGCGGCCAGAACGGACTTAAGATACGAAATATCAAAATGCAAGCAGTTTATTTAAAAAACAAAGACACCCTTATAATGAACACTACGACAATATTGTTTATGGGGTCTCGTTATTTAGTACTTGAACTGAACTAATGATCTGAATTAAAAACAGCTTACATTTTGATCTTCTTTATCTACAGTCCGTCCCGGATATCGCTTACGCTTATGTCGTAAGTACAAGTATTTTATGTTCGTCGTATAACGAAACTCGCCTGCAATCTACAATACCTTGACTATTGTTCTCTTGCAAACAAACAACGCTATCGAGTGAAAGAACAACAATGCCAGCCTTGTCACTAACTTGTGTTAGAGCACAGAGTTGTTATATATATATATATATATATATAACAGAGAGTTTGTAACTGAACAAATATACTTGTCTCTTAAAAGCCTACAACAAAGCCATCGTCCCGCATGCGGTGTCGTGGAACTTCTTTGTAATAGAAGGTGTGGGGAATGCATGGTGCACATGGGACTCACAAGCCCACTCCTTATTCCTCCCCGCTCCCCCGGGATGAGCCGTCGAACTTTGAAGGTCTCAGTTTGCAACAATTCCACTGGACTAACGACGACTGCTTACTTTTAATATATATATATATATATATATATATATATATATATATATATATATATATATATATAAACAATTTCTAGAGTTCGGCAAGGGCACACGCGAATTTTTGGGGGGAAGAGGCAAGAAAAAAGGCGTTTGAATTTCTAGGGCTATTATTAGATAAGCTTAGTTTAAAGAGTTCGTTTACATATATATTTATATCACATGGAATTGCTGGATGTTTCCAATGATTGCACTATTTCTATATATATATATATATCCGAAAAGTAGTTCCTACTCTTTTGGTTCCCGATTTTCCTTCTACTGGTTTTAAGGTTTGCATTTTGCCTTTCTGGTCTATCATAGAATCATTACTCGAACCCGGGTTCAATTCTCTTCTTTGTCGCAAACGGGGAGTGTAGTCTGTCCATTTGTTTACAGTCGGCTTCTCATAGGATCACTTCCGATTGTAGATGAAATGTGCTCCTTGATATTGCGGCTCCGCGCTGTACCGCTGCAACGCCTCAGACTTCATTCAGCCTCTAATTACTGGACCGCTGGCTTCAACGGTTGCAACTGTCTTATACGCCCAATCATCTGGCGGCAAATTTACTACCGAGATGGCGCGTACCTGAGCGAAAAATGAAAGATAGTCTACCCTGGAGGGGATTAGGAATTACTTCGTGGGTGCGATACGGAAGTACAACTGCGGCAGCGCTACGTGCTAAACTGGGGTAAAGACAGCGGTAGTTTGAGTTGCAACAGCGTCGTATGTTTACCAGCGTAGGTTTGAATGTATTTTTTCAGATCTGCCCATTCACATTGGTATGCTAGTTTCCGGCTTCATATGGCGCTCCTTCTTAGGCCTTGCATAGCTTTTGTTTTGCGCTACACTATCGCGCCTGCACATCTCGGCCTGTTGTCGTGTGCATTTTGTAGTGTAACGTCCAGAGGCTCGATTACGATGGCTAGCTCGCGGTTTTCTATTTGCCTAGTTTGTTACAAAACACCTGCCCGGAAAATGCGACTGCTAGGATGTCCCCTTCAAGCGTAGACGGTGGGTTGTACAATGCAAGGCGGCCACGTCTTGAATATCAGGATAATAACGTGCCTGAAAAACAAAGTTGGGGAACGAAAGGCCGACCGACAGCCGTAAAAAATTGTTCTGATTAACTTACCGATTTTGCTATCGTATAAATGCATCCTGATTTTTATCCCCCGGCTCCCGAAAATCTATATGTCATTGGAAGGTCACTCGATGCAACGGGCGAAGTCATCTCGACCCAGATTGCGGTGCAGAAGCTCAATGCCAATATTATAAAAGCTCTGTGTGTGTAAAAATAATCACAGAAACAAGAAGAATAGCGGCTCTCAATTTGCACAATACACCGCCGTCCGACCTTTCGTAGCAATCTTACCTTAGGCCAGTAGCGACCTTTTTAAGGTCCACCATTCGTGCCCTGGAATGGAGCACCGATGTTCGCAAAACCTAGTGGAATATTGTTTAACTTGAAGCGCCGTGTCCAAATGCGTGTACGCAAATGTGCAGACTTAATGGGTCTGATTTTGTTTAGGACACACTAAGCGATGGGAGGACTGCCGATATTCGATGTAGGGACTCGTAATAGTGCTGATGTCGTCGTCAACTTCCAGGAATAACTCCGACCAGCCCGTCACCGGCCGTCCGCAGTACAGCGGATGAGTTAAGCCATATCACAAAGTACAAGTTCAGTGGAATGTGTTGCGTGAAATTCGTGCTGTGTGTCCCCGAGTAAGGCAACTTCCTCTATACGTTTAGATTACTGGCCTAATCGCAGCTAAAGTTTGAATAACTTAGAGAGAAAACTGGTCACTGCGATTGATTCGTAATTACCGGAGCGCTTTGGAGGTACCTTTTTTTATTTGGGATGTTTAACAAAATTAGCGCTCGTTTTAGAGTATATAAGTAGAAATACTACAATGGAGAGACATATTAACAGCGGAAAAGTAAGCGGCGAACACTTGTAATCAACTTACACTCAAGTAACGGCTAATTCGGCCCTATTCGTTTCCCACTAGCCTTTTGGCTATACCTAAACAATGCACTTCATGAATGGGTCAACACGTTCACAAGGAACAATTAAATGTATGATTTAATTCTGATTTATAGAGAATTTTGGATAAAATGTTTTTATCCGGCTCGAGCGGGTTATTGCATCTCTTTATGAAAGCTTATGGCTTACAGTTCCCATTTTAGCATAAATCCTTTTTTATATGTCATAAATGTGTTTCTATCTTCTATTCATCTAAAAATACTTTTATAGTCATAACTGTGTTTCTATCATTGGCTAGGTCATGTCGTGTCCACATCCCTTGAATTAAGCTGTAAAGATGAACGGTTGACCAGTTTAATACATAGCCGGATTCTGAATCTGAACAGCAAAAATAGTTTTACACATCAGCAGAATTTAATTTTACGTATGGCGACATTGATGTTTGCCTGTATTCAAATGTTTAGAATATGATTTAAATCAGACCCAGTTACAATAATGAACACTTTCATCATGGAGTTTAGTTCGCGATGATCTGGCATTGTTAACGTGCTTGTTTTTGAGAAAAGCAAAATTGCTTTTTAGAAACCATATTAAAAGAACGTCCCCGCCACAGAACGACCCCGCTTCATTCTCAGAGCTCAGTTGTCTCACTTGCTATGTGGCTATCTTGGGATATTATCTTGTTGGAATTAGAGTTCACTTGCATCCTCCAAGTTGGCCAGACAGAATCGAGCGTTATGCTGCAATAACACTTGATATTAGTTAAACCAGAAGCTACACCAGATTGCCGTCGGAACGGACAGTCGCAAAAGTGATGAAAATATTACCTATTGTTTATGATGATTAAGTAGTTTCTTGAAACACTGCGTATACGCGAGACCGTCGATTTAGAGAGGGATATCGATGTTTCCAAGATAAAGTCAATCAAAGCAATTCAGATAGAGCAAGATTAAGACCAAGATTATTTTGACTGTTTTCACGATTACAAGAGGATTATCTTCCTCAATTTTGTCACCCGGTATTGCGTCAATAAGAAGTACTACCGCAAAAACTAAGGAACATTGCGCGAGAACGTCTGAGATCTGAACTCTAGGCAAACAACTTTTGGATCCTATATCACGACAGTGCACCGGCGCTCATATGGTTACTGATTTTTGATTACTTAAATTTTTGATTTCTATATTTCCGCCAGCTGTATTCCCTATTCGCCGGAACTGGCTTCGTACAAATGCTCCTGTTCTTAAGGATTTAGAAAAGAAACAACAAAGACAATTTGCAGAAGTAACTCAACTCGATTCCGAGGGATGAAAGAAGAGTGGGCAAGAAAGAGGCACAATTGCATTAAAGCAGGCGGGAACTGTTTTGAAAGAAAATCAAAACACTTTGACAATTAAATAGAGATAATTTGTTTATAAATATGTGTCTGAACTTTGATCCATCCTCGTATATATATATATATATTTTTTTTTTATATAGATGTAGTGTTGTCGTTATCATGTTGTTGAATGTTCAATGCATATCTATGAAAAACATCTATTATATATCCCACTCACACCACAGCAATGCATAAGTTCCTCAGAATAGATGTTTCTCATAGATATGCATTGAACATTAGAGGTGAGAAATTGCGAGCTTCACATATCTAGCACAACGTTAATTGCTATAGTTTTTCCTTAACGTAAAATTTACGTCTGGTCACATATTAAGTGCTGTACGATAAATAAGTACAAACGTGTGACCTACAAAATATGCTCAATAGTGTTAATTTGCGCAAACCTTTTAAGTTACGTACCGCGTGGCCCTTTGCCGTTCCGTTCATTTGTAGAATAGGGTTCAAGGGACAACCAGAAGCAGCAGCAAGGAATAAAACATAATAGAATAGAAAACGTCCTTATTTCCCGATTAAAAATGGGACGAGTTTGAAATGCAGCAAATCTTACGAAGCCGTCCTGTTGTGTGACTCTTTAGCAACATGCCAGGCAAATATATTATTGATGAGTTCAAATATTAAATCACAGACAGATACAATTAGGCATACGCATAATTTGGTTCTTATAATTGTTGTAGGCAGTGTTGCTTCGGTAAGCTGATAGTCCACATTAGGAGAGCTAGGTTTTTCGAGGCAACAAGTTGTGTCCCATTGTCACTGCAGTAGTGCCTGATGCTGTTGACAGCTGCAGAGAGAAGATTCTAAGGAGAAATATATTTTTAGGTCGTCAGCGTACAAATGGTATATATTCTCCTATATGTCTAAACCAAGTATGGTGTATAGCAGTGAAGAAACGCAGTCCCCATGTGGAACGACAGAAGGTGCCAGTCCTGGCTCACTAAGAGCTTCCTCGCATTTTATTCAAAACGATCGGTTGTGCAAATAAAAAAGACAAGCCACTTACGAGTTTGTGAATGGACGTAGAGTGTTTTCATCTTGTCAACAACAAGTTCGTGGTGGTCGACCCCATCAAGGGCACTCTTCTGGTGAAAAAAAAAACGTCCACAATACGATGAAATTTGTTGTTGGCGTTTATGTTTCGGGCCTAACCGTAAGTCATTTCTAACAGTTACGTGTGCACGTCTAGCATCTAGGTACAGATTCGTATCATCATAATATGTCATATAAGGTTTTTACGGACATATAATTTATTATGTGTCTGACTAGTATTATTAAAAATCTAATTGTGCAGACAGAGACACGGGGCGATGGTCTTCAATGCGCCTCTCGGGTCCCTTCTTGTCGATGTATGTATGTTGCATTGTTCTGTTTGAAGAGCGGTTTGTAGAACTATGGCGTCGTTGTGTGATCGCTGATCACTGACAGGGATTTTAGGAAATTTGTTTTTATGTTGTTACAACTACATATATCTAATGATATCATGATTCCGTCGTCTTTCCCTCTGCTCCGCGCGCACGCATACCAAACGCGGGACAGGCGCCGGCGGCTTCGGAGCAGTGTACAAAGCCAGCATATTTTCGGAGCGAGTGACGTGTACAGTCAAGCTAGTTCCGTTGGGCAAGTTCAAACTGCCGAAGCACGCGTGCGCCGACAAGGTCGTCGCCGCAATGACAAACAATCGATTTCTTGTGAAGTACTACTCGACATTCGCGTCAAACGAAGCCTTTCTCACCATCATGGAGTACATCCGGGGTGTCGATCTACATCGACTCATCAAGGTTTGTGCCCTCCTGTCACCTATCATCACATATCAGCTAACGTAATGTTGTGTAGCGCAGAGAAAATGTAGAGCGGTTCAAGCTAATCGAATAAACATTTCTCTACCAGTCAAAAGGCGTCTCTCTCTCTACCAATCAAACATTTTAAACTCATCAACTCTCACTCCAGCTAGCTTCGTTCAACCAAACTAGCGTCCGGCTTTGGCATACCGTGGTGTGTAGTGAGTAGCCCGCGCCGACGCGTTAACTAACTAACTAGCTTGCGTACTCGTAGGTGGATGCGTATTAATTAACGACAGTTGAGCTAGCGAAACGGCCCTGTTACAGGCGAACAGAGGCATGGACCAGGAGGTCTGCCAGTTAATATTGGCCCAGTTGGGTGAGGCGGTTCAGCATCTACACGTTCGAGGATGCATACATCGCGATATTAAGGTTGGTCAACAAGAAGTAGCGCCGTCTAGAGCTGTTTATTTGACTGTTTTGTGTGCATTTGTTGTGCACCATCGACCAGGCCGATGCTTCTGATAACGCATTACTAATTATTATGGTGTTGTAAATGCGGTTACTTCTTGTATCTTACATTAGTTTACTTTCAAGCTTATTGCACTTCAACTCTATATGATGATGATGATCATATAGAGTTGACAAAGACATCATCTGTCTCAAAAACATGGCCTCGCGTCGATCACCCGTAACGTCTTCTATGCGTTTTCCGATATCTTTCAAGAGTTTCGCTGTACCTGAGCTGATGGGGCCAAGTGTCTCCAATGCAATAGGCACAAAGTGGTAACTTCTTGATAGCTCGAGATACTTCCTTCGTTTTTCAGAATCCGCGCGCTCTGCTACCCATCCAGATTCGACTGCGCTGTGACATAAATACGACGAGGCCGCTGTGCAAGAAACCGTGACATCCCATACAAGGCGTTTTCCGTGTGACCATAGCGGGATGGTGACCCCGTCAGGTCGCAGCTCATTGCTGCCATTAAGACCCTTCGGCTCGGGTGTACATGGTATCCCTGCCCTTCTAAGAGCTCTTCGTACTATCGCGTTGAGTTCAGCGTGTCTTATGAGTCTGCCGGGACTTTTCAGACAGCTTAACGGGTGTAGACCGTCAGAGTCGACAGGTTGGCCGCATGGCAGGCAAAAAAAGGGCTGGCAGACGGGGGCGCCTATCCTAAGGGCTGACAGAATGCGGAAGGAGTTGGGATCCAGCTGGCTGGAGGGCAGTGCTTGGAGCCAGCCCCCGCTAAAAGGATGTTGAACCGCTAGAAAGACGGCACGCTCTCTTGCTGATGTGAGGCTATTTGTTATATCTCGTGCCGACTTCTTAGTTTTGTAAGCGTCGAGAAGTTTTTGACTCACGTGCTCTCTCAAAGGCCCGGGATCGAGTTGGATCCTGATTGCTGTGTCTGCAGCCATAGTTGCCTTTTTTAGTTCAAGCTTTGCTTCCTCGCCAATGAGTGATTCCGCCAGAGAGCCGAATTGATTCAGGGAAGCAGCGTAGCACACTGCAGCTAGATCCGTAGCTCTTCTTATTCCAAGACCTCCGTTGCCGATGGGGAGGCTAGCTCTCTGCCACATGCTTCCTTTTAAGTTAATGTTTAGTATCTCACTTAGAATTTCTCTAGTGGTCTCGTCGTAGGCTGCAAGACCTTTATATTTCATATAATATTTCATAGTATGACATGTTCGTAGCATGTAAACGAATCTTGGTGAACCAAGACTGTGTCTCCATAGGCACAGAGCCACCTGCGGGTGCATACTTGTCAGTCGTGGGCGGATATTTAGCAGGGTTTCTCGTTTAGCATCGAGAGCGCGTGGAATTCCTTCGGACAATACGGAAGAACCTAGAACATCTAAGTTACCCTTAGTTATTCGAGATATCCCGGGAAGTGCTTCCATGATTGCTCGTATAGATTGCGCTTGATTTTGACGGGTACCTCCGACAGCTAAGACTTCGCATTTGGCCGCGTTGAGGGTCAGTCCTCCCGCTTCCTTAAAATTCAATATAGTCTGCAAATCTCTTGCCACGACATTCGCGGGACCTCCCAAGACAGCGTTGTCTAGATACCAGACATTAAAAGGGCTCCGTAGGCTTGATACAAGATCAGAAATGCCGAGGCAGAACAGAGCTGGTCCCAATGGGTCTCCTTGCTGAATGCCAGTTTGCGACTCTATGGTCACGTCTGCGCTCCATGCAAGGGTTGAGAAAATTTTTTAACCCTGTTATATCATCGGATAGAGTCGTGGAATTTTCTCTTCACTTCGTCGAAAACTTTGTCCTTTCTTATTGTGTTAAACGCGTTTCGGAAGTCTAGTTTGACTAGTACTTTTGTCGGACCTTCTGATTCCAGAAAAGCGCGTGTGGCGTGTACAGTAGCCTCTGCTCCTCCTCTAATAGCCCATTTGATGGGGTGAAACCGCAGCAACAATAGCTTATTATTATTATTATTATTTATTACATGTTAAACAATGTTACAGTTGTGAGGTCTGAACGTATTATTGCAGAGTTTTTTTTAATAATTAGTTCACTCCATGGCGCCTAAAATGGATGCCGCGTTCCCTCTGCAAACGGCCAAGGACAACGCTTGCCTCAAGAATTGACTCTCTCTTCGGTCGTTTGTGATCTCCTGAATTCGCTTACTTACATCTTTGAGAAATGCTTCGGTTCCCTTGCTGATTGGTCCTAGTGTTTCCATGGCAATAGGCACAAATATATATCTTGTTTCCAGTCCAGCATATTTAAACAGCTACCCACCCCGGCTCAACGTAGCTGTGGTGTAAATAGGAAGCCGCGGTTGTGCACGAAACCGTTGCATCCCAAGCTAGGGACTTTCCATGTGACCAGAATGCAATGGTCACCCCATCAGGTCTTTCTTCGCCAGCGGACACTAAACCTCTCGGTTTAAGTGTAGATTATTATTATTATTATTATTATTATTATTATTATTATTATATTATTATTATTATTATTATTATTATTATTATTATTATTATTATTATTATTATTATTATTATTATTATTATTATTATTATTATTATTATTATTATTATTATTATTATTATTATTATTATCATTATTATTATTATTATTATTATTTATCATTATTATATGTTAGGACAATACTATTATGAGGTGTGAATGTGTATCCTCGTTATTTCATGGTTACCATCTAGCTTTTTTTTTTTTTGTTCTGGGATGTTTCGGGAATGCATGATGCACATGCGCCACTAGCAGCCTGCGTGACTAGTGTGAGACTCGCAAACCCACTAAACCCGGATTCCTCCCCACCCCCCCAGGCTCGGTATTACTTTGGCATTACATCGAAGCCGTGGGAGAGGCGTCCTCTGCCGTTCTTCTTCAATCAGCTCTATCCCTGACTATCATCCCGCATCTCTACCTGCGGTTGGATAGGGGGATGCCATTTTGTAATCCGTCCTGTGAGGGTGCGTCGAGACCCTGAGGGCCTGGCTGCTCCCCACCCCCTCCCCCCTCCCCCGGCTCCTCGTCTCGACCACTCTCCCGAGAGACCCGCTCAAACCTCTCCCGCCTGACCGTTTCCTTATCTGTCTTGAGTGTCAAAACAGCGTCGAACAAGTTCGTCGCCTCCCTCCATGCCTCCGCCGAAGTCATCATATGGGAGACCACCTCCTTGATGGGTCGGCCTCTCACAGCGGTTGGTGCTGCATCCCGTGCTTCCCTAAGAGCATCACACCGCAGAACAGTATGTTCTACGTTGTCCGTTTCTCCAGAGTCGCACAGTACGCAGATATCGCTAATGGCCTTCTTCATCCTTGACAGGTAGCTCTGGAACTGGCCGTGTCCGGTCAGAACCTGAGTCGTCCAGTAGGAAAGCTCCCCGTGTCGGCGGTCATACCATACCCTGAGGTCCGGTATCAGACTCTTGGTCCAGCTCCCTGTGATCACACCGGGTCTTACCTGCGCCCATTCCTCATGCCAGGCCGATATGGTGGCTCTCCTGGCCCTGGTGAGATCCAGACCTTCGTCTATATACATTTTACTTCGTTCAGCCACTAGGAGGTCCCATGGCAGCATTTGGCTAGGACCAGGAGAGCTTCGGTCGAGACTATTCGATACGCCCGGCTTACCCTGATTGCCAGCGTTCGTTGGGTCGACCTTAGTGCCCCCCTATTTTTCGCCGTCCGCATTGCCATGTCCCCCCAGACTGGAGCTGCGTATAGCGCCGTTGATTCGGCCACCGAGGCCAGGAGCCTTCTTTTCACCTCAGCCACCCCACCAACCTTAGGCATGATCCGCGCCAGGTTCAGGGAGACCCTTTGGGCCTTTTCGGCCACGTACTTAACGTGTGCCGATCCGGTCAGTCCAGTGTCTAGCATGACCCTAAGGTACTTTACCTTCTTTCTGATTTCTATCGGGTGGCCCGCTATCACGAGGTTAATGCCGGTCGTCCTCTTTCTTCCTGTTAGGTACATCGCCTTCGTCTTGTCGGGTGCCAGTTTCAAGTGATGGGACTCCATCCACTCGGACACCATTGACAAGGCTCCCCTTCCGGAAACCGTACTGGGGATCTGATAGGGCGTTCTTTTCCTGAATCTCGTCGTTTAGTCTCTTGACTATAACGTTCTCCAGGAGCTTGCCCATGGCGTCAATGAGGCATATGGGCCGGTAGGCCGAAGGCCCCGTCTTCCTCCCGGGTTTGGGGATCAGAACCAGGCTTGCCCTTTTCCACAGCCTCGGGAATCTCTCCCGAGGGGAGGTTACCATCTAGCTATTCTCAGCCCATCGTACCTAATATCGACGCGGCACTTCCTCTGCAAACTGCAAGTGAAAGCAGCTGCCTCAGAAACTCGTCTTCGCGTATATTCTCGGTGTTTGCTCGTATTCGATCACCTAAGTTTTTTTATAAATTTCCTTGTACTTCTGCTGACCGGGCCCAATGTTTCCATTGCAATCGGCACGAAATTGTATCTAGGCTCTAACTCTGTGTATTTACGCCACGTTTCTTCTTCTGCATGTAACATCCCAAACCAGGCATTTGCCTTTTTTCCACGGCGGGATGGTCACACCGTCGGGCCTTTTATCGTCTTGAAGTCCTACTCTGGGTTCCAGCCTTCTAGGTATTCCCGCTCTCCGGAGAGCTTTTTGAATGATTGCGTTTATTTCGGTGTGCCTAGGGGCCTGACCTTGGCTCTTGATGCAGCTCAATGGGTGGAGGCCATTCTTCTCCACTGGTTTTCCACAGGCCTTACGAATGTGTGGTTCGCATATTTGCCCGCCGATTCTTAGAGCCGACACCATGCGGAATAAGATGTTATCCAGCATAGTGCCAAGCTGCGGTGACGGAAGAGCCCTGCGAAATCCGCCGCTAAAGGTGTCTCGTGCGGCCAAGAAGACTGCTTTCTCTGTGGGAAACTCAAGGCTTTCGATGATCTCACGGTCTATGACTTTGCATCTGTGGTTGTCGAGCACTCTCTGCGTTGTATGTTTTTTCCAAGGGCCTGGATCCAATCTCAGTTTGACCAGTGACTCTGCCTTCTGCTTAGCAATGTACAACCGGTGGTGAGCACTCGGGTCAACTAGCGTTTCAGCCAGCTTAATATGTCCCTCGTAGAGTCGTCATACGATTGCAGTGCGTCGGAACATTGGCTTGTCGGTGAAGTGCGTAGTGTGTAGTTGAATTTAAGGGAACCTAAACTATATCTCCAAAGGCATAGTGCCGCTTGTGAGTGCATAGCCAACAGACGAGGTCGCGTCTGTAGCAACGCGCAGCGTTTATCTCTTAAGGTCTTGAAAATACTTTGTGGACTAAGTGGAGCCCCAAGAACATCTAACTCTCGTCTCGTTCTTTAGTGTCGGCCCCAACCTTTATTACTTCGCATTGGAAAAGATTGAGAACTGTCCCCCCTTTATTCGCAAACTGAAAACCTTGAGTAAAGTAGCGGCCACCACTTCTGCCGGCCCTCCTAATGTACCATCATCCATGTACACTTCGTTTGTCGATTTAAGTGGTTCTTGTCACACCAGGATAGAAGTGATGGATACCTGTAGCTTTGCCTAAAACTCGCTTTGCTAGAACCCGCACAGGACCGTCTGTTTCGATATATGCTCGTACAGCGTGGACGGCTGCCTCGGCGCCTCCTTTCATAGAGACCCCTACTTGCCTCGGTCCTATGGGTCTGTTTGAGCCGTCCTTCTTTTTAGGGCCGTAAGGTTTGCTCCGTAAAAGATTGTCAGGCATAGAGAAGGCAGGCTGCCGTTTAGTGCCGAGGCTACCAGGAAGCAGACTTCTTCTAGAAGTCTCCCGGATGAGGGTACTGAGTTGTCTAGCATGTCCCGGAGATGTCGGGGGCGCAGCCCATCTAATCCAGATCCAAATGCTACGGCGAAAGATCGGACGGCGTCAGAAACCAATTTATGATGTATAGTGTGTCTTCCTGTTGTTATTGGTGCCTGGAGGGATCTTAAGTGTTCGCTCGCATCTGATAATGGAAGGGGGTGCTTTCTTCTTAATTCCTGCTCCGTGTGATCGTTGAATGGTGCAAAAGAGTCGGTCAAAAGCAAGATCCGTGCGGCGGAACGCATATCGCCTTCAGCCAGTTTGCGCTCTGCCATCTTTCCCCTATCGTGATCTGTATCGAGTGGTGTATCGTACTGTTTACTATTATGGTTACACTCGTCTAGGAGACTTGCAAGTGTTTTCCATCGCGATTCAGTAACTTTATTTCTGATTATTTGGCATAATGTTCGGTCATTGTGCCTCCGTGCTGGGATGCGTACCATGAGTATTGGCAATATTAGAAGCTTCTCCTAAGACGCATTGTCTTTCCTTGCGTTGAAATTGAAAAGTGCTTTAGCGCAATGCGCAGCATATTTCTCTGACTCCTCTGGGTATCACTTTGACTAGTTTAATGTTTCGATGCACCAGGGAACGGATTAGCGTAGTCGAATCGAGGTTCGCATCCAGTGGCCTGTTCGGGTCCTCTTAAGCCGAAAGCGACGCAGGCATCATATGCATACGCAAGCCCCGGAGTGACCTTAGGGACTTCCTGCACATTTCGCAAGTATATGACTGTTGTGATCATAGTTGGGGTTGATCGGGGTTTATATGGGCTGCAGTTTGGGAGCTCATGGTAAATTCGTAGTGTTTTGATGCCATTCTTCGCTCAGGTTTTCTATTAAAATAGTGGGCGTTGGTGTCTCTTTACCTTCCATGGCTGATATCAAAAGTGCCTTTCCAGGCACGGATTGTAAAAAGTCGAACATTTTTGCGATCACAGGATTTTCTTCTAGCCAGACACTTAGTAGACCTTTCACAATTTTCCATAGCTTTAAGATATTATCAATCATAATTAAAATCTAAGATTATTATTATTATTGTGGAAAGTGAGCTATACCTGTGTATGTTTGGCAATGGTAATCGTCGGGTACTCGTTTTCGTGACTCGTTCATGCTTTGTTCGCAGCCGTCTAACATGATGGTGATGCCCGGTTGCGGCCTTAAGTTGATCGACTTCGACACGGTGAAGATCTGCATTGGCCAGTTTCTTCCACGGAGGTCAAGGTTTTTCGGCGAGCGGAGCGGCCGCGAGTTCGTCGATCGTGAAACAGCTGGCACGGTGCCGTTTTTTGCACCCGAAGTGTTGACCGGGTCGGGCTACGGCCGCGCTCTCGACTGGTGGGCCGTTGGTATCACGGCGTTCAACCTTGCTTTCGGCATGCTGCCCTTCAAAGGCAACAAGAAGGACAAAGAGTTTCGGGACAAGGTCGCAAACTCGACGGTGCCCTATCCCAAAGGGATCCCCATAAAGACACCGTTTCGAATGCTCATTGAGGCGCTGCTGGAGAAGCGGCCCTCGAAACGAATGTGTTCGGCTCTTCACGAAGAGTGGCAAAAGCATCCATTCTTTGAAGAGCTCGACTGGGACGAAGTACGGAAGGGCAGTGTGACAATAGACCTGCCGGCCATCACCGAGGAGATGATGTACGATAAAGATACAGCAACGTGGTCTCCGAAACCGCCAAAACCACTTGATAAGTGCTTGCTCGAGCTAGATAAACAAGCTGTAAGGACTAGATATAAACTTATGTAAATGTACATAAACAAACTATATTTATTAAAATGACATTTAAGTGTTACAGCGAGATGTAATTAATTATCAACACTAGGGCTTGTAAATGTACATATATATATATATATATATATATATATATATATATATACATATATATATACATATATATATATATATATATATATATATATATACATACATATATTTATTTATATATATATATTTTTTTAAATAATAATAGATAGATATATAAAGATGCTCTTCGGTGTCGGTCACAATCTGACACAAGCTGAAAATGCACATTTAAGTCTGCCATCTTTACTCGAGCGTTACAGTTCGCGTGAGTTAGATATTAGAACATATTCATCGACTGCACCGGAATCATCACTAGACACGGAAGCGGGAAGGGATTCTTATGGGCGGAGGTGGGCTCCTGCTACGCAAGCCCAAACGCCCCCATCGAGGAACTGGAGGCCTTTCTGAGCGAGCTGCGAAGCTCGATCGGGGGGCCGTAAACCTCCCGGTGTACGTGTGCGGGGACTTTAACGCAGCTAGCACGGAGTGGGGTTCGACGGTGATCGACGGAAGGGGCCACAAACTCCTCGAGTGGATGGCCGAGCTGGACCTCACGACAGTGAACGACGGCGTTGAGCCGACATTCGTAGGGACGCGAGGTTCCTCTTTTGTCGATCTTTCAAAGGCTCAGACCACGCAAGCGACACGGATCAGCGGGTGGCAAGTGCTAACCAACGAGATCACTCTGTCGGACCATCAAACGATCGAGTTTTACGTGGACGCACCCCTGCCACCCAGACCCCACCCCCGGGATAAACTACGTTTTCAGGGGCGCGTTTCGACGATTGAGGCCATACGGACCGAGCTCGCTCGTTCAGGCGTCCCCGCTGACGCCGAGGGACTGCAGCGGCTTCTGGAGTCGGCCTGCGCAACTGCCAGGGTCCACCCAAAACGGCGTCACCAGATGTCCCCGAAACACTGGTGGACGGAAGAGATCGCCGGAAGGAGAAGAGACTGCCTCCGAGCCCGCCGCGAGGTCAAGACGCTACGTTCGCTAGTGGGGGATAACGATGACCGGATGGCGAGAGCTGTCGGGGAGCTCCGGAAGTGCCGTGCCTTGCTACGGCGAGAAATCGTCAAAAGTAGGGAACGCGCATGGAAAGAGTTCCTGGATAGCGTGGAACAAGACACATGGGGCAAGCCGTACAAGCTCGTTCGGGGAAAAATCAAGGTAAGGTGCGAGACAACGGTAACTACCGACGAAAGGAAAGCAGCCCTCGAGCAACATTCCCGAGGCAGCCCGAATTTGATCGAACCCCGTACAAGCGACCTCTGACTCCCGACGAGGAAGCACCCCCGGTAACACGCGGCGAGATCATCCTGGCTGCTGAGAGAATAAAACCTGGCAAGGCTCCTGGCGAAGATGGGGTAGTACCGGCGGCCACCAGGGTGCTCCTAAAGGAATTCCCTGACATGGTCGCCAAGGTGTTCACGGGGCTGATTCGGAGAGGAGCCTTCCTGATGTCGTGGATACGCGCCGAGGTGGTGTTGCTGCCGAAAGGCAATGGGTCGTTCCGGCCCATCTGCTTACTAGGCACACTCGCGAAGGCCTGTGAAGCGGTGATCGAGGCACGGCTACGGCGGCACGCTGAGGAATTTAGACTCCTGTCGGATGGGCAGTTTGGCTTCCGGAAAAACCGGTCTGTCCTCTCCCCTATCCACAGGGTCCTGTCAAAGGCGGAAACCCTCCGGAAAGCAACGCGTAAAACCCGGGAACTGTATCTGGTCATAATACTCGACGTACGTAACGCGTTCAATTCCCTTCTATGGAAGGTGATTCTGCGAACGCTGAGAGCCAGGAGAGTCCCACAGTACCTGATTAGGATGGTCTCGGACTACCTAAATGAGAGGGACCTAACTAGCGCCGGGACAGAGCTAACCATGACGGCGGGGGTGCCACAGGGATCGATCCTTGGTCCACTGCTGTGGAATCTGGCGTACCACGGAGTTCTGCGGCTCAGAGACCTCCCCCCCGGAGTTGACCTGCTGGCCTATGCAGACGACGGTGCGGTGACAGTCCAAGCGCGAAGTCCCGGCGAACTGGAAACCAAGGCCCACCTGGCCCTGTGGGAAATTTCGCTGTGAATGAGGCAAAACGGGCTCGAACTTGCCCCGGCGAAGACGGAGGCCGCCCTCCTCGTCGGCAAAAAAGCCTCCCGCAACCTAGATATCCGACTTGATGGTACGGCGATAAAGACATCCAAAGTTGTACGATACCTTGGCATGCACCTGGACCGTGGACTGCGAGGGTCGCCTCATATACGGATCGCGGCGGCGAAAACGACGAAGGCTGCCGGACAGCTAGCCAGGATCATGCCTAACATCCGAGGACCCAAGGAGGGCAAACGCCGCCTGCTGGCGAGCGTCGGCGAATCAATCATGCTTTTTGAAGCACCGGTCTGGGCGGAATCTACGCTACGGACCGAGTGCAATAGAAACACGATGATGAAGGCCCAGCGCATACTTGCTCTCCGGACGGTCCAGGCCTACCGGGACGTTAACGGAGAGGCGGCGTGTGTCCTCGCAGGCACAGCCCCGTGGGACCTCAAGGCCGAGGAGAGGAGAAGGAATTTGGGCGGACCTGACACTCGCCGCAGAGCAGCAGAAAGCCAAAACATTGCTCGCGTGGCAGGCCCGGTGGGATACGGTAGTCGGAAACCGACCCGGCGCCTCCACACGCGAAATCATTCCGGATATAGGAGAATGGATCAACAGACCAGGTGGCGGCACGACGTACTTTATGACACAGTTCCTGACTGGCCACGGCGACTTCAAACAGTACCTGGCCAGGGTTTAAGGATATTGCTGAAAGCTGTACACTGTGCCCCGCCTGCGACGTGGACTCCCCACTGCACACCCCGCTACAATGCAGTGCGCTGCAGGACGTCCGAGCGGAGCGAATGGATCAACAACTAGCCCGATAGCTCGGCGCACACGGAATGAGAGGAAGAGCTTCGTCAGGTATATCTGCGCGTCGGAGGAGCACTGGCACAAAGGAGCCCAGCTTGCGGAAGAGCTGCTGAAACGCAAGGATCACCTGGAGCAGGCAAGGATCGCCCGGCTGGCCGCCACGGCGGCCCAGCAAACCTGAGGACTAACCATGGGATAAGACGAGGTTGGCAATAAGCGCCGACTGCTGGTCCCTGCAAGGGTGCTATTCGGGATAGCACCCCCAAGATACTTACCGGTTGGGGGTTTAGTCAGTAAGAATCTGACACTACCGCGGCAAATACCCAACGTATTGCCCGGTGTCTTATGCAAGATTTACCTTCAACCTCAGGTTATATATAAAAAATAAAAAAAATATATTAGAACGACTTACACGGTATAATACAATGCAGGTCTGCTCTTACCGCCATATAATCAAACAACCCTCTCCCAACAGTTGCATCCTCCCTCGGGGCTGCGCAGTACGGCGCATGCAACTTTCCGAACGAACTTTTGGATCAACCCAAATTATATATGTATATATATATATATATATATACGACCTTTCAACCACTGCGTTGCATTCGCGAGAGATCGGGTCTAAATTTACAATTAACGATTTTATTTAAATCAGTTTCCGCGGTTTCTAATTACGTAATGTACATCTCGAAATATACTAGAATCAGCCGAGATCATGTGTAAGTATGTATATATATATATATATATATATATATATATATATATATATATTATGAACCGACATAGCCCGGCGGCAAATGTATTTGTCCATGTTGTCTGTTATCACAATGTGTCACTTAACGAACTGAAAATAAACAACTCAAGGCTCTAGATCCAAGCTGGAGCTGGGACTTTATATATATATATATATATATATATATATATAAAGTCAATGGTGCGTACATTTAGTTAGAAAGCAGATTTATACATATGTGTGTTGAACTTTACAGGACAACGACACGCAAAGTCCGTTGTACACGTTTGCATCGTCCGGATTCCAACGCTGCCTCGACCTGCACCGAGCGCAATCACCCGTCACTGACGAGGACATGAACGACGTCATCGAAGACGCCCCGCGAACGCCGACAAACCGCTACCGCTTTGATCGCCTGACGCTGCCGAGAAGATCGGGCGAGATTGAGCGAAACGCAAGCCCCTAACGGAGTTGCTGTGCCGATTCCCCGCTGCCGCCATGACGCCTTTGTTGTGTCGAGTGGGGATCGATGTCAACCTCGTCGTTGACGACCCGTGCGTCGTGTTCTGCTGTTGAATGCTCTACTGTTGCTTCTACGGCGCTACTAAAATTAACGCTGCTGCTGCTACTGTTGCTGCTGCTGCTCCGTCTGCGTGTTCTGCTACTGTTACAAGCTAGTACGACTGTTTGTACGACTTAACTAGACGAGCTACAAAAATGACTCATGCCGCGGCTAGACAGTTAGCTAGACAATCTGGATTTACTTGCATGGGTGAGAGGGGACACACGCCCGTATGGAGATCCCCGGGATGGGGGCGGGTAGTGTGGAACTCAATGCCGATGCTGATGTTGTTGGCTGACTAATATACTAGTAAAGTTTTCGGGCTGACCCTCAGCCAAGATTTAACGTCCACGGAACTGTTTTTCACATTGCTTCATAGACGGACCCCCATAAATACAAATGTGCAGCGGTGGGGTTCGAACCCGCGCACCTATGTGTCTCCTCCGCTTGCGAGGCGGAGACTTAATCCACCACGCCACCGGGCTCGACTGGCTAATATACTACTACTACTACTAAAGGCGCCTCTTACCGTGACGAAGTGGGAAACTGGTGGCACCGTTCGCCTTAATATGACTTCAACCCCTGCTTTTGTTTTTAAGGTTGTGTTAAGGTCAATCTGAATCTAGAAACTAATCTGAATCTAGTTAGCTCTGATATCATTAGCATCTGGTGGTGGAAGTCGAATTCGCAATCTAGAGGTAGTTTGTGGTTAATCACTTTATGAGCAAGCACGGCTAACTTGTATATGTGCCAGCTGATTGAGTTTCAGTATATGGCGATACAAGTCTGCCATGCCTACGAGATAGATCAATAATGGCTCGTTACGGGTGGCACAGAATTGTTCAAGATCACTCGTAACGAGCGTAGGGCTACCGAGTGGGCGCTACCCCGTATAGTAATTCCGTAGGCAGAATTTTGATTACAAGAGCACCCTGTACATAAGATCCAGAGCAACGCGGGAGACATCGGTCTTTCTTAGACGCGCCAGCGATGCCACGATATGGTCTCATGAAGCGTAATATCGAGACAATTTACTTCAGCCTCGATACGCACTGATTATTGTAAAATAAGATGAGTTTCGGCTCGGTCGGATTTACGATAACGGCAGAAATGGTTGTGATGTACCACATTTTGTCATACGGCTTCCACATACTCGAAATTATCCTGACCGTTTGGCCCAATACAAACCCGACCGCTCAGCGGGCGAGACACGAAGCATAAGAGATATATCCGAATGTATCATTGGACAATATACCTTTCTATCAATGCTGCGCGGAAAAAAATGCTTGTAGAAGATGAAGTTGGAGGAACCAAGGACCGCCCCTGATATTCCCGATCGAGGCAATTCCAGTGGAGCTTATGTCTTCCGCCGCTACAAGCTGCTTACGTTCGCCTTGGTACGATTTAAAGCAAAAGGTTACATCAAGTGCGCACCCCATATGTCGCAAAATCTTGCAGAATATAAAGTGGTCCAGGCAGTCGAGGACCCTTGCATATTTTCTCGATTTCAAACCTGTTGCAGCGTATTGCAGCTTCTGAACTGTGACAGCACTAAAGGAAAATGCGTTGGGCTCGGAGCTCAACGTGCCTGTGACAGCGTCATTGACCGTCTGTCGTGGGGAAAGCCCTGCCACAGTTTTAGCATCGATTGAGGTTAAAAACGCGTTTAGTGCTTTTATCACTCCCTGCTCACGCCGCCCCGAACTCTTGTCCATCGACGGCCAGCAGACGTTTTGGTGTCGTGTCCTTCCTTTTATTTATTACGACTGCAAACTTCATTAACAGACGCCCACAATTTTGCAGGTTCGCCACTGACATCCATGAACTGCTTCTCGAAGTAGGCGTCTCATTTCCCGCAGACTCCTTCTGCGGTTTGCCTGCCACTGGTGCAGCGTCTGCCTGTCATAAACGGTCCGTTTGTAGGGCGAACCACGACGTGCTCGGCCACCGCATAGCCAAACTGGCCGAAGGAGCACGACTCACCTTTTCTCGGAGCCATACGTTGCCCTAAAGTTGCCCTAAAGGGAACCGTTTGTCGACACGCATCGACGCCTCCTATTGTACGATTTGTACGCCTTGTTGGGAACATCCAAATTGACATCTGAAAACCAGTTCACGCTGCTGGTGACACCAACTTAAAACCGTCGAAAACCTTCGTCATTGAGTTTCCGGTATTCCGAGTAAGCGTCAAGTTTTGCCACAAACCGCGGCAATGGTGTCGTTTTGCCAAAAAAATATAACAATTGCTACTATTTAGTTCTTGTGTAGGTGTGAACATCGACTTGATCCTCAAATGTACTGTATCGCCTTGAGTATATATACGCCTATAGCGTATATTCTAATTAAGTGATGTTAATTATTGAAAAGCCATTGCGTCTACAGACTGCAAGGGACAAGGTGTCCCGAATACTCTTCTGTACATGCTAGTCTCCGTCACTGCATTTATTGTATTTACAAAGTCCCGCATAAACCTTACCGTTCCGCCACTGGTGGACCCTAATGTCTCGATAGCTAGTGACACAAAAATGTAATCGTCCTCAAGACATTTGCCCTTCTTTTTTTCTTTTTTAGCATGCTCTGCTATTTGCTCCGTATTTGAATTATGATTACCTTGAAAATTTACTAGGGATTCTCAATGGAATATATACAGTCGGTTCAATATGCTCCGGGCCGCCTCAAACTGAAATATGTAATGATGTTATAACAAAATGTATTAAGGTTAGTTTTCATTATACATTTCTCACCACATACTCAAGGGCGCGCGGAGGCTGGGATCGCTCTGCTTTAAAGGTAGATTTGAGTTTGGGGATACGCAAGAAATCTGCCGGGGTCGAATTTGGCAAATAAGGGGGGTTCACGAAGACGGTAACCGCTCTCTTGACAGAACACTGATAAACAAGAACGCTTGTGTGGATTGGCGCAAAGAACACAATTTTTGCTACAATTGTAAAGTTTTTGCCGAGCTTGATGAGTACTTGTGAGCAGGCTTTTAGAATTCCAACATTGAATGATTCTGTCTCAACCTGGCCAGGAGGGACGAATTCCCGGTGAACATTTTTCGAGACTCCAAAAAAATTATGAGCATTAAGTTTGCCTTGGATGTTGAGGCCCGCACTTCAGTGGGACAGACAACTTCAGACGTTCGGTGGTGTCCAACGATACGCTTGTACAAATCACACTTTAAATTAATTAGACTTAGATTTAAATTAATTGGCCACTAGCGATTTACATTTGATTACATTGACAGTAGAAAAACAACTCACAAAAACATTGTTCAAGACAATATAAGCCAACTGATGTGTAGTCGACTATTATATAACTATGGTAATTATTCTGTTTGATCAATTGCAGATGTTGCTGGTATATGTCTTACGCTGACACGTTCGTATCCAGGACTTACAGGAATTACATCATCGAGTGACTCAGTACATATGTACACCTTATTCTCATATTATTCTCCAATTTCTGAACGATAAACAATTTGGTAGTAATAATAAGCGCATCAAATAATACTGTCACCCACTGTCACTGCTATTAGAGCCAGTAGTAACAGTGTTAATAAGATAGCAATTGTGTTATTAGTAACAAATGTGTAATATTTTAAAGCATGATATGATTAGAAATAGTACGGCGAACAATGATGGCTGTTAAAAGAAATTCAGGCTTAATTCCCAATATGTGTGTTCTTTACAGATGAAGCTTTGCTAACGTAATAGGCATATTGAGTGCACACAGTTCTCATTGAGGGGCCAACACGAACCCGCATATGACCTGCCCGCATGCACGCCTGAATCCCTTATCCGTGAATGTGTAGGCTGGCATGGTAAAGAACAACATTATGATTGTTTAAGCTGGCATGGCGAACAACTTCATATTGCATCAATGGAGATAAGTACAAAATCGTTCTAAGCAGGTCCTTAGTAGAACTGCCGTCTCACCTAAGCGTATACGGGCTCACCTAAACGCTACCTTAGGCGATTGACGAATTGGCCGATGGTAAATGGAGTCACATAATCCATCGCATGTATACATGCCACCTAGTTCTGATCATATTTTTAGTTTACCACAAAGCACCTCCAGACACCTACACTAGCTACTAATGTCCCACTCTCAGTCAGCATGGGACTATGGGCATCCGACATCAAGGGCGGGAAAACGAATTACGGTAATCGTATGACGAATCAAAGCATTACAAGACGGATTAGGGGATATATAGGTAGATAATAGGGAACCAGCAGCAAGAATCGTTAGAGCTTAGAGCCAATCACGCCCTGGCCGAGATTTCCGTCTGGATGAGGGGAGCGGGTTTGACGCTAGCCCCAACCAAACGCGAGGGAGTCATCCTCCTTGGCCCAAGAGGGTGCGCTCTCCCAAAGCTAATCTTGAACGGCTAGGATATTCGAGTGGTTCAATCAGCCCGCTATGTGGGAATGTACCTGGACAGAGGCCTGCGAAGAACACCTCATCTCCGCTTGGCTGCAGAGAAAGCCACTAAAGTTTCACACGACATCGCCCGGCTGATGCCGAATACATTCGGACCGCGAGAATCAACGCGACGCCTTCTTATGTCGGTTGCCGAGTCGATTGTGTTATTCGCGGCCCCTGTGTGGCCACTTACCGCACTGACTCTAACCCGCAACAGGGCGCTGATGCGCAAGACCCAACGCATCGCGGCTTTACGGATTACGATGGCTTACAAGACGGTCAGCACGGCGGCTGTCCTTGTACTGGCTGGTACGATCCCTTGGGATCTCAAGGCCGACGAACGTCGTCGCTTGTGGGCGGAACCGACAAGCAATAAGGAAGAAGAACGAAAAAAAACTTTGATTTCTTGGCAAAATGAATGGGACGCCAGACAGGACAGGGCACCTGGGGCCCGTGTAAAGGCTTTGAGCCCTGACATTAAGGCGTGGATTAACCGGCCCGGCGGCCGAGTTGACACACCGCGTGACTCAAGTGCTCACAGAACATGGCAACTTCGAGACTTACCTCTTTAGAATAGGAAAAGCAGAATACGCCACTCTGCAAGCACTGTTGAAGAAACAACGGAGGACACGCCGGAACACAATATTGCTGTGCCCGACGTGGGCTCCATTACGCAAGGACATAACCACAGCAAGTGACGACAGTCTTGAGAAGCTGGCACACCTTCTTATGAACTCACGTGATGACTGGAAATCTTATAGCTCAAACAATCGAACGTATTATGCACGCCAAAGAAGAAAAAAAATCGTTTTTACTTGACAAGGCCCGTGAGGCACTCCAGGGCAGCTAAGATAAGGACGGTACTATTTACCCCCCCTCAATTGTTTGAAGTATTGCTTGCGCAGTTCCCCAGCTGAGTGTGTGAATGGGGACATGACTGGTTTTTAGTGGTTGGAGTCCACACTACCGGCCCACATTTGCAGTGAGCTTCTTGCCGTGGTGGTCCGGGTGTGCAAACCGCATTTTCCAGTTAATTCTCAAAAAAAAAACGAATTGTTAGTTGTTTCCCTGCGCGACCACGTGTCTTTTCGAACAGATAATGCTCGAGACTTAGGATTTAGGTTACAATATACATTAATCAAATAGTGACTGGAAACATGAGCTGTTCTGGGAGATCTTAGGAAGCTCTCCCTGACCACCGGGTTTCCCCAGTGAACCTCGATCGATGCGCGCTGCAGTAGGTATTCTCCAGTATGAGGATCTGTTCTAACCGCATTCAGTCTTTTCCAAGGGTTTTGAAAATAAATCCGCTTTTTGGTCCATGGGTCCATAACTTTCTATTTCGGCTGAACGATAAACTGCGGAATAAGTTTTCTGTATAGTATACACGACCTCTCTCCCAAGGGGTTATTGTTTTTACCGGTACGGTCGTAACCCACTGTTGACGCAAAGATACAGCCGGCACCTGTGCACTCTACAATGCACAATAGACGACGTTGCGTTTGTATTGTGGGTGGCGGCCGGCGCTGTATCGGCACGATAGAGCGTGTTCCTCTGTTGTTGCGGAAAACCGACTCCGGTTACAAAAATGAGCGGCACTAACGGTCTCCCCCAGATGCAGATCAGATATGATACAGAGTCTGTTATTGTCCAGCATAGTATTAGTTGCGGCCAGGGAAGGGCCTGCAGCCACTTGCCACTCATCGGATCAAAGCAGGCTCGTAGTCCAGCCTTGTTAGCCGTAGTTTGGGTCTGAGGTAAGAGCAAGGCTTGTTCTGCTCCACGAGAAATGCGGTTAAATGATCCTTTCATTGAAGAGGCCGGTAGAGACTTCCATCGTGCTTCAAGTTCGTCCAGTTTCGGACGCGAAGCCCCTTTGATCACCTCTGATGTACTTTTCGGGCCGATGGAAGCGATTAGATAATTATAATATGTGGTTAAATTCAGGTAGCACGAAATTGGCTGTGCGAACACCGAAGCCATCTGCGCTGTGAAGCACCTTAGCTTGGGCCCATGAGCTGGTGTCTATGCGCACATTGAGTAAGCATTCAAGTGTTGTTCGAATCGTAATTTTTTTGGCTAAAAAATATATATATATAAATGCGTGAAGGGAGTTGCGGAAATTTTTCATAATAGATATAGAGAATTGTAGAGCTTGTTAAAGCAAATATTTTTTCCAATGGAACATGATCTCTGAGAAGTCTTGTTTTGGAGTGAGAGTGAAATTACGACAATTTGTGACACTAGTGTTTTTGCCCGACATAGGAGCATAAAATGTGATGTTGCGAGACAACCAGTCCTATACAGAAACTAAGCACACCGTCGTGTTCCTGAGCAAATTTGGCTCCATCTGAAGAATAAACAAGGCAGGTCAAAAGACGCGACATGGTCGCTTAGAAAATAATTTGCCAAAAATGAAGTTCTTTATTAGCGTTTACGCCAAATACTTCAAAATCATAACCCTACAACCACTCACAGCGCTCAAAACGGACATATTCAGCAAATGCGCATTTCATGGCGATCATTTTGGTACCAAACTTATGGCAATGCGAGTGGGGGTTGTGGAGTAATGACGATTTTTTGGAGGGCATGTCGAGATTAAGTGCATGAAAAGTGACGCGCTGCGGCTGTCGCGCGACACGTCGGCGGTAGTGAACGTCGCCACACAGTGATTTTACATGCACTTAACCTGGACATGCCCTCCGAAAAATCGTAATTACTCCGCAACCACAGCTCGCATTGACATAGATTGGTACCAAAATGGTCGTCTGATTATGGTCCGTTTTGAGCGCTTAAGTTGTTGTAGGGTTATGATTTTGAAGTATTTGGCGTGAACGCTAATAAAGAACTTTATTTTGGCGAATTCTCTTCTAAGCGAGCATGTCGCGTCTTCTGGCCGGCCTTGTATATTCTTCGGAAGAAGCAGAATTTTATCGTGGAACCCGAAGGTGAGCTTGGTTTCTGTATAGGAGGACTGGTTGTCTTGGAACAGCACATTTTGTGCTCCTATGTCGGGCAAGACACCAGCAGTACAAATTGTAGTAATTTCACTCTCATTCCAAAAAACAAGACTTCTCAGAGATCATGTTCCATTGGAAAAACACTTGCTTTAACGAGCCTTACAATTCCCTATATCTATTGAAAAATTTCTGCAACACCCTTATATATATATATATATATATATATATATATATTATATAATATTACATTTGTGATGTAAGAACATGTGTACAGCCCGCTCGGGCTTAACTCAAGTCGTTAGGTTCAGGTTTAGCCATTTTATATTATTATTATTACAGATTTAGAAGCGTAACAACACTGACAGTTTCAATGTAATTGCATACTTTATATGAGTGAAATAAATGTGATGATAGTGATTTAAAAGCGTTCCGTTTGGTCTCCAAAGTTGCTGTGTCATTACATATAT
>QVRM01005927.1:0-89758 GCA_003439945.1 Dermanyssus gallinae | reverse complement strand
TTAGCATATGTACATACAGAGAACGACATGTATATTTTTACTCGTACGAATTTATACGTTTTAACAGCAAAACATGCTATACAAATTAATATATATATATATATATATATATGTCAAGGAATGCAAGATCGTGTGTAGCAACATTCGTAAGCGCAGCCGCCATCACCGGTTAAAGTAGCCTCACCGACTATAGCTGCGCTTTTCCCGCGAAGTTTTCGGCCGCAGCTTGGAACCCTTTGTGGATGTCTCAGACATTACTTCCAAGCTAACCTTAATTCAAGAGATGGGAATGTGGCCGAGCGCATACGACTAAGAAACATTGGGGATAGATGCATTCCTTCCGCAAGCAGCCTACTTTTGAGAAACCACTCCAAGGTATTCGAACTCATAATGAATAAAATGCTCACCACCGGAGACTATCCTAAGCCGTGAAAAATGGCAGGTTTGACCCTATCACCGAAAGCCCAGTACTAGCAAAGCACTTGCAAAAGAAAGGCGCATCCCACTAGTTGCGGCGTGGTCTAGTGTCGTACCTAAAGACCTACGAAGCCGTGGACTACGCAGTTTCAGCCAGTGTGGTGTCCTAGGGGTCCGTACTAAGACTAACTCTATGGCATATAGCCTATGCTGGAGTGCTTAGATTCATATATCCCCCAAAGTTGTGCGCGGTGTGAAGCAAAAAGCTGCAGTAGTCTGAGTAGAGTTGCCAAAGATTATCAAGCCGCAAACTAGAGGAGCAACCAACTGTCGGCGCTGTCTCTTAGCATCAGTACTAGATGCTATCATGCTATATTAGACACGGGCGATAGCCTTTTCTGCAAAATTAACCGAATAGTTACAATTGTTTGAAATTATGTAATAATGGAAATTTCAAGCTCAATGAAGAGTTATTGAACTTAAATCAATTTGCCGTCCGGAGAAGACGGTCCCATATGCCACCATCTCTTTGGGGAACGCACGATTACCAGACGACTACAACACGCGCTGCCTCTAAAGCAGGATTCAAAGACGTATCGCGCCTAACTTCGCTCGGGCAAGACACACCAGGTGTTAACAGCAGCCAGTAAACGGACGGTATAAAATGACTAATCGTCGAGCCCGGTGGCGTGGTGGCATGCGTCTGCGCCTCGCGACCGGAGGAGACACATAGGTGCGCGGGTTCGAGCCCCACCGTTGCACATCTGTATTTATGGGTGTCCGTCTATGAAGCAATGCGAAAAGCAGTCCCATGGACGTTAAATCTTGGCTGAGAGTCTGCCCCGAAAGGATATAAAATGACTAATCAGCAGAATAATACCCTAAGCAAACGGAGCCAGCGATGGAAGGTAATCCAGCCGAGCCATCTTGGGTACTGGGCAAAATCTATATTCCCTGATCTCAAAAAATAGCACAGCCCTAAACATAGCGATGCCAATGGATATGTTTACCTGTCTATTGGCGCAACTGCCGCTGCTGACAGGCAACGGTGGCTGCTTTCAGTTCGCTGACTTGCCCTTATGCCGTGCGTGCAACTCAGGAGAGGAAGGCTGGCAATGTAATGTACTGCTACGAATGGAGTATAATGAGTTCAACTGAGTCTCGGTAACCTAAGACTGAATATGGCCGCCTGACATGCTAAGCTCTTGTAGAGGCACTCCTTATTTATTGCAAATCGTGATTTATGGTAGGAAGATTTGCAGAGTTTGTTTCTAAGACAAAAATAACCTTCACACAAGTGTCTAGCAGTCTTAATGGCTAAACACATTGGCCAGGTGAAGTAATCTCGAGAAAACAGTACCTCCGCATTTTAGTAGATGTGTTAGTCGCACACTACCGTGGCTTTACCAACGGCGCCCAGTGTGCATGATGCATTTTACGAAACATTCAAAAATAAATATATATATATATATTTATTTTTTGGCTCGGCCCTATATATATAGGGCCGAGCCTAGGGGTATGGTCAAACACGGCAAAAAATAATTTTTATCTATAGAAAAGCAGGCAAAAATGTTTCGCATAGAAGGTAGGAAGATTTTTTCTCTGAGTTGTGATAAGAGGATGGCTGCCCCGATATAACTTTATAAGATGCACGATTGTGAGAGAACGAATTACTCAATTGAACTAACAAGCATTTTGGCGCATTCGGGAGAAAACGTGTTGCCTGAAATGTTATTTTTCAATTGAGGAAAGCGTGTACTGCATTTTATAATTGTATGTCGAGACAGCTATCCTAAACTAACAACTCTGAAAAATATTGATCTTGTTCTTATATAAAATGTTTTGGTTTTCATGGTTCCTAATTTAGACAAGGTTAAATCGGAGTACACTCGACCATGAACGGGGAGCACAGATGTCTCAATAAAAAGAGATGGTGCATTACCATCCACCCCCCCATTCTAGTGGCCTCTCGTTTAACACTAACAATTAATTAAAAAATTCTAACAAGTGTTTATGTGGTGTGTCACTGAGTTGGCCAGAGTGTTCCATACAGATTGAATACATCGTGTCAATATAAGATTGACAGGACTTTAATTAAATCTGGTTCGGAGACGCGGAAATTTAGCAGTAGAAGTCCAATAATTTAATTAAACACTGTTTACACAAATAGTTTTGCATTCTTTGCAAATAAGCATATGCAGCGATGCGTACATATGAGTCTTTTCTCTCTGTATTTAAGTTACCTCTTGACTTGTAGACACTGCAGTAACTGCCTGCTGCAATTTAATATGTGCAAATCTCATGTAAAATAGTTAGTGGTGAAATAGTAAGCTCACTTTGAGCCATGTATTTCCTAATTTTTTTTATGTGTGTATATTTTGTCGTCAACATTAGTTAAAGTGTCTATTTATGTTATTTTATTCATATATACTGCATATATATGGTATATGCATATATATATATATATATATATATATATGCATATACTAGTAACCTAAAGTAGAGTATGTTACTATATTCTATACAGGGTATGCGTTCCGTACCATTGCAATACTTGAACTAGGTGTCTAGGTGTATTTTGCTTCGTTGGGTCGGAAGCTGCGGCGAGTCATTTCAGTGTCACTGAAGCGTCCCCCCCGCGGAATGGAACCGGGTTGGGGGGCCTACACGTTCGGCTGCGAGACGGTAGGGTTGTCGAATCGATAGGGTTGATGAGACATCGCGACGGCGACCAGACAGCGAACGGGTACGAGAATAGGTGCAGACAAACTCGTCGAATAGGCGTTGAACAGTAGTTGCTCGTACGAACTCGCCTACCGTTGATGGCAGTGGCGGCCGACCACCAAAGCGACCCGGGGGTCGGATGTTCTTCGGATCGTCGCAGGGTTGCGAACGGCAGAACGTGAAGATGACAACAAGAATCGGTCGGTGTCAGCATGGCCTTTTTATTTCCCTCCTCCCTGTCGTCGTAGCCGTCGTCGTCGCTGCAGCCGCCTTTGTTCCTTGTCTTTTTACTTCGACCGTGGGGCATCGTTCGAATTTCGCTTTTTCCTGTCTGTCTATCAGGAGACGAAGGAGACCGATGGGCGAGGCAGCACGAGAAAGCACAGGAGAGGAGTAGGGTAGGGCAACCCGTGCAAACTAGCTCCAATCGTGCCAGCGACCTAACTGAGCTGCTTCTCGAGGGACGACAAACATCCAGGAACTACCCGACTCGATTCGGTGTGACTGCGTGGAAGTACTTGGCCAGCAGCACATGCGCCCTGCATTTCACTATTCCAACCCACTTCGATGCGTCGAGAGTAAGAGGCGTGCTGGCAGGAGCGGCGGCAGCAGCAGCAGCGAGAGGAACTGCAACGACTGCAGTAATCGCGCAAAGACAACTATACGGAGAACGAGAAACTCGAGGAAGTAGAAAGGAGGCAAGGGAAAAAGGTCAAGAAAAACAGGACAAGCCGAAGGCGCTGCAGGAGAAGCTTCAGCATCAGTTTAACTAGCAGAAGCAGAGGACAAGCGAGGGGAAATCAGTAGGACGACGAGGATGAACGACCCATCGCCTAGTCCTCACGAGGGCGTGCCGGTAGGCCAGGTAGTTGGTAGGATATCGTGGTGCCGCCTGCGTGTTTTTTCTGTCTTCACCTCTTTTATTCTCCTGTGGTTCTGGGTTATTTGAGGCTCAGGCGCTCGCACGTATACGACGCAAATATCGGTTTGAATTGAGTGACTGAGGCATCACTGCCGCTGCTACTGCTGCTGTCTTCGTCGTGGCCCAAGACATCCCCTACGCGGGGTTTGACCCCTTAGTTGGACGGATGCCTGCCTTACGAAGACGAAGGCTGGTGAGAGCGAGAACGGAAAAAGGAAGTGTAGGAGAGAGACAGAAATACTTAGACTAGTTGAGGGCTAGGTAGAGGCCGATATGTCGACAAGGGTGCGAGAAACATCCCAATAATAGTCGGGGCCACTATGTAACAGTAGGGCTGAATAGGAGACAGCTTGGAATTGTCGCCGCATCGCAGTAACAACAGTATGTTTAGGGGGTAGTTAGCGCAACAATCATGATAATTCCCATCGCGTCTGGCTGTGTAATAGACGATTGGGCTGGGTGTCTTACCTTTGATACTCGTACTACTTGTGGCTTTATGTAGGTTGCTTTTGAACTTAGGCCGACCTACTCAGTGTCTGCACGCATATTACTATTCCTACGTGTTATATATACCTCGCTCTATATCTCTCGCCATCGTAGTGTGGCACTAACAAAAGCAATATAATCTAGTCGCCCTCCTTATCCTCATGAGATTACTTGTTATAGTTAAAGTGGCCAGGCTAAGCTGATTAAGGCTGGTCAATTTTGTGCAGCCGTTGTTTTCGACGAAGACGAATTCTGCAAATGTTCTTACCACAAACCAGGGCTCGTTGTCTTTGAGGAGCGCCTCTACAAGAGATTAGAATCTCAGGCAACTTCCCAGTCTAGTCTTTAAACCGCTCAGTATAGAAAAAAACACAGTTTTCGTAACAGTGCCACGTCGTCAGCCACTCCTGAGGTACATACACGGCATAAGAGTGAGAGAGCCACCTTTGCTAATGCGATGAAGGCCGCCTCCGTTAACAGTGAGTACGTGGGTAGGTGAGCGAGCCGTGTCTAAGGCTGTTTTTACTTTTACGCGCGTCATTTATGGCGTCAATTATATATAAAATATATATTTAAACGAGCAAGTGTTCAATTGTAGCCATTTCAATAAGTGATGTTAAATCATTCAATGGCAATTTCATCACGATATTTCCAAACACATTTATTGACTTTGAAACATGCTTCCTTCAGACAAAGGTACTGGTGGTATCCGAGCCAGATTGTTCTGCAGATCACTGCTCTGGTTTGTTGCAAGTCTTTTTGTCTGTTACTAAAAAAGCAAGTCCGTCTGCAAAAATGTTAGATCACAAAGTTCCCGTTTTGTCTTTTTTCTGTGTTGTTTGTATGGTTCGAGCATGTCGTGATCAAATTGGTAATTACAGTGTTCTAGATCTTCTATTAATGTGGGCTCGTAGCACATATGCAGCACCAGCGTAGATGAGGCATTTTTGATAAACCAATTGCTCTATTGAGGAACGTAGTTTTAATTTTGTCGTGATTCTTGAGGCTGTCTAATTTAAATTTGGGGTATATGAATCTGAGGCAATATGTTACTGTGGAAAGGATTTTGAGCCTAAAGATACTATTTACAATCCTAAGGTTACATTGTCGGAGATTTCCGATAATAACAAAGTCGTCTGCGTAAAACTCGTGGGAAGCGCTTACTTCTCGAAGGCATTTCCCAAGGCCAGCTATGTACAGAATAAATAAAAATGGGCTAGCTGTATTATCATGTGGCTTGCCAATTGTTTGAGAGAGATTATTGGCAATTGCGTAAGCTCCATTTAAAATTGCGATACGTTGACCGACTAAAATATTTCGGATGACGTTATATATTCGGCCTTTAATGTTAAAATTATCACGGAGTTTAAGTATAAGCCGATCTGTCGGGACTGCATCAAAAGCTGTTCTAAAATCAATTAAAGCTGCGTTAGTCACATCTTGTGTTCGTGCTCCTAGGTGTTCTATTACAGCCGTATGCCCTGGATGAAATCAATTTTGCTCTGCCAGTAAATTCTTGAAACATTCTAAAAAAGAGCCTTTTAGCACGATGCAAAAACCTTGTATCTACGCTGGTTACTACTATACCGCGGTAGTTTTCTGGCTTTGTAGTATCACTCTTTCCCCTAAAAGTTGGTTGTAGAAGACATTGCCTCCACTAGTTTGGGAATTCGCCTTGTCTAAAACATGTATTGTACATCACTGTGAGGGCTGGCGCGGCTACCGGAATCGCAGCTTTAAGATGTTCGTAAACAATCTTGTTAAGTCCGGCAGACTTTTCATGTTTTCTTGTAATGATAAGATGACATAAGACCCCCTGAAGGACCTCTTACTCTGTGAAGTCACTCCACAGTCCGTGGCTCTCATGTTCTTATCATTCCGACAAGACACAGTCGTGGGTGAATATCCCCGTATAATACTTTAGCCACTCGTCGTCGTAAATAGTGGATTTGGCTCTATAGGGCGTTGTCAAAAAATAATCCAAAATCGGTGGAGGCTTTCGTGAGATTCCTAACGCTGCCTTTCTTGTACTGACATATTAGTGACTTGGTAATGCGGCATTCTTGGACCAACCAGGCTTTGTGCTTAAAGCTAGTGGTTCGACAACGGGTTGCCGTTGTTGACGTCTGTACGGCCCACAGAAAGCAGCTCTCGTAGGGGTCTGGGTTTTCTAGACGTTCAAGAGGTGGTGAGAGAAGAGGAAGAGCCCGCTTCAGCTTATGCACGTTCATCGGTCACGACAGATGTGAATTGCATTTGCTGGTCGTGACTACGTTGACTGTAAGATCGAATGTTAGCTGTGTTAGTTCTGTCGGCCGACGAGGTGAACTTCAGGTTCTTGATGCAGATCCCTGGCGCGTGTGCCGACGTCATTACTATGTCAACGACACTTGTGTCGGTCCGTGCCGTATACGCAATTTCTTGCATATTGCTTTCTATCTGTGGTTCTAGGCTTTTAACTCCTTTATAAAAATGCGCTTTGTTCATTTTGTTTTCAGAGGTCGCAGTGAAAATTTTCGGCGGTCACAATATATTTCGTTCTGTATGCACATAAAAGCCAACGTTCGTTAATGTCGTACAAACTACCTTGCACAGCTCTCTAAGGTGGGCTGTATATACGTATACAATAGTAGTCTTTCGTCTTTACAATGATTCGTCTACTTGTAGCTAATAATACCTATGACCATACGTGCAGCTATAGCGACACCCGACTTTGGTCTACCGCGTCCTTCCGCCTTGACTGTTTGACTATGACAGACCTTGTGGCGTGAGAATAAAATATTGTTGGGTTTTGTTACAAATATTTCCGTAAAATTTTTTAAAGCGAATTCATTAAGATTGTCTTGCCCATATTGACGTGTAATTGATTCTAGTCCAAAAACACCTCGAAGTGGTCTGCCTACCTGTATGTGTTGTATGCATGTGGTTGCATACTTTAGTTTTATTGCTTAGTCAAGACATACATTTCTGGCATATCACTTCATCATATTTTTTTGATGGTCGCATTCTTTTCGTGCCTACGGATCCTGATGGCTTCATTTTTTCTTCGGTGACAAACCCGAAAACCCGATAAGGTTTTAGTAGACCCCGAATGTGTCGAGAACCGGCCAGACCGTCGAATCTAGAAGTTCATTACAATGATTGGCGCCTACCTGTACATGGTAAAAATTATTACGTATAGTATTTTTGGTTTATCTCTTTTAGCATCGTCACTTTTACCCCGGCCTCATTATTTATAATTTGGTTGGCATATTATTTTATGTTGTCCTCACTATAACTTAGTTGGAGGTGACTTACAAATAAATGTAAAATTATAGAAAAAGATCAGTCAAGAGTCTGTTAATGTACCACTGTATAGATTTATTGCTGAAATAATTGCTCTGAAAAACATTAAAGCAATTCAAAATTTTGTTAGTAATCGTTTTAGCCCGAAACAGAGAATCGAAAAAGTTATTGGAAACATTGATTGATAGGACATAATGTGGCAACATTCAACGTCGAGTGGCGTCAAACGGCCTTATTACGTTTGTAAGTCATGCAAAAAGTTAACCAGAAAAGTATCACGTATTAATTTTTTTTGGCAACGCGCCAAACCACATAATGATAATAAAACAAGACAATAATAATTGTATTGGTGTCCGTTAATCTTAGATATATAGTTGTATATGCATCTCTGGAAAGCATTACAGATCCAACATCCAGATAGCTGGCACTGACCGGCATGTTTCATGATAATATTTGGTGCAATTGAGGCTGCAAGATTTGCAGCGACACTTATTGGAGGGGTTATGGAACCTAGTGCGATGGTACAGTGTGTGGTGTATCCATGGGCGGAGAAGCGGGGCAAATCGTGACGCAGCTTGAAGAGCGGTTCCATCCATGCGTTATCTAACATTGCCGGTGTTTTTTAGAACGCTTCTGGCACTTCTTCAAATTGCTTACGGAACTTTTGCAGTGGCGCTGTAGTCGGAAGTTGAAAGTGATTTACCAGATTCTCGATAAACGAGAGGCCCAAACTCTCTTAAAGAACGTTGCCTTCCTTTACCGTGTCGAGAATGCGAAGCTGCTGAGCGTATGGGTGTCCCCAGGATAACGTGATACCATATATTGCCACCGGAGCCACTTTCAGGTTGAACAGTATTAGAGCTGTCTTTACTGCAAGTTTCTGTGGAGGCATTGAGGTCATGGCGACGATGCTGCTATTAGTTCGCTGAGATATGTAGCCGAGAAAGATGTGCCGCTTGGCGTTAGCTTAACACCTTGATTTGTAAACTCCGAGACAAATTCTACAGAAGCACCACCCAAGCCAAGCCATCACTTCTCTCCAGGGACCCCCGGATTTGAACTTTATAGCCTTTATCTTCTAGACGTTGAACCATTGTTCTGGTTGCATGTCTCCAGCATTCTCAGAGACTTTCGTAGACCCTTGGACACTCTACTATATAACACAAGCCTATCGGCTAAGAGTGTTATGCGAACACAGGGGTAATAGTCATTGATAATGCCTGGTAGATTACTGAGTAAGACTGAGAATAAACGCTAGCTGCGATTATTGTGTTAGGGATAGCCGGTGGTTTGCAGTAAAGGCCGGTATTCCGTAATGCCGTCATTTAGCACGACCGGGTTTGCTTTCAGGATAGCTACCAGTATACTCGTGGGTTTACACCCGTCACTGTCGAACGTCTGGTGCTGTCCCACATAAAATCTTATAGACGTAGCTTTTATTTGCAATGCGTCGCCAAGAGGTTGCACAAAGCGGACCATCTTTGCATTTGAGGATGACATTTAGCAAGCATTCCGACCAGGTCGCTAGAATTAAACCTGTTGCCAAATTATTATTATATTATTGGCAAAGCTACAGGGATCCATCACTTCTATCCTGGTGCGACAAAGAACCATTTAAATCAACAAATGGAGTGCAACAAGGAGATCCACTGGGCCCCGCCCTGTTTAGCCTAGGAATCTCCAGTTTAGTGGCACAAATGAGAAGCCCGCTAAACATCTGGTACCTGGATGATGGTATATTAGGAGGGCCGGCAGAAGTGGTGGCCGCTGACTTACTCAAGGTTTTGCAGTGCGAGTGAAGGGGGGACATTTCTCAATCTTTCCAAATGCGAAGTAATAACGGTTGGGGCGGACACTAAAGAACGAGACGAGGCATACGAAACAATTGCTGCCGTTTTACCAGGCTGCAGGCGAGTTAACCTGGTCGAGTTAGAGGTTCTTGGGGCTCCACTTAGTCTACAAAGTATTTTCAAGACCTTAGGAGACAAACGCCGCGCGTTGCTACAGACGCGACCTCGTCTGTTGGCTATGCACTCACAAGCGGCACTATGCCTTTGGAGGTATAGTTTAGGTTCCCCTAAATTCAACTACACACTACGCACTTCACCGACAAGCCAATGTCCCGACGCCCTGCAATCGTATGACGACTCTACGAGGGACATATTGAGCAAAGTTCTCAACATTGACTTCACGGACAGTACGTGGCGAAGAGCAAGTCTCCCCATAAGAGAAGGTGGACTGGGTATTCGATCAGCAACCGAATTGGCCCCCATATGTTACGCAGCGTCATTAATAGAATTTGGCCAGCTGGCTGAGACGCTAGTTGACCCGAGTGCTCACCACCGGCTGTACATAGCTAAGCAGAAGGCAGAGTCACTGCTCAAACTGAGATTGGATCCAGGCCCTTGGGAAAAACATACAACGCAGAGAGTGCTCGACAACTACAGATGCAAAGTCATAGCCCGTGAGATCATCGAAAGCCTTGAGTCTCCCACAGAGAAAGCGGTTTTCTTGGCCGCACGAGACACCTTCAGCGGCGGATTTCTCAGGGCTTTTCCGTCATTGCAGCTCGGCACCATGCTCATTCCGCATGGTGTCGGCTCTAAGAATCGGCGGGCAAATATGCGAACCTCACATTTGTAAGGCCTGTGGAAAAGCAGTGGAGAAGGATGGCTTCCACCCATTGAGCGGCATCAAGAGCCAAGGTCGGGCCCCTAGGCACACCGAAATAAACTCAATAATTCAAAGAGCTCTCCGGAAAGCGGGAATACCTAGCATGCTGGAACCCAGACTAGGACTACATGACGATAAAAGGCCTGACGGTGTGACCATTCCGCCGTGGGAAAAAAGCAAATGCCTGGTTTGGGATGCGACCGTATCCTGCACGGCCGCACCGTCTTATTTATGCCACAGCGCGACGGAGGCGGGATGGGTTGCCGAACATGCAGAAAAAGAAAAGTGGCGTAAATACACAGAGTTAGAGCCTAGATACAATTTCGTGCCGATTGCAATGGAAACATTGGGCCCGGTCAGCAGAAGTACAAGGAAATATATAAAAGACTTAGGTGATTGAATACGAGCAAACACCGGGGATATACGCGAAGACGAATTTCTGAGGCAGCTGCTTTCACTGGCAGTTTGCAGAGGAAATGCCGCGTCGATATTAGGTGCGATCGGCTGAGAATAGCTAGATGGTAACCATGAAATAACGAGAATACACATTCACACCTCACAATTGTATTGTCCTAACACATAATAATGATAATAAAAATTATTATTATTATTATTATTACTATTACTATTACTATTATTATTATTATTACTATTATTATTGTTTAAATGTTACAATTGTGAGGTGAACGTGTACTCCTTGTCTTCTCCTAGCTCCTAAATATTATTTCATGGAACCGACAATACAGCCGGCATTTCCTCGGCACACTGCAAGCGACAGCAGTTGCCGTAGAAACTCGCCTTCGCGCCGATTCCCTGTGAGATCTGTAATCCGTTGGCCCAGCTCACTGATGAATCTCTTGGTTCCCTTGGTTACCGGACCCATTGTTTCCATATATATTGGCACTACGATATAACTTGACTCCAGTTCTTGGTACTTGCGTTTTTTCCCATTATCTGCGCGCTCGGCAACCCATCCCGCTTCTAGTGTACTGTGGCGTATATACGAGGGAGCCACTGTACAGGACACTTTATCATCTCATACCAAGCATCTGCCGTTAGCCCATAGCGGGATTGTTACACCGTCAGGTCTTTTGTTGTTGTTATTATTATTATTATTATTATTATTATTATTATTATTATTATTACTAGTATTGTTAGAGTGCAGTGGCGCCCTCTAATAATATTAATAATAACTATAATAAGATTAATTACTGATAACAAAATTCCTCCGGAGCTTTGAAGTAACAACGTCAGCGGTTACCTCTGCTTCTTTGTGGATCGCCGGAGGGTGACTGCCTATGCTGTCTGAAACAGGGCAACTATATTACCCAAGCGATTCTAGGGCAATGTAGTTGTTCCTGCTGCTGCTGCAGTTGCAATTCTCCCAGCCACTCGTGGTGGCCTAGATCAGAAGTCCAGAAGTCGGCTGTCAGACGCCTGGCGTCGGGTCAACCCTGCAAGTTGGGGCAACTGGGAAACGTAACAATATAGAATACACAGGGAATACACACACCTAGACGCACACAGCAGTATCAGCAGAAACAGCAGCGTAGAAAACACTTGGAGCTCGGTAGAGACACAGTAAGGACTAAACTCTCGGGCTCTTGCTCCATCAATCATTGACAAGAAGCGAAGAACAATACTAATGATCACGATCAGCCCATCACTACCACCACAAGTATCAGCACAGCTCTCTCGCACGCACGCTCAGTCGCCATTTCACTGCCGTTGCAGTAGAAGATGCGCGGTAAAGACCTGCGGTATAGCAAACTGTCGAACTGTTAGAGAAAGTGCTACTTTCATAGATGAGAGCGGGATTAATTATTCTGTCAATGAAGAATGTGCAGGTGTGTCGGCGGTATTATACATATATATATATATATATATATATATATATATAGTTCAGATTTACATTACATGTATAAATTTTGCTGTAAGAGACTTGAAGCTTACTACATTCTGAAATTATCATAATGTATCGTAATACATATGAAGTATTGTAAATAGAACGCACTTTAAAAACGTATCTGAGTAGGTTTACTTCAAAAAGGTAGAAAGTACATCATATGCATGGATTCATCTAATTAAAGGTCGTCTAACCGAGTACATATTGACTCACTAAGCATCGAGACTTGTAAGCAAACGTGTGTACCTTGGCGGATACTTAATATGAGCGTCACTGTTGTAGTTGTTAACCGCTCCTTCTCCGCCATATCATTTTCGTTGTCAACAAAACTGTGAAAGTGTCGTCGAGGGTTCCGGCATATCGCCAGGCGTGCGCTCAGGCAGTTTGTGTTTATCTCTATAAATCAGCAGACATAGGCGCCGCTGAAGCAACACCTCGCAAAGTTCCACCCTCTGCGTAGCCTACTCACTACCACACGGTAGAAAAATGGTTCTTCAGATAAGACTCATTTTTATGTACACATTGTTCGGACCGGAAGCAGGCCGTGTCGTTGCCGATGTGCTTATCATGACCAAATAGGTGAAGCTTTCAGCTAGGCTTGCGATGAAATGCCTATACAAAGGTGCGATCGTGGCGTTTCGTACCCTAGCCACCGTCAAAAAGCAATAATAAAAATAATAGCGCCGGGTTCCACCATTGAAGGTACTGATACGTTCCTGAAGGGCATAATAAGTAGTAAAATGCATAGAAAAAATTACGCAAGCAATGGAAGGCAGGGACAGGTGCATTTTTTGTGTCTACTTAAGTATATACGGAATACCTATAACGTATCTATCATACCGAATAAGCATATTGGTAGTCGCTGCTTTGTGAAATGTTTTACCCGCTCTTAGCATTACGCTTTAAAATTTATAATATTGTAACATGATAAGCCCATTGTAACACCAACAACGTCACTAGAAGTAATAATATAACTAATAATAATGCCATAGAACCGGACCCGAAGGATATGTGACGTTTTCATTTCTCGTATTGATCCGGCGTGCATATATGGGCAAATAAACGAAAATTTCCTAAATCAAAACTACTGCCTGATCTTTCTGTTGGGGCAATTGCGCTTCCCGTTCTTTGTTGTGTTCGTTTTTGCCATTTGCCCGACTATAGTTCACGCTAACGTATAAGCTAAATTCGGAAGCGGAGCAGCAAGGAAAGAATGATGGACGAATGACGCGGCAACGAATTGTGTCGCCGTAGCAATAGCTCTATCGACCGGCGGCCCCGGTACATCGCACCACGCCGATGCAACTACTAGAAGATTATATCGATAAGTTCCAGCTAAAACTGCCACGCGACGACAAGCAGACACGAACGAGCACATCAGAAACAGAGCAAGACCATGGGAGCAGGGCCACTAAACAAACAATCTGGCACCGGCGAGAGAAACACTAAGTATCGACGCCGTGAGAACAGTGCAGCAGCAGCAGCACCACCACCACCTGGCGCCTCGAACCTGCAACAGCTGTCCCACAGCACCAACCCGCTCACGAACCGCAACCGTTTAAGATGCAAATGCGAAATCGTTGCAAAGGGTCGTTACAATCGTTAACAATCGTTACAGCCGACGCCTGACACTATGACCACGTCCCCTACAGCCAACATAAATGATAGAAGTACAACGCAAATTAAGCAATGGGCTAGTGTGCGTCTACACTAGCCCATTTTGTATTTGCTCAGGAAAATGGGCAACAGTTTTTTCGCAGTTTTAGTGCCTAAGTCGCAGTTTAGTTGCAGTCAACTGATGATTAACAAGGCACGCCTAGTAAATGGCCAGAAACCGCCAGAAATTAAAAAGCAGATCTTGCAGGGTTTATTTAGGGGGAAATATAAGTAGGAATAGCAGGGCCAAACAGAGTTCCTCTATTTGCAAATCTCCAGGCTGGGTGGAGTGTGGCAAGAGGAGACCGAACGGGGCCGAGTCGCTAAAATAGGAGAATATCTGTTCTAAGCATAAGAGATCAAAGGTCTTACGAGCGCCTTTCTAGGCTACTTCTTGTGCAGCAGTATGAGCTGAGACGATAATAAACTGCAGTAGTCTGATCCTGAAGCTCAGGGCACCTACAAGCTACTGACGCGGGAACATGCAAACGTTGACGATTACCACGACGGCAAATATAGCAAACAAATGTGGTACACGTCCTGCGAAACAGAGATATCCTTTAAGACGGCGAGGCAACCCTGAACGGAGCAGTTCTAGGGGACATGCAGCAAAACACGAGAGAAGCTTTTGTGCGGCCGGTCTATCGATCCAGGGGGGTAAGATAGGCGGTCCAAACACGTAGAGAAACTCTCAAGCCGACTCAAACACGATACCGTGTCATCAATTTGTCGATTGTTATACATCCTGCGACAACAGAATCCGAACTATCTGCTTTTATTCTTTATTGTATATTTTAATATATCGTATATTTGTGATACATTAGCTTGGCTGACACCATGCTAACGACATAGGTCTTTTCAGGAGCTAAAGTTCAGATAGGTATCATACAATACCACCAAAGCCGTCTAGAATGTGTACAGCCGATCCGTTGCACTGGGCCCATTTTTCATGATGGCGGAAGTGTAACAAGTAACTATGTTTGCCTTATCATAAGTTGAACTTTGGTGTTTTGTTTGTCATTACTGACGCCAATAACAACGAGACCGGTTAAGCCCACCAAGAATTGAAATGTCTGCGAGGCGGACATGACGGCCCCCTACAGAGTCAGACGACCTGTTGTACGCCAACCGTACTTTTTGATTTGGCATAGCGTGGTACTTTTTGATTTGGCATAGCTTGAACCGATCCTCATTTAGGTTCCCCATTGTGATCAAAGATTTCCGATGCTTTTTCTGCAACCGGCTGAACGCGGTTTGGCTGAGCCTATGCTTTAGTATCGCGTCTTGCGTTGGCCGTTCACCGCATTCCCGGGCCAACACGTATCCGGCCATTCCAGCTAGCCTCAGCCAAGCGCTTCGGGTAGGCAATAATCGGAGATATTATCAAGATGGAAGTGAGTCACGTTTAATGGAGAAGTTAGTTTTGTTTGCTGTTGTTGCTGCTTCCTCGCCGGAACAACAACTGTGGATTATTCGCAATACACACACACACGTCATGCCTAGAAGTAACTTCGTAAGGGAGTCTCTCTCTCTAATGGAAGGATCCCAATAGCGTAGTATTGTATCATGAGGATATCAGACAGCAGATTATCCTCGGATTGGAAACATGTGGATGTATATATTTGAATATGAAACTAGCATGTGTATGCTAACACAACTTTTACAATGGACCTGTAACAAATAAGGTGATAATAAACGTAATATTTATATTACACGCAATACACACATGCATATGTATATATATATATATATATATATATATATATATACGCATAAGTCCATGTTTAAACACATACATTTTTCTGTGCGGGCCTCCATAATGCACTAGAAAAATGGCCACTCTAGCAGCAGGAATAGTCGCTGCGACAGCTTAAAAGGCGACGCGAAACGCGCAAGCTAGCGAGGTGTGCTGATAAATATGGTCTGAGCCCACACGGTCCGCTGAAAGAAACAGCGTTGGAGAGGTAACGAGAAAAGCAGAGGGAGAGAGCGAGAGATAAAGCATAAGGTGTACAACAGTGACCCGTATTGCAACTCAGTGTTGACGTTTCAGTTTTGGCGGCAGTTGCACCTGGCACCTCACAAATATGGGAAACCATTACCGCGTGGCCAGACGAGAAATTCCAGGACAGCCAGCTTGCACCTGCAGCGACACTCACCAATGGCTCGCCATTCATTTTTCGGCGAGTAGATGAGATCTTTGCTGACCCGGCTTGGCTCGGTGGCTGTCGGCACCACTGAGCCAACTCCACCTCAGCTTCGTCGTGTAGCTTTATAATCGAAAGGCACCGAAATGCTTGCATTTTCCCGCTCGAGACATTTTGGCCGGGCCCTGTCCGTCGTGGCCAACCGAATCCATGTAGGCGTGAAGAAACGTTGAGTCCATCACCTGCTTATGACCGGTGATGATGGCAAAGAAAACAGGGCACCGTTGGCTTGAACCAGTTACCTCGCGCGCTTCTTGTGGCAACACAGCTATGATATTACTATTGAAACTCTTAGCACGGCCAACGGCGTGCGAGGCGATCGTTGGCAACGCTAACGACGATGCATCGGACCTCGCCAACCGTCAACGCCAACAACAAAATCATCAAGCAGGCTACGATGGACAAGAGGGCGGGCACTTTCTTCTGCCAACGGCTTTCCCTAGAGATTCAGAGAGGTAACGCGATTTCGGTGCTTGGAACTATGAAAGACTGGATGGACCCGCGTCTTCGCGTTAGGGGTCGGGCAAGACTCCCACTCGGACACGAGTGATAGATGAGGAGTGAGCCATCGGTGCCGTGGATTTAAACATTCACATGTGTATATTAAATTCCTAAATGTGTACTTAGTTATATATTTCAAGAAAATAATATGTATACATGTCAAGCGAATACTAAATAAGTTAAAATGAAAGAAGATCCACTGATGTGAATAAATCATCAAGATATCGTACGGTTGACGAATGTATAACTTGGAACCGTTAGCTCCATAAAACCGTTAGATTGTCGCCGTCGTTGACTAAGTGATGGCGACTCTATATTTTTACGGCGCTGTCAAAAGCCACAGCTACTTCTCGCTGTACCTATTATGCTGTGCGTAAGTACGTAATAACAACAGATTAAACACAATAAATGATGAGTAGCTGATATAGTAGCTTGACTGACAAGCAGAACTAGTCAAAGTGTTTTTTTATAGCGCTCTACTCTAATGTCTTCGATGCGGGCCTCTCTTTAAACTAACAGCAGTAGTTAGCTATCCGCTCGACTCTAGTTTCAGTATTGAGAGTAGGCGTTAAAGCGGGTTGCACTACATAACCTAAACATACGTCTTTTTTTAATACAATTCCGTGTACTTCGTCAGTGCCGCGTTCCCTTCTACGAGAGTGAAATTCGCTCTGATTCATCTATGAGAACAGTTGTTTCCTTTTCCTATATGCTCCTTTACTGAAATGGAGCCGAGACGTTACAGCGTGAAATACTGCGCTACAGAAGTGCTCCAAGATCGGTGGCATTCGCGATTGGCTGCCTTGGCCATTAGATTCGACTCCCGGTGGAACAATTTTACGCAATCTGGCCGCGCTTAATAAAAGATCAGGCGACGATTTCGTTTCTTGCAGCCGAGCGCACCCCAATCGGATTTTAGCGGCACAATTTTGTTGCAGCTAGCCATAAACTACTCCAGAGTAGAATGTTTCTTGGATTAGTGACACCAGACCTAAGGACATGTAACTGGGCTGTCGGAACTTATTGAGGTTTAGTTTATAGCTACATCAAGACAGTTGCGTGTCACTAGAGCACGCTCCGGTAGAGAGAGTACGAGATATATGAGATGCAGTTCATCGCTAAAGCGTCCAATATGCAAGCATTGTTGTCTACTAACGGTTCCACTTATTAAATTCGTTTGACGGTTTGAAATTATATATATATATATATATAAAGATAATAAAAAAAAAAAAAATATATATATATATATATATATATATATATATATATATATATATTTAATTATCTTTATATATATGTGCTAGTCGCGTTGAGTAGGCGCTTGCCAACCATGTCAAGGAGTTGTGTCATCAGTAAGTCCGGCTCCCTAGTGTTTCAAGCACAAGGAGATAAAAGCGGTAGTTAGACGCGTGGGGCGCATACTTGCGTATATTAGATTGTTCGGCCTGTAGGGCTGTGTGTCTTGGACGGGTTGCACATCGACAGATCACGGGGAGAGCTAGGGTGTCGGGTGCCATACCCTAACCGGAGCTAGTTCTCGATCGAACGCCGTCCTGCCTGCGGTATTCTTCTTCGTCAGAGATTGTGTCCTCTGTGTGGAAGCAGTACTTCGGCCAGTAAGTGTCAAACCGTGACGAACTACCTCCATGCTTCATCGTCGAGTAGCCCCCTCACTATGCAATGTATCGCATTTCAACATGGCCCGTCCACATACATCTGTGGAGGCTTGTAACATGTTGCTGAAAAATCTCTAGAACTTAATGTCGAAAATCGTGTAGATAATCCGACAGATCATTCTGACTCACTCATATATGTTTATATAAAGGGTGTTTTGTAAATTTGTTTGATATTTGAGATATGGAATTGTAGAGCTCGTTAAAACAAATATTTTTTCTTATGAAACGTGGTCTCTGAGTAGTCTTGTTTCGGAGTGAGAGTGGAATTACTAAATCCTATGACACTGGTGTTTTTGCCCGACATAGGAGCATAAACTGTGCTGTTGCGAGTCAACCAGTCCTCCTAGACAGAAACTAGCACACCGTTGTGTTTGAGAGAAAATTCTGCTTCTTCCGAAGAACATATAACGTCAGTCAGAAAATGCGACATAGTCGCTTATAAGAGAATTCGCGAAAAATGAAGTTCATAATTCGCTTTCACGCCAAATAAAGAAAAACCTCAAAATCAAAACCCTACGAGCATTCACAGCGCTCACACATTCAGGCAAACACACATTCCATGGCGATCATTTTGGTACCCAACTTATGGCAATGCGAGCGGTTCGCCGAAAAGCCGAAAAATTACGGCTTTTCGGCGGGACGTCGAGATTGAGTGCTTGCATAAATGACCTAGAATGCTTTAACAGATGGTGTAGATAATTTATGCATGCCTTCAATCTCGATTACTCTGCAATCACGGCTTGCATTGCCATGTATTTGGTACCAAAATGATCGGCATAATACAAATGCGCATTTTCTAAATGTGTTAGTTTTAAGCGTTGTGGTTGGTCGTACGGTTATGATTTTGAAGTATTGAACGTAAAGGCTAAAAAAAAAACTTTATGTTCTGCGAATTATTTTCTAAACGACCGTGTCGCATCTTCTGGGCAATATTATATGTTCTTTAGGAGAAGCAGAATTAATCTCATGAATACGACGGTGTACTTAGTTTCTGTATAGGAGAACCGGTTGTCTCGCAATTGCACATTTTATTATCCTATGTCGGGTCAAAAACACCAGTGACACAAATTGTAGTAATAACACTCTCACCTTGAAACAAGACTTTTCAGAGATCATGTTTCATTGGAAAAAAGGTTTGCTTTAACGAGCTCTACATTTCCATATATCGCTCCTCAACTCTTTCTGGGACAAAGTCATCTATGCATGCACTCAATCTTGACATCCCGCCGATAAATCGTAACTACTAGGCAATCGCCGCTCGCATACGTTTGGTACCGAAATGATCGTCATAAAATGTGCATTTGCCTGAATGTGTTAGTTTTAGATTAGTTAGAGCGCAGTGAGTGGTCGTAGACTTATGATTTTGAGGTATTTGGCGTAGAAGCTGATAAATAACCTCATTTTTCGCGAATTCTCTCCTAAGCGACCATGTCGCATTTTCTGACCGGCGTTAAATGTTCTTCGGAAGAATTCGGAGAATTTTCTCAGGAACACGGTGTGCTTAGGTTCTGTCTAGGTGGTTGTCTAGCAACAGCACATTTGATGCTCCTATGTCAGACGAAAACACCAGTGTCATAAAATTTAGTAATTTCACTCTCACTCCTAAACAAGACTTCTCAGGGACCATAGTCCATTAGAAAAAATATTTGCTTTAGCAAGCTCTACAATTCCTTAATATCAATTTTCATTTTTTTTGAACACCTTATATATGTATATATATATATATGCTTGATGCATGTCGCAGTACTGTTTTTTGTGACTAGTTACACCTAGTCACTTTATTTTGCCAATAAGTGCGACGGTTGCGGCGGCTCCACTTGTGCGGCGGTTATTTTTGCCTCGGAGGTAAATTCTGCGAATATTTTTGACCAGGATTCGTAATCCTTGAGGAGGGTTTAGCATTTCAAGGAAATTTTCGATTTTAAGTTCTGAGACAGTAACTCTCGCTCATTACTGAAATAGGCGCAGCGTTTGTAGCAGCGCCTGTTACATTATCAGCCTCTCCTGGGTTGCACATACGGCATAAAGGGGAGCCAGTTTTGCCAATGCGATGTGGGTTTTGCTGAAAGCAGCGATTGTGGTCCGTTAGCAATTACGCGAGCGAGTACGCAAGCATGCCTTGTTTTACGCTGTAATTTTTCAGAGATCAGGCAGTATTGATTTTGTTCGGTATCCAGAATGGCCCGGCTGGATTGCCTTCCACTGTTGGCTCCATTTGCTTATAACGTCTGTTCTGTTGATTACAACTTACTTCCTCCGTCTGAACTTTAAGTGCGGGGTTTCTTTATGTTGACTCATAACATTTTTTAACGCTCTGACAACCACATTTTAGACGCTCGTAATGGGCTAAGTTGCCTGTGGCACGATATCGTCTAAATGCATCTATCGTTATCGCCTTCTCGTACTGGAATTATATAGGCTTTCTCTAGCAGAGGTATGTAGCAGTAGGGCAATGACAACCACGTCCAACAAATTCAACCAGCACGGCCGGGGCTCGAACTAGCGATTGTTTTGCTAACCGTGGTTGGCATGGCAACGTCCCGTTTCGAACGGTGCGTTAGCCGCCTAAGCCATTAACTCTTAAATCCCAGGGAATCTCTTTAGAGATCACCTGTGTGGCTGCTGTGGAAGCCGCGCGATTTGCCCGTGCAATGTTTGGCGTCATTGGTCTTTGGTCCTTGTTGTGCAATGTTGAGCTTTATAGGTATTGGGACCACTAGTCGTGCGCTATACATATAAGAGCCGGATTTCAGGATCTGAACTAAACGACAACTTACTAAGCCAAGCAGCTCATGTCTTGTCTTGATTAAAAATACTATATATATATAACAGAGAACGTTTAAGGAAGTATATATATATATATATATATATATATATATTATAGACACACAGAGAGAGATAGAAAGAGAGAAATACATGCACGAACAAGCGTATGCCGTCGTGTAATTCAATCACCTGGTACGCATGTGCTCACCGCGTCTTCATGAGAGAAAACAATGGCACGCTATTTTTGCACCCTTGTTGCTTTTGCAGGCTGTTCTAATCTCTGCAATGCAGCGACAGCGGCACCTTGTCGATGTCCATCTTGTTTTCGCTCAGTCTGCGTGCTAGCGATGCCCCTCTCACTCTCTCCCACTCTATATCTCTCTCTCTACCTATCTCTTCCCATCCCCGGCTCGTTTTGCCGAGAACAATAGCGCAACAGCACAGTTTTGCCCTGTCATCGTATACTGCGCGTATACTAGAAGTAACGGCGGTTGTCGAGCGGGGGTAACGGCGGTGGTCGAACGGGGGTAGTGGCGGTGGTCGCACGGGGGTAGTGGCGGTGGTCGCACGGGGGTAGAGCCGGTGGTCGAAGGGGGGTAGAGGCGGTGGTCGCACGGGGGTAGAGGCGGTGGTCGAACGGGGTTAGAGACGGTGGCCGAACGGGGGAAACGACGGTGGTCGAGCGGGGGGAACGACGGTGGTCGAGCGGGGTGAACGACGGTGGTCGAGCGGGGGGAACGACGGTGGTCGAGCGGGGGTAGAGGCGATTGTCGAGCGGGGGCAACGGCGATTGTCGAGCGGGCATAGCGTTTCTCGCAGCGGCCAAATACAGCAGCAGGAGCGTATGCAAATGTAATGCAGGTCGTCAAAAGGACGACCTTGCCGGTTTCTCTGTTCACATAGGGGTTTGCAGCCATGCACACACACAGTGTCTTCTATGCAGGCGGCGTCACGATGACAGCGACGAATAAGCTCTATTGTGGATGTAATGCGACGGCTGAAAGGCGAAGCAATGCTGTTGCTGCTGCTGCTGTTGTTGTTGTATAGGATATTGGTGGTCGTAGCCTGCGCCTGCCAAGCAGAGAAACAGGTTTTGCTGGTGGAAGCAGTTGGTCGCCGTTGCTGCTGCTGCTGCAGCTGAACTACTGTTGTTGATGTTCCTGCTACTGCTGCTGCTGCTGCTGCTGCTAATATTTAGATCACGACTCTCCGAGCAGAAGCCAGGGAATACTAGCCTTGCCCACTGTCCCCGACGCAGGAAAATGGCACAACAATGACCACCCGTCGTTACTGTGGCTTTGCTGCACGGCGATCAACGTTATAATGATAATAACCACCATTGCAATCATCATCAACGCTACCATGATGATAAATCATCATCATCATCATTATCGTCGTCATCATCATCATTCTTCTAGACATATGTGTAGGGAGTTCTGGCTGATTGCCGCAAGCTGAGGAAGACGGTGAAGAGCGCCAGTTGGCGGAGAGAGAGAGAGAGAGAGGCCTTGTGCCGATAGCACAAGTCGTCAGTGAAGACCACGAAACTCGCTTGGCGGTGGCCGAATCAGCAGAAACGAGCACAGAGATGAGGGTGTTGTGAGAGCCTGGCTGATCCGACTGTTGACTGAGCGGAGACTGGACGGAACACGTCTACTCAACGAGGAACAGTGTGTTCCTTTGAGTGCAGATTACGGCGCTTAAGTGTGTACACTGCCAACCGTGTCAATAATATGACGCGGGCGGCGCCGGGTTGCGGGAGCCGCAACATTTATGAGCAAACCTCTGCGTCCAATACTTCTGATGGGACGAGGCAAAACAAGGTATTTGTCTAGGGCGTGCATAACGCAAAGTGCATAGTTGCGCGGCCGAGACAACTGAGGAAGGGGTCACAAAACTTCTGCATTAGTGCTATGACATGCGGCATTTACACGTTCGTTGCAGTCTCTGTTTACAAATACGACCAGTCGCGATCAAAGGACTGCAATGGAGTTGTGTGTAGCTAGCATACGCCGAACCATATGTGCAGCTAGCGTCATAAACGTTCTGCGTGTATTTTTACGCGAGGGACAAACAAAAGCAAACAAAATAGCATACAAATCACTGTCATTAACTAGTAGAAAAAGCGGACCATGCGTTATCTAGCTAAAGTATTTTTCTAACATTCCATTAAGTGTCAGATGAGTATGTATGCGCGCATGTATAGAAACAAAGTATGTATGCAAGTTCCAACGTTATGTAAGGTTTTTATTTTTTTATGAGGGTACAAGTTTTACGAGTTTAAGGTATGATCGTTTTGACGCTAGTTGTGCATGTCTAGGATAATTAAAATATAATGTAAGGAGGCAGCTAAATACATGGAACTTGCACCAACAACCAACACAAATTTACAATTTAGGGTGAGTTAGTTGATAAATATATATATATATATATATATATATATATCAAACTTGATGTGCAGAAAACCCTTGGCTAAAGTGTTGATGGGACTGATGTCAGAAGCAGGAGGAAGATGATGGGGCTAATGTCAGAAGCAGAAGTCTGTGCTGGTCGTTGCTGAACAAACGGCTGAGGGTCATCACCGAGCCGGTCTGCAAGCAACCTTGGGGAACAATCTTCGTTAGGCAATCCCTGTCAAAGAGATCCTCATTTGCATCGGCATAGTCAATACTTGCTCGCGTTTTCTCTTTCTTTCTCTCGCTCTCTCTCTCTCTATTTTTTTTGCTTTCTTCCTCCCTCTCTCTAGATTGCGCTGTGTTCTCATCTGCTCTTTTTGAGGGAAACGGCCGTTTTGATCCTTTGTCTGAGTCATACTTGCCCTCGTCTGCAACTGTTCGCATATTTCTCTTTTTAGATTTATTCGCCTGACTTTGATGTATTTGCGATTGAGGTTATTTACAGCAGCACGCTCGAGATCAAACTACCGTTGATACGTAGGTTACTCTGACACGAGGGGACGATTTTGCGAGGAATGGGCGCAGTAGTTCTCACTGTGTTTTGGCGATTGGGCTCACGCACCTAGCCGGTTTCCGGGATACCCGCTTGCCCGATCTCCTTGTAACGTATTAATCCGTCACTCAGTTAGCTTCGACAGTTTATAGTGTGCAGTTTGGTTCGCCTTATTGACAGCGAATAACGAGTTTACCTCGTTCACATGATGAAGGGGAGACATGCGCAAGAAATTGCAAGCGCTCGCAAATTAGACGAGTCTGCTACTGGCGACTTAACTTACACTCTCTGCTAACTATCGTAACTTTTCACCCACGCCAACCACTTTACTCAAGAAGCGGAATGATAGCTTCTTGGGCCAGAAAGTAGAACGCTCTTATAGAAAGGCATAGCAAAGCGCCGAGCTGGTGAGACAAAAGTATGTAAAAAAAATTACTAAAATAACTTTTTTACACAAAATAACGCAGGTAAAAAGGGGGTGCAAATGATAAGATATGAAACGTCGTAACAACCACACTAGGTCAATTTTGAGTATGCCGTAATAAGATAGCTTTGCGAGACATCTAGGGGCGTGAACAGAATGTTCGGCGTGGTTGTGCGCATGACGGAGGAGAGAAACATGCAGTTGCGTGTCTCGCATCTAAGAACATCATAACGTTTCTAAAGCAAAATTCCAACACATAACGTTTCCAATTCAACAATTTAGGTGTAGGAAAGTGTTATCTGATTTCTGACTGCGGAGGGAGTTTAACCGGCCGTATTAAGGTTGGGTTGCCGGCAGGGGTGCGCGCAGTAGATTCCGAAGAAGCTCAGGCAAACCGCAACAGGAACTGCGTATGTGGCTAGCCCTGCGAAATTCATTCTGGATCATGAAGCGCCTGGTCTTTTAGAACGGATCGTTACCGGCGACGTGAGCCTTTGCTATCAGTTTAAGCCAAAGGCAAAGCTGAATGGCATACAACGGAAGCATGCTCGTCGTCACCTCACCCTAAAAAATTCAAAGGCATTTCAACTTGGAGGACGAACTGAAGGACACAGTGAAGACCTGGCCCTTGTCACAGCCACTTCAAATCGGACGCAAACGCGCTTCAACTCGGACAACAGTGAAAAACTGGCCGTTGTAACCGCCGCAGAAATTCTAGGAACAGGGAGTTCTTCGGATCGTAAAACAGCCGCCCCAGTTGTGCCCAGGCCTCTAGCGATTACTTTTAAATAAACACTTTAATTATACAAACAGTGTCGTTCCGTAGCTTTTTTAATATATATATATATATATATATATATATATATATAGGACTAGATAATTATGGTGACAACCCTTTGTTACATATTTAGACGCAGTCGGGTCACGATTTATTCCCCCCCAGAAATTCTAGGAACAGGGAGTTCTTCGGCTCGTGAAACAGCCGCATAGTTGTGCCCAGGCCTCTGGCGATTACTTTTAAATAAACACTTTAATTATACAGACAGTGTCGTTTTGTAGCTTCTTTAATATATATATATATATATATATTTTTTTTTTGTTAATATATATATATATATATATAGGACTAGATAATTATGGTGACAACCCTTTGTTACATATTAAGACGCAGTCGGGTCACGATTTATTCCCCCCCGAAACTTGCTGTACGTGATGTGTCCTGTAGTGGATGAAAAGTAAGGCATGTGCTATTATCATTGTATTTTCCCTTCATGCTGCAATGCGGTAAATGCACAGATGTTCCAGTTCTAATACAATCTACAGATATGCGATCCTTTGGGTCATCTCCGGATCCATTCTGATTTACCAGCGAGAACGTGCGAGTTAGAAAAAAATAGGCGTTTCCTTCTCAGATAGAAATCATAGTAATGTTGGATCTAGAGCGCTATTGAGAAAATAAAGCTGTGAAAAAAAAGAAAACACGCACGAGTTGAAAATGGGCCCGTACACTTTATAGCCTTTTCAGTTAAAACTACCCATAATAATCAGAATAATCGCAGACGAATCGCTGTAACGCTATCGACCTAGTAAAGCTGTGACAACCGGTCACGGACGACGAGCGTGTAGAATCAGAGAGTGGTTCGTGCGTCGAAGTGGGGCGTCGAATGGACGAACTCCGACGTTCTGTGTCCTCTGACGAACGAAGTGAGGGTAAGTGAGGATCAGCTCATTAACTAGCCGGGCTGGCAGGTGTCAGGTCTGCTAGTACGGCTCGTTGAGGTCCTGGTTGGAGCATAAATCATGATGATGATGATGGTGCTGATGACTCTGAGCGCGGCGGCAAGACGACGACGACGACACCGAGAACGATGATCACGGTGGGGCTCAGGACCCCACGTAATGTAACTGAAGGGTCGGGACAGGCGGGTAGAGGAGGGTCATGGCAGCTTGCTGCTGTAGCCGAGCTTCCATAATTATTGTAAAGCCGTGACATGAGGAAACCCGTGTCGGTGTGGGGGCGCGTGATGAGCGAGCGCGTTGTAGTTCGTCGTAGTCATTGTGGTAGCCTTGGTAGCAGTGGCAGGGGAAACAGCAACCGCAGCAGCAGCAGGGACAGTGGCAGAGGCAGTAACGGCAACCCTACCAGAAGCAGCCGTGACGAGGATGATGGTGCTGACGGAGGCGACGTAAGCAGATCAGGCGTCGGTGATGGTGGACTTGTGGCGTGCGTGCGTGCAGGGGCGTTACGTTCCTACACCCACCGGTGAACCGGTCGAGTGAATGAACGAATGCACGACGTCGACGACGAGACAAAGTTCCGACGGGAGCTCAATGGGCTCAGGGCGGGAAATTTATATGCACATGCAGCACGCAGCCGCTGCCATAATGTACGTTGTAAGTTTTCGAGTTAGGCGGGCTATACGCTTGGGGCAGGGCTGGGGCGATGGAGGCGATAACGACAACGACAACGACAACAACAACAACAACAACAACAACAACAACAACAACAACAACAACAACAACAACAACAACAACAACAACAACAACAACAACAACAACAACAACAACAACAACAACAACAACAACAACAACAACAACAACAACAACAACAACAACAACAACAACAACAACAACAACAACAACAACAACAACGACGACGACGACGACGACGACGACGACGACGACTTTATCCTCGCCAACGTAGCTTCATCGTTTCGGTCGTGAGGTCGGTACATGGCCGAATCATGCTGGGCCAGTTGGAGCCGGTAGGTTTTGACGGGAGTCTCACGACCACACGGTCCGATGAGCTACGTGCTTAATACGGCATAACGCAACTCGCTGTTATGTCGCGCGGCAAACTAATTTTGTAACACCAACATATATTGTAATTAATATTACTGTTAATATTAATATTCCCTACCTCGATTCGATTCGATGACAGAGTAGATTAAGACATTAATCATAGGCGATCATATCTTAGCTGTGAGTTTGGCATATATTACTGTATCTATATACATATATACACACCCCGCCATATATATATATATATATATATATATATTTATTTATATCACTGAAAGAGCTATTCGGTGGGCAATTCAGATTTAATGCTCACGGAAACCGCTACACAAACCCACTGCGCACAAACCATGGTTTGACGAACAATGCCAAGCTATAAAATACACCATCCACGAACATGAAAGGGATTTAAGAAAAATTAAACAAGAAAAAGACAAGCATATGAGATCATTCAGCGTGTGACACACGTACATTAGAGTGAGTCATTAATCAATGACGATGAGTGTATACTTCATTTTACGCGTCTATACGGTGGTGACCTCCTACTACCTCCGGGGGAGAATGTTTGTGATTGTCGAGCATTTACAGAAGAAGAAGTCGTTAATGTAATAAAATCCAAAGAAAATGGTGAATCGGCGGGTCCATATTAAATTGTGTATGAACATATTAAAACAAGTATGCGTTTTCTGTGCCCGCCATTAACTAAACACATGCCTACGCTGCGGCAAAATACTGAAAGAATGAAGAAAAAGTTTCTTGCAGCCCATCTTCAAAAAGAGGGGTGAAGCAACCGACCTAACCAACTACCGCGGAATCGCACTTATTAGCGTCGTTTATAAAATTTAAACTTTTTCTGTTGTAGAACGCTTATATGACGCCGTAGGCCCAGATTTACCATGTAAGCAACATACAGGCATGTGAATTGCAAAGAGGACGATCTACGTTGGATGCCGTTGCCTTTCTTTTAGACCGTGTAAAAACCCGCCAAAATCAAAATAAGATGACTTATGCCGCTTTTATCGATTTTAGAACTGCATTCGACTGCGCTAGAAGAGACAAACTCCTGAAAGTACTTCGAACCCGATATTCTATAGAGGGAACTATGTATAATCTAATACGTGACGTGCTGCAAGTGAAGTTAATTACTATCAAGAACGGGGCTCATTGTGTCAGCAGGCCAGTAGCACAGAAAACTGGAGTAGTCCAGGGTGACTCCGCAAGCCCGTGCCTGTTTATACTATATGTGGCTGGCTTGGCGAACGCCCTCAGAAATGTAAAAGCGACACATGTATTTTATGCTGACGACTTAGTAGTGCTTGCAAAGAAACAAATCCACCTGCAGTTTTATCCAAAGGAAGCCTTAGATTGGTGCCCACAAAATCAACTGACAATCAACATTGCCAAAACAAAAGTACTACGATTTAGTAGAAGCGGATCTCACGCTGCAGATGATCGGCGTAGTAAGATAGGGGAATTGAACTCGTCAACCACTTTTGCTGTCTAGGAGTAACAGTGACCTTCCGGCTGTCATTCAGCAGAAATGCGTAGCAAGGCTACCGTGGCTACCATTATAGTAGGAGACGTTACTGACATAGGATTAAAAATCGCGCAAAACTTGTTTAGAGTAATAAAAAAATTCATAAAGTGAGACACTGCCTTTGCGCAATTGCCCCTTATTTTACAATGTCAGACCTTAAAAACATAGATAATATAAAATCCTATTTTATAGTAGTAGTAGTAGTAGTAGTAGTAGTAGTAGTTTTATTAATCAATGGTTTACGAATATACATCATAGACATCGCGTTTCCAGAGTTGAGACAGCGAAATTGCTCTTTCACAACGCTGAAGGTGATAAAGATCACACGGGCAGCCTATTTTATCATATTTTATAAAGCGCACGTTAGGGTTGCCAAAGAACATATCGGCAACGCTCGCACTAAAACTATACCACGAACGCACACCAGTAGAAAGTTGAGTACTGGACAATATATCGTGCAGCACACAAATCTTAGAAGCCTACAGAGAATACAGAGAAAATCGCAACAAGGCATTTGTATTAAGTTTGCATAATGCAGCAATAAACGGAAACTGTCATCACAGAAAAACAGGTCTATAATCTGCCGAATAACATGGCATGGTTATCACCACCTTATATGCTTGAGAGGAAACTGTTAGGTTACAAGTTCGTATGTAAATATTGTAGAGAGTGCAATATCGGACGCTACCACATACTCACCTGCTCGTTTATTGACACATCGTCACTACAATCAAGTGTCAACGATATCTTTAGTCTACAAAATATTATGTGAGCTATTGCACTAAGCGACCAATTCATGGTAAATAAACCTATAATCTAAAATATATATATACGGGCTTGTTTTACACGCTACCGTGATTTAGCCTACTTTGAAGTGGAGCACGAATATAGCCACTGATGTTGACTCGGTATTTATTAACACGCGCCCTCACACGTTTAAATTCATACTACTACTACTATCTATTCGGAAGTACCTAGACAGAGAACGAGACAGAATTTTTTACTGAACATATTGTGAGTAAACTTGAAACTCTATTTTAGGTTGACAGTGTGGAGAAAGCGAATTGTCTTATGTATAGGCACGCAGCGGCTAACAAAATAAATTTAAATTGGTCTCACGCGCAAAACGCTTTTCGCTGCCACCAAACTTCGTCCTAGTTTTGGGTTATCATCAAAGCGCAAACAGAGGACGAGGCGCGTCGAACGTTGAGTAACTCGTAAATGACCCCGGCCAAATGATCGTAGTGACACTCGCCTCTTCTCTTGATGATTCGTAGTACTGTTAAATGGAGATATGGACCATCAGAGAGTGAAGCTTGATGCGGGGAAGTGCGTTTGCTGGGTATGAGTCTTAGCAGATAGGGGCTAAACGTCTTCCTGGTCTGAGGAAGTTGCAGCATGACCGGAGCGAATGAAAACAAAAAGTACCAGTCGTGGGGGTAGTTTTCCTCGGCGAAATTTAAGAAAACCTTAATAAGCTTTTCCGCAACAGTAGACCACACAGGTTTGAGTAAAATGCGTAACAGCTTGGCCTGGCGCATGTTTGCCTGGGTATCGATGAGTAGAGTGTAGGTATTAATTCCTTCCGCTAGAGCCCGGTGGGATGTGAACCGCCCGTTGGCGGCGTCGGTGTTGTTGGCCAATATATGTCCAATATTTCTGCAATATAATGTAAAAGCTCTGAGCTTGTCAGCAAGTGGAAGGAGGGCCACGAGAGGTTTCAGGGCTTCTGTGGTCGTCTTCATCCGAGGGACGTCTGTTAAGTCTCCTCTAACATCTCTGCGCGACGTCTTGTTACGGTAGTTTATCTCTGTGATAAGTTAAAATCGTGCCGCGGCCGAGCTTGGTGACTCCTGTATGTATTGGCCCGCTTCTGTTTGGGCTCTAGTAACGGTCGTGGACTAGAACGGAGCAGCTGCGGCGAGACGCTTTCTTGCGTAGCAGATGTGCCTCATAGAACTGCAGCGTAGAATACCTTATTGTTGTTACAACTACCAGGTTGTAACAACGTATACGCTACGACGGCTGTGACACCAGATGCCTCCGTGATCAATGCGGCCGGTTGCGCTGGCTTGACTTGTTTAAGAACTCTTATCTCCATGAATACCCTCTTCCCCTTACGAAGATTAGCCACACGCAGACAGGAAGGCAATCTGGCCGTGTGGGGACCACTACAGTTTACACTCCTCTATTGTTTCGAGCAACTAGAAGCCTGATGATCACAGTCTCTAAATTTCTTACATGTTTTGCAAAAATTCACCTGTCTGATAGATGCTCCAGTCGTTGAAAATTGTAGTTTAATTTTGGTTGATCGGGCTCCAGAACGACGGTGCGGCGTTTTGTATCCCAGGAACGCAGATACAGGCTGTTGACACATTGTAGTGTGTATGCAGGAATACCTAATAATGTCATTTTTAGAGGCACAAGATTGACCTTGTTCAAGGCAGTCTTCTGGTCAAAGTAGACGCAAAAACTTTTTAAATGGCTATTAGTAACGCGTTCTTGCGACAAACAGCTAAGTGTAACATGATCTCTGGTTCTGGTGGATTGCTCATATGTTTTGGAACACCTAACTTCTTAAATAGTTTGTCCACTAAATGTATATTGAGTACACTGTACATATTAAATGCAATAGTTTATAAATTTACTTGTTTGTACGGTATTGGCGCATTGTATAGTACTACCTGATTTGCGCGCTTAGCATTAAAGCATTTTTTAATTCACATAGTTTGCCGGATTGCAAAAGTTTTGCACAAAGTGCACATGGGCTGTTTTTAGACGGCTAATGCTTGAAGGTAATCGACCTTATCACGTATAGGACTGCGCTTAATATCGTTCAACACAGAACTTCACATGCTGTGTTGGCAACAGTAGTAGTGATAGGATTTCGGATGCTCTGTCAGTGTCAGGAGAGCCCATCTCATCATGGTGATTCATTTTATCTCAGCCCCCTTCGTTAATGATTGGTAGAGTTAAAGCATAAAGGCGCGATAAGAAGTGTGGGAGCTACAGAGAAAAAGATGAAAGAATGTTCGCTCGACCAGGAAGCTTCATTAAATTGTTGTTCACAAGCTTTAGGTCATTCTTGATTAACCTCATCAGTACCAGTGCACAGCGCTCGGCTTTGCATATATAAATATATATATATAGCTTTAGTTCTCGTTAATAGAAAAAGGTAAAACAAAATCAGTTAACAAGTAGGCAAGTCACACAAAGGAACGCAACACAACAGCATGTCCACCCCAACCATGACGAAGCGCGTTGGTGAGAAACCATTTCCACGAATATTTTGTGGGATATTACCTTATATCACAGGCACTTTATTTTTAAATACTAGTGGTCCTTCAAATTATTCTCTCCGCCGTCGTTTTACGAAACAAGGAAGCAAGTGGAAAAAACATCGTAGGAAATAATCTTCCGAGTGATTTTAAGCCCAGCATGGCTGCAAGTTCAGCAAGTAGAGCGATTCGACCGGAAAAAAAATATGGTCAGTATAGAGATCACTGACGGAGCCTGCGTCGCCTGCTGAATATGGCTCTTAGAGCATCGTTTTGCGCTATTCGAGCCCGGCGGAACACAACCTCAAACGCACTTTCTCATATACGAGAGAAGAAAGAGAAGGACTGGCAGAAACAGGTTTTTGTAGACAAAAATCAGGCTATCCATAGATAGGCCGCACGCGAGAGAAAGCTGAGAGGATACCATAGCATTTGTGTTTGATGTATTCTAAATGCGCACGCCACCTCATGCACTTTATGCAATATAAAACCGAGACCATTTTTGGTCTCCGCTAGGAACAACCTATCTTCTCCCTGCTAGAAACAGTATCCTGCTGAGCTCGGAATACCATGACGTTCGTGTTGTTAGACGACAAAACCAAATGATTGAAGATTTTGATGACTGCTTCCGCTATAGGGAATTCTTAAAGGCATTTATTTATAATCGCCCTTTCGTTAGCAAAACCGGTTTGCCTAAGTGCTTTATCTGGATATCCAAGCTGCTAAAATTAATACGAGGAAAAAACTATAAAGGTCCCCAACAGAGAATAATGCGGCGTGACGCTCGTAGAGCACCCCAATACCTGTAACATTTGAAGAAGAAATACGTGATTAAGACCACGCACAGATGCGACAACGTCTGGAAAGACTCCGAGACATGTTTTGGCCGGTTCTTCTAACTCCATCATAGGTTGTCATTACTGGACAAGGGCCAACTTCGTAGATCGACGACGACAAAAGTCAAATTGATGGGACAACAGAAAATTCCAAATGTTACTCAAAGCTTAACAGACCAAGCTTTCTGAATACTTCTGATACATAGTAATCCGACTTACGGGATGGTAGCTGGCAAAAAATGTTTGATTGCCATTTGTTTTGTAAAGCGGAGTCACAAAAGATGTCTTGAAGCATGAAAAAAGATACTTGAAGAAAATGAGAGTCGCAAATTTTTCCCCGGGCATCCACATTACTCCACAGCTCCCTACGTCCTTACTGTTTAATCAGTGGTAAGTGGACCTCGGACTCTGATACTGAAAATGTAAACAAGTTGCCCTTGTGGCTCCATAGATCTGTAAAAATGGGTCATCATACACTCTCTAGGCAGGAGAGAATAATAGTAGCTGAGCCTATGAATTAAGCTCATCAGTGATATTTCGTGGGTCGGTAACATATTGAGAAAAAGTTAATGTGAAAGACAGCTCTACTGAGCGGTAGATGGTCTGAAAAAAAGCAATTAAACTGAACCGCTGGTTGAATAATGAAAAAACCGGAGTAGTAGTTACGAACCGCAATATGGTCAGTAGGCGGGAGATAGTGGACGTGTCACACGGTCAATAGGATAACAAAGTTCCTACTTCAGGCAAAAAAGTATAAACTGAGAGCGGCAGATTATCAAATAAATTTGCATAAGCATCACCAAGAACCATGCAGTGAAGTGAGGAATTTCTGAGCAGAATATCATTCAATATATTGATTCAATCGAGCCAATTAGATAGCCTTTGAAGTGCCCATTACTCTAATATGAATACGCACAACGTGCACGATGCCGTCGGCACAAAAGATGAGCGTACCATTTAGCGCAAAAGATAAGAGAACCTTGCAGATACAACAAACAAAACTCCAATTCTGCCTACGAGCTCATTCTCACTTCTTTTTAAGGCGAGTAAACCAAAGCTATCAATTGAATAAATCGGGATATCGACATCTCTTAGCCATTGCCTCGAGCTCAATCTACTATTTTTTGTGTGAAGATCGTTTCCCTCTTCATAGCAGCAAACACCAATGTGGTTGTCCCTCTTCGTAGCGTAACTACAAATGTGGTTGTCGTACATAATTATAGTGAATATTATAATTAAAAAAAGTTTAAGTCTGTGTAGGTAAACTATATGAAACTACTACTTAAAAAAATAACTACATAAAAACAGTTTAAAGAGCAAAGATTGCGGCAGGTCCTTCAAATATAATTTCAGCGCTGTGCACTCCACTGCATGGTACTTGGCACAGCTCTGCAGGCAGAACCGGCAGGTGCACAACTCGTACCATGCAGTGAAGTGCCCAGCGCTGGACCAAAAATCGTTGCACTGCTTCTCTCGCCGGAAGCGTGAAGAAAATAGAGCTTCATGAAGATACATTTTGAAATGTATATTATACTCAATTTGAGTGAAATAAACAGAATTGTTCAAATATAATTCAGTTTTTTTTGGACAGACAGCTTTGAGAACTTGCAACACTTGCTTTAATGCCGAGAATGCTGAACTTCAGGTAGCAACGGCCTTGACGAGAACGCATGGTGGACGTATTTGGTTCACGGGACTCTGCAGGACGCTTCGGAGTGGATACAGTATTTTTATTAAGAATGGCAGAGACACAGATTCGAGCGCAATTCAGGACCAACTGCAATCTCGACAACTAACGTTTGGCGTTGGTAAATTCTGGGCTGACGTATTGCATGAGTTGACACTACTAAAGTTTTCCGTCGTTTGATTTCACAAGCTTAGAGTGGCAAGCCGCTAAGTACGATAAACGAGGATCTATACCGTTTGCACAATTGGGTGTATTGCGGCGACTTTCGTTGGGTTTTAAGCACTTATAGCATGTAAGAAAAGCTCCTACTGACTTTCAAGCACGTATAGCATATAGAAGAGGCGCCTGCATTCAAAGTACTTTATACGCATACCTTACTCATTCTGAGAGCCAGAAACACCTCTAACGGCGGTATCAGTTTTAAGTGAATAAGTACACGATCAGTGCTTAACGACCGCTAATCGTGTGCTTATTCAAAGCAGTACCAGTCTTCTTCATATAAGTTGCTCTCTTGACTAAGACTATGCCGACGTTCTTTAGTGTGTCAATATATCTTATTTGGTTAAACCGACATTAGCGTCGGTGATTATTGCCCTATATACTGTTGATGTAGAGCTTTATACCCTGTTGAGGCAGGGTATAAAGCTCTATATCATATTAGTAGGATATAGATCGCCCTGTTCAAGATGAAGATAGATGTCCATGTCCAGTCATCAGCATGTTCAAATTACTTGACATTCGGCGGGAGTTATCTGTTTATGTCAAGAACAAAAATCATACATAGAGGCGGTCATAGGTAACCACCATGGGGTACCCTAGACATAAGAGAATACGACTTACTGAATACGCCGATATTTTAAAGTTGTTTTGACACAGTAGTGCGCAGGGATGATTACTTAGACGTTCCATTATTTTAAACTCTTCTGGTTAAAGAAGACACGGTGAAACCTTCATAAACATTGTCTGATCTTGCGTCGTCTATAGAAGTTGCGAGGATGCGGAGCAACGTGATGTAACTCCGTGGCGTGCTTAAGCACGTATTTTTTAATTAAAAACTTTAATTTACCGAGTCGTCCCGATGTGCTATCTTGCTGTAACACACCGACGCACACAACAGGGGTCGCTAAGATTGTAGGTCACATTAGACCTCGCGTAAGTAAACAATAAACGGGAGTCCATAACATTAAGTCTGGATATAGCAAATTTTTAAAGTATCTTAGTCTTTGTTACTAAGTTGTATTGCAGAATATGTATATCAGATTTGTAAGTCCTAATCTCACGTTCAGGGCTCCTTTTAGAAACTTCAATACACACTGATTGATTGATTGATGTATTGTTTGCTTGGCATGTATACCTAAATACACATGTCACCCTTTTATATCAGGGCGCTTAGAGCGGCAGCATATATATTACCTACGCATCCATATAATCCATGTCTACCTCAATACCTACTAAGTATTTGTTTTCCATTGTGACCATCTCTTCTTTGTAATAAACGACCAGGTCATTTCTAACATTTGGTCCTAGAGCTAGGGCCTCTGACAGCTCTATAAAGCATTATAAAGCTCACAGAGCTATTCAAGGGTGTAGACAAATATAGGGCCAACAAGCTCGGTTTACATCGTATTTAATTTTTACAATCGATAAACATAGTTGGTCAGTGAGTGATATCCAAGTTGTTGGTAAGTACTGGCGACGTCCATCGTCAAGTTGCTGTGCAAAAGGACAAATTAAAGGTTAGAAAATACGGCAATGATTACACTGTAGGAGGGGCAAGGCAATACATAGTTACATCATGCCAATGCGATCACCAACAGCAGATCAGGGATCGATTCAAATCAGATGAAGTGCAAAGATCAATTGCCACGGCCTGCTGCTCTGACAATGTCTGGTCACTGTCAGAGCAGCAGGTCATACGCTTCGATTCACTTGAGCCTGAGAATGAAATTTGGTGTGCCAGTCAACCGACATGAGGCAAGTTTAAGCTACCAAGCACTATCAATTGTTGGGGAAACCCTATATATCTCAACATGCCCGCGTAGGATGTCGCTCTAAGCAGTTCTGATATAAAAGGGCATCATATGTGCTTAGGTATACATGACACGCGATAAATAAATCCATCCATCACCGGAAAATCCATGCAACATTAGGCTCTCTGTGACGGAGCACATGTCCTCAGTCCTGCCAGCAGGATTCAATTCTGTGTTTGGGTAGGACACATAGTAGTAAAGCAGCCAAGAGCGGTCATGTTTACCGACAAGGTCAATACCAGGATATTCAGCTGATAAATCAAAATATTGTTCACTATGTCACGTATATTAGTGAGAATGACGCGTACGTCATGCCACGAGATGATCTATTAGCCTAATTTTACACCGTACAATTACTCCTAAAGACGAACTTAATTTAACCTATATACATCTCGTAGGATATGTTATTACTGAGGAACAAACTGTACTTTCCTTACGCATCAATTGCACCTGGCTTAGTGATTGATTTTGAACTCATGTACAAACTTCAGAGTGAACGCGGGTGTGTTTTCTCGGAATTATCGACACTCGTATCAATCAGTGCGACGTTCTCGCTATTACCGTCAAATCGTGAGTGAGCTTTTTCGGGCGCAATGCGCCCAAAATAAGACTTTATAACAGTACCATGCGACCAACTGTTTGCGTTGATAATGGTGCGTTCTTTTGCTCTTTAACAATCAAGCAAAATTGTATCAACTGTGAAGTGTGTTGAGGCGCGTTACGGAGAGATTATGGACACAATATTGTAATATTTTATTAACATTGATAGAGATTGACAAAAGAAAATCTGAACTATACATTTACATTAAGCGCAGCCCGTCGACTCCTGAAAAGCTTAATATTAATAAAGATTAATAATATTGCTGTTGCTAGATGTGCGTAATGTACCCTTGAAACCTCCCACGCAACGAAAGAAACACTTCCTTGAACAAGGCGAAATAATACAACGAACAGTACACAGTTCGAAAACAGAAATTGCTTTGGAAACGGCTGTCGTTGCATCGTCGGGAGATTCTTTCATCAAAACGCCAACAACGATGGCGCCGTCTGCTAAGGTCCAGTCAAGTCTAAAGCATTTTTATTTAAGGGTCATGTATGCATAAATATATATAGGTTTTTACAAAATATTTATCATCTAAATTTAATTATAACATATATCAGGTGTGTTGATTTTGCAGACTTCTCCACGAGAATGTGTTGTTTATATTCACCGAGTACGTAACATCTAGTTATCTCACATTCACTCCACTTTGTAGTTCATTATCTACATGTTTAAACGAGATCCGGTCAGTTCCGAGACAGCACAGTTTTTCATAGGTCACCTCGTTCGTGTAAGCTCTGTACTGGTTCAAGAGGTACGCTTTCACGAGGAACTTTTTTTGACACTCGTCTGATAAATTTGGCCTGCACCCTCTCAATGGCATTTAAATAGTTTACCAAATATGGAACCCCAACCGGGCTACAGTAAAGGAATTTAGGTAAGACTAGACTTTTGTACAAATTCACGTATTAGAATAGAATAAAAAGCTCCTTTTTTCGTGTAATAAATAATAAGGAATGACTGGTCGCAGACGGGGTCTGCGCAGCCGTCCTGTTGTAAATATCCCTAGCCACGCGCCAGGCAAACATATTATTGATGTGTTCCGTTCGTGCAACGCATCTGGGCACATAAAATATTTGGCTTCGGCTATTGTTCCGCTCTACTTTAAAGAAATGATCAATAAGACTTGCGCGGTAGTACAATGTCTTTCGTTTTGAGGTCACATGTTCTGTGGAGCCTCTTTAAAAATCTCCTTTGCACACGTTTGATCATACCTATGCATTTACACAAATATGGATGCCATACGGGCGAACAGTATAAAAGTTTGGATAACACAATCGATTTGTGCAAACGAAGATACACCGTAGGCTCCTTGACAATAAAACAGCGGAACAACATCTTCACAAGTGCGGATGCTGCTTTGACTAGTTCGTTGATATTTGCGGAGAAGGTGAGGTCCGCCGAGATTAAAACTCCAAGATCCTGCGTCACGTTGGCCGTTGGCAGCGTTGACCCGTTGATGAGTAAGTAGTTTAGCTCAGAGGAGCCGTGTTTCACAACGAGGCATTTGTGAACGGAGAGCTGCATACCGCTGTAAACGAACCACCGGCTGACACCGTCCACCGCGGACTGCAATGCTGTGTGCTCCGATGAGATGTCGAGCGCACTATACATTTTAAGATCGTCTGCGTACAATAGATATTTAACAGTCGATGGTATATAGAGTTTTATATCTAGGACAAACATAATGTAAGCGGAGAGATGCAGCTCCCTTGCGGCACGCCAGACGGTGCCTGGCGCAGGCTGAGCCAGGCTTTATTTTTATTCATTTGACCAGGCTTTTTTAAACGAAACATCTAGATATCGTATTACATAAGAGTGTCACAGAAGTGCGGTGGCAGTAATATGTTTAGAGAAGTCAAATTTAGGTGTCACAATCACACCAAGATTACGAAAAGATGTTACTATGTGTTGCGTCGTTTCCGAGTGTATACAGTGGCGAAATGCCACCTGATTCCAAACGTACACATTAACGACACAAATTAGGCACAGATATTTCCATTTTATTCTCACAAAACCAGTTTTTACATAGTTACACAATACTTTGAATTGTTAGTTAAGTAGTACTTGTGTGATTGTCGACTGTGGAGTATATTTTTAAATCGTCAGCAAAACGAGGTGAGTAACCCCTTGGAATCACTGTTGAGTGATCAAGGACGTATTTTCTGAAGAGCAGGAGCCCATCCTCCAGCACCCCTGAGGATCCTTGCAGTACTCCTGAGGTGCAATGGAGGGGGTTACTTTCCACGTGTAAACATCCGCTCGATAAGGTACGCTGACACCCATTGACGAGTTGTAGAATCAATGTCAATATTTTAAAATTTTTGTAACATAAGTTTATGCTTCAACTCGTTAAATGCTTTTGATGAATGATTTATCCGTGACGGCGGCTGATCATCCAGAGGTATATATACAGAGGAGATACTTTGGAGAATGCCGCCTCTTTACTTTGATTATTGTCAGTAAGCACAATATCGACTTTTAGTAGAATCGAGCTGCCTATTCGCGTAGCGATAAAATTATGGGCTGTGACTCTTCGATAATTCTTCGCAGGGCGGGGAGCTCCCTCTTAGATGTAATTAACAATCCAGAATATTGTCTCCTCTTGTGGGTTGCCTACGAAGTTGATCCAAGCCTTTCTTTGGGCGCCGGAGTTCGCATTAGTGACATAACAGCACATAATTCGAAAGATAATTGATCATCATGCAAGTTCACCGCTACGGTTTCCGAGCACATACCTCCACCCCAAAATACTCGATCCATTCGATGCATTGAGTATCGGTCACCAAATAAAACCTATTTGTCACTAATTGCGATAGTAAGGCAGGTCTTGGAAATAAACATGACATAAATGTTGTTTAATAAACAGCAGGTAATCTGCGAGGGCATCCATAGCACATAGAGTAACTACGTGAACGGAACACGAGCGCGTATTCAGAAAAAAAAAAAATTAAACTAGTCTAAACACCACAGGCTAGTCTTAGATCATTTCTTACACCAGGGGCTGGTTGTACACCATAGTTTCTGAGTGTTTCGACCGCAAGAATCAGCTGCCCTAAATGCGGAAGGAAATTGGTGGTAAGAAGCGGTTCAGCCGGTTGTTCTGTTGTCTTTCATGACCTGGCGGCGTCCACAGGATGATATTTGTAGGGAAAATGTGCTTGGTGGTGAATTTACCCCCCTTGTTCTAAAGTTCGCTGATAAAGTTCGTTGACTGCGTCCGCTATCTGCATACTTCTCTTGTCGACGGCCACGGTGGACATTACATATATTAGACGACAGATGGGCCGTGGCATGTCAACGATGGTCGCAGCACGCTATGCAGAAATTCAACGAGCTGCTGCTCTTCGCATCATTCGACTGTCGAGGGACCACTACAGAGGCACGTGTGCCGACAGGTTAAGCCTGAATACCAACAGACAAGGCAGGCGGCTGTGGGAAAAGCCAGCAAATGTGAGCGTTGCAGAAAAAAGCGTCAACGAAGAGGTGGCAAGCAGCATAGATAAACGCCCCCGACGCATAGGCCTAGGGGAACCTTCTAACTAACATCCGCAATTGAGAAAATCCATGAGCAGCCAAACAAACTTATTTTCTGACTTAAATATTATCAAGACATAATGGCCTATAGAACCCTTAGTACGGTAGTTGTCCTCGTTCTAGCTAGCACAATCCCCTTGGACTTGAAACGCGATAAGCGACGCTGCTTGCTGTTGCGAACCGTTGGCAAAGAAAAGAAGGAGGAAAGGAATAGGACCCTCGACTTTCGGCAGGCCGAATAGGACCCTATTCCGCACATGCAGCGGAGAGCCGGGTACGGACTTTGATCCCGGATATCAGGGTCTCACGCTAAGCTGACGTTCTACGTGACTCAGATCCTACTAACACGGGGATTTTAAGTCTTACTTATCCATAATAGGGAATGCTATGTCTTCTTTCGGCAAGCACTGAGAAAGAGAAACCGATGACACGCCAGAACATACAGTTATGTAGTGCCCGACACTGGCTGCTTAGCGTACGGGTCTGCTTAGGACAAACGATGGCACACTCAAATCGAAGATAGAGCTTATCATCAGGTCACGCGACGACTGAATCAGCATTGCTCATACTATTGGAAAAATCCTGCCCGCCAAAGAGAAAAAAAAACAGTTTTTTCATGACTGGATCCTGCGGGCCGCCCCGATCTAGCTAGAATTCTAAACTACTTTTTTTGTTCGATCATTTAAAGTTTTGCTTATGCGGTGCTCAATGGTATGCGGTCATGGGAACATGACTGGTTTTCAGTTAGTTGGGACCCTGGAATACCGGTCCACACTTGCAGACGAGTTTCCCAGTATGTATATGCCGCGCTTTCCAATTGGTTGTCTACAAAACAATAAAAATATATATATTCGTTTAGGCCATTCAGCAACACATGGTTGAAGTTAAAAAAGAAGCGCACTGAGAACTGTGGACAACGAAATACAAATCGCTGAAGAATTCCGTCATAAACACGATAGGTTGCATCGGCCCCTGGGACAGAAACGCTCAAACTCAGGTCGGACAAAGTAGAAAAAAGACGGGAATAGAAAATGGCTGGTTTTGAGTAGATTAGAGCTCCGCACTCTCATTGTAGCTTCCTTAGATGAGGCCTAGTGTCCATACTGCCTTTTCCAGTTATTTCTAAAATTGAGCTGTATTAGTTACGTAACGATATGTAACTTTAGAGCAAACTGTATATGCGTGAGAACGTACTCAGTGCTCTAACTAAGATGCTTTACCTAACGATCTATTGAGGAGACGGCAGCTCTTAGAGTTAGAATCTCACGGCGTTATTAATCCAGTGTCTATGCAGAAAAAAATGATTGTTCTTTATCTGGTTGTCTAAATCCTGACGTATCGTCGCCGCATCCAATATTGACACGCTGTGGTCGTTGCTCTCGTCCAGTTACTATTGACCCTAGTATCGGAAAATGATTTCCTTGTCCTGTTACTGTTGTGCTGAATAGTCATTACATCAAGCTACTATGTTGTTAATTGTTGTGTATCGGCGCCAAGTAATGTCATTTCGGTAAGCATTTGAAATTTCCAACGTTCGGAATTGTTAACTCAGCACTCGAGGCGCTACGCGTAAATCTTGGCAAGGTTCGACAGATCGCGAGGGGGGTAAGGGCTTGGCTATTATTGTAAAGAGCAGCTTGCGTGCAGCTGACGCCCATACACCAGACTCAGCCGAAGAAAAGCTTCGCTGTCAGCGCTCGGTTCGGTCGTCGAATCATCGAATTCCGATAATGTCACCCCCAATGGGATTGCTGTCTCTCTAAAGAAAGAGGACAGGCAGATCTGAAATACTATGTGGCGCACACGTTGCAATGCGAGAGTTCGCGTTGTTTTACATCTGTATTAGCTATCTGCTAGTGGAACAGAAGCACGGAACATCAATTATTTTGAATCGTTTGAACGGGCGTTGTGGTTTACTTGCATGGCACATTGTATCAAAATCCAGATGCCAAAATAATAGCGTAGGAACGCTGTCATGCACAGTGTCCCTACCCTACCCTTGCATCACAGCTCAGTCGAGCGAGGATGGACAGCGGAACATTCGGAAACTGCGAAAAACAGCCAATACTTTAAGATTAGTAGGAAACACACTTTCGTACGTATCGCAATGGATATCTTAGTACCCAGAAGTAAGGCAACTGATTTATTCCTAAAGATTTAGCTAAATGTCTCGTGACAAAGCACAGTTTGCGAAGTAGATTCTGTCATTGATTCTCTCTAGAGGGGGGCGCGGTTATCGTTACGTTTAGCCAAATCTTTAGAAGCAAGTCAGAGCCTTTACTGATGGGTCCCAGAGCCTCTATTGCGATATGTACGAAAATTTTTTTCCTACCCAGTTTAGAACGTTTAATCGTTTTCACGGTCTTTGCATGTTCCGCTACCCAACTTGACTTGACTGAGGTGTGATTCGAGAAGGATACGGCCGCCGTGCATGAGACCGTCACGTTACACACTAAGTATTTCCCATACGCCCATATGAAAGTTGATCCATTATTATTATTATTATTGAAGCTAGGTTCAAGTTGCACGAAACAGGCGAGGTGTGTAAACTGTAGTGGCCCCCACGTGGCCGGAGCGCCTTCCTGTCCGCGTGTGGTCTACCTCCGTGAGCGGAACAGGATCATCACGGAGGCGAGAGTTCTACAACAAGTTAAGGCATCGCATCCGTCTGCATCGATCATTGAGGGTCCTGATGTCACAGCTACTGTCGTGGACGACGTACAACCCGGTGGTTCCATCAAAGATAGGGCTTCGTACGCTGCAGTTTTTAGGGGCATTTCTACCACACAAGAAAGTCCCTCACCGCAGCTCCTCCTTCCTAACCCGCGACCGCTACCAAAGCCCGGCCGCGGTATACTGCTAAACTCACCACAAAAAGAAACAACCGCAAGACATCTCGCAGAGATGTTGGGGGCGCCTTAACAGACGTCGCTCGAATGTTAGAGGGTATCAGTCCTGATCTGGCAGCAACTTTAAAAACGATTGCGAAAGCCCTGAAACGTTTATTGGCTCTCCTTCCACTCGCAGAGAAGCTCAAAGCCTTTACATCATAATGCCAGATAATAATAACCCAAACTACGGAACTAAGGCCGCACATGCGTCTCTAGTTTTGGATAACTCCAACAAGGCTACATGTCCAGTTTGCAAATGTGTCTTCACGAAGAGGGGTCTTGCCAGACATATATCGGCCAGGCATGCTGACGCCGCCACCGGGCTGTTCACATCCAATCGGCCTTTGACGGAAGACATTGAAATTGACAATCTACTTGTCGACATTCAGGCAAACATGCGCCAAGCCAAACTGCTACGCATTTTACCTAAATCGGTGAGGCCTACTGTTGCGGAGGAACTTACCAACGTCTTCTCAAACGTTGCCACGGAGAACGACTTTTACGCTTGGTTCTCTTTGTTCTCCTTCGCTCCGGTCGTGCTGCGGCTTCCTAGAGCTCACAAGGACGCTCTGTCCCTGTCTGTCTTAATTAGGAAGAACTTACGCGAATTTTCAGCGGGTAAAAGGCTCAAGGACCTGGCGAACGAGGGATTCGTATCTAAGGCCTACTTCAACGATGACCTTTCCAGACGGGTGAGAGTAAAGCTGTCAGAAGGCGATATATCCGGTGCAGCTAGATTGGTAAGCTCCGAAGATATTCTAGCGCCAATGAACGAAAATACGGATGCACTCCGCGCTAAACACACACATGCCCCTCGGAATCTAACTATGTTACACCCCCGACGGTCACACTGCCATCTTTAACCTCGCGGGACGAGATACTGAACGCCATGAAAACCTTCAGTCGGAGTTCAGCTGCCGGTTTGGATTTTATGAGACCCCGCCTACTTCAAGACCTGTTGTCTGGTGCACTGGGCAGTACGGCTGAGCGACTAGCTGACGCCATTGCCAAAGTAGTTGATGTGCTCAGATGGGGCTCGCCGCCATCCTGTTTTATGCCACTTATCTTCGGAGCACGGATGTTTGCACTAAAGAAAAAAGATGGATCATTACGCCCAATCGCGTGTTCTTCAGTCGTTCGCCGATTGGCAGCCAAAATCGGCTGTCAAGATAATAAGGATGCTGTCTTAGCAGCTCTTGGCGACCACCAGCTTGGATTCGCTACCCCTGGCGGTACAGAGGTCGCAGTGCACTGTACCCGGGCATTCCTGCAGTCGCGTAAAGGGCCGACGGTGATGGTCAAACTGGATTTTCAAAACGCTTTTAATAGCGTTCGAAGAGACCATCTACTCCGATCCGTCAAGTCGTGGGCACCCTTACTGTTTTACCAAACGATTTTGGCGTACGGTCAGTCATCACATCTGGTCATGCCACATAACACTATGCTATCGCAAACAGGTTTTCAGCAGGGTGTATCAAGGTAATGGTGGATGCACTGAGATCCCCCCTTAATGTCTGGCACCTGGATGACGGCGTTCTGAACGGAGACCTTCCGACAGTACTGGACGATATTCGAAAGGTTATTGACTTTGGTGTGAGTAGTGGCCTTATCTTGAACCCGGGCAAATGTAAAGTATATGTTACAACCCATAACGAAATTGAACCATTAGATTTAACGGGCCTCCTTAGCCTACTCCCTGGCTGTCGCATCGTTGACAAGGCTGACCTGCAGCTGCTAGGTGTGCCTTTGTTGCCGGATGGAATTACAAAAGCACTAGCCGGCCGGAAGGACAAACTGGACTTTGCCACAGGCAGACTACCCCAATTAGGGGCCCACTGTGGACTGTTTCTCCTTTGATCTTGCTTTTCAGCCACGAGGTCAACACACCTAGTTAGAGGGTGCAATTTATTCTCATCGCCTGAACGTTTACAGCCCTTCAACGATCTTAGCTTAGCTACTTTAGAGGAGATACTAAATATTCAGCCTACCGCTGTTGCAAGGGATTAGGTAATGCTTCCGGTCTCTCTAGGCGGCTTAGGTATGCTGGACGCGCTCCTCATGGCAGGACCCGCGATCGTGTCATCATTGACTTAGGCTACGGAGAGAGTTAGGGCATTATTGGATAACGATGGGTGGGAAGTCTATAACGTAGAACTACAAGAGTTGACCGACAGATTGTCGTCCTTATTCGACTCCCCTCCCGTCGAAAGAACTAAACAGAGCAGCTGGATAACCCCTTGCTAGAAAAGCGATTAGCAAACCTGATCGGTCCCCACCTTGGCTGATAGAGCCAGGCTTCGAGCCGTAAGTAGTCAAGAGGCTGGAGCTTGGTTACATGCCCTACCTTGTACGCGAATAGGGACTCTTTTGGATGATGAGACGACGCGCATTAGCACAGGACTGCGGCATGGTGTTGACTTAGTCGTTCCTCACCGATGTCGTTGTGGTTACCTAGCAGACGCGTTGGCCCATCATGGCTTGTCATGCGCCTTAAGCGCTGGCCGAAGAGCACGCCACTCGGCTTTAAATGACACTTTCAGTCGAGCACTGAGGTCTGCCGGTTTTCCGTGTATACTAGAACCTCCGGGTCTATCCAGACACGATGGAAAAAGGCCTGACGGCCTTACTCTTACCCCCTTTGAGCGTGGCCGCATGCTTGTTTGGGATGCAACTGTAACCGACTCATTAGCCCCTTCGATGGTCGGTGCAGGAGCGGACCAGGCAGGTCATGCGTTCAGGTTAGCAGAGGCTAACAAATGTAGAAAATACTCTTACGTTGGCTATCCACACCAATTTTGTCCGTTGGCGTTTGGAACAATGGGAGGACCAGGCCCGCTTACACTGAATTTGATTCAGCGCGTGGGCAGATGCCTTAACCTTTCCACGGGAGACTCGAGAGCATCGGAATTTTTGCGTCAGAGGCTGTCGCTCGACATTCAACGAGGAAAGGCAGCATCTGTTCGGGGCACATTGTCGAACTGGGCTAATCCTGGGTTAGAGAACCCGTGACTACACGTTCACGTGGAGACAATTGTTCACTCCAAAGTGCTAACATAAAAAAAAAGTTATATAAATAATCATATAAAATTATTACTATTATTATTTCAAGGAGTGGGAACGAACCTATAAGGAGTTCCGAAGGAGCGCGCTTGTTCATGTGAGTGTATGGAGGTAAACTCAGAGAGCGACATATTAGGGTAATGTGTGTAACTCACATGTATATTTAGGTATACATGCCAAGCGAACAATAAATCAATCAATCAGGCATACAGCAGGCCGACTCCCGTGATGTTGACTTATACTGTCATCAGGGCTACAGTTGTCATCAGGATGACATAGCGACCTCCCGTGCTTCAATGTTGCTCAAAGATGTCAAAGGTCTTAGACCACTCGAGCAATAAAGCGGGCTATAGCTTAATCTTTCTAACTGCGAGTTGTTTTTACAGGGCTTTGAGGATGAAAAGAGACAGCAGGTGGTCGCTGAGCTTAACAGCAAGCTTCTAGCATCCTTGTAAGAGACCAAGTAAGCTAGAATTGCTGGGTACGGCGGTGTTCCCCGAGATAATCGGCATAGTACTGGCCGAGAAGGCGACACAATTATTCTGACTCTACTAGCCGCTGGGCCATCTTGGAAGATATCAGGCCTAGGTTTTTCTTTAGCGCGCAATAATGCGCGCAAGTGCAAAGAGAGGGGAAGGGGAGGGGGTAGCAGCCGGGTCCTTATAATCTCGACGCACCCTCATGGGACGGTTTACAAAATGGCACACTCCCCCTATCCAACCGCAGGCAAACATGCAGGACGATAGACAGCGATACAGCAGAGTAAAGGAGAATGGCTGGGACACCTTTTCACGGCTTTGAAGTAATGCCAAAGAAATACCAGGATGGGGGCGGTGGAAAGGAATAATCTGTATTTAGTGGGTTTGTGAGTCCCATACTAGTCACGCAGGCTTAGTGACGCATGTGCAACACCAAAACCTTTCTTTAGAAAAAAACTCACCTGCCATCTCTTTGCCAACAGAAATGTTAGACCTCGGCGACAAGGGGAGGAGAGTCTTCGAAAGCATCTTCGACCTGACGTTCGAGGTCAAGTTGTACTAAGCTGGGCTCAAGCAGGGCCCCCTGGGGCGTGAACAGTGACACCCTCAGGCGCATTTTAAGACAAGCCGGCTACCGCGTTACACTGGAAACCGGTATACTGCAGAGGGATGACAAGCGTCGAGCAGATTATCTTGCCAGCCTGGAGTGGGCTCATAACCGGTCGCTGGCGTGGGACACTGCTGCCTCCGACACGTACACCCTCGGCGAACGTACACCCTTCTTGAAGACCGTACGTTTGGCCTTGAGTTATCTGGCGTTTGGGGCAGGAATGCATTAAACTGACAGAATGCTTAGAAAGAAGCAGGAAAAGGTTTTCCTGCTTAGAGAGAGGCTATTTGAGCCACAGCGGAACCAGGATTCTTCAAACAGGGGTTGTCGCTGAAACTTTAAAAGAGCAATGCCAAGATGATACTGAGGTTGCCAACGCTTAAACAATAATTATAATTGTACAAAAAATAGTGTAATCATACACAATTCATATATTAGTAATTGTGATACTTGTTTATACCAATTAATAAAAAAAATTATTATTTCTATTATTACTACTATTTTAATAAATAATAAAATAACGCGTTTAAACTTTATTGCAAGATCGCTCAGACCGAAGCTATAATCGTTAATTTTTCGCGCCATTGGTTAATCGATAATGCAAATGATAATTGTGGTCTTCAATCTCATCCTTCGGAGCTGAACCATTGACAAAACCGGTGGCATACCTGACAATCATTAAAACGATAAGGATCCGTGGCTAATGGTGTGCTTGTTTGACCCTCTCGTGTCCTGCCTCCTCACTCTCTTTCTCTCGTCTGGTATGTTTTTTTATTTCCCCCTGCCCATCTGTCTTTTGATGTCTCGTTTCTCTTATCTCCGTTCATTATTATACCGGCGACTTCATACGATTGATGATCTATCTAACTGGCTACAACCTACGAGGTAAGCAGTGCGTCGTGGATCCCAGCCGAACTCTGGAAACAGACAGGTGACACAGTAGATGTAGAAGCAGCAGCAGCAGCAATAGAATAGTAGTAGTAGTCGTAGCAGGCCGCTGTAGTAGTGAGTGTTGTCGTTTATACCATTTGACGTAAGTCGCCCCCTTTTCTCGGCCGTGTCGTATCCGGATAAAGGGGCGGGGGCCTAAACACCCCAAATGAACGTGAACATCAAGAGAGAGAGAGAGCGAGAGAGAAAGAGGGGGTGACAGGGAGAGAGAGAGAAAGACCCCTGGCTCCTAGCCCGCAGCCATATGTTGCCGGTTTCCCAGCCGACGGCATGATGGCGTCATGCTTGTCGAGTTTCCGGCTAATGAGAATGACGCCTCAGTGGCCGGCGACGCCGCCGCCGTCGCCGCCCCCGCCGTCGCCGCCCCCGCCGCCCCCGCCTGCTGGGGGCGCCTACCGACCAAGAAAGCGGATGAAAGATACACCGAGCGCCGATTGCGGCCAAGCCAGCCGCCGGTCGCAACCAAGTCGAAGCAACGTACTACATACTTACTTACTGGCAGACCGGCTGGTCGGGGAGCGGGCGGGCGTGCAGGAAAGCCACCCCTACCAGGCGCACGCCCATACAGAACGTGTGTCGTCAATATATCAGCCAGCAGCGAAATGGGTCAGCGAAGCAGAGAGAGCCGCGTCTGTCGCCGACACCGGCGTATTTTCCGGCTTTTTCTTCTCCTTCTTAGTTTTTCCCTCTATCCGCCTGTTGTGTCGACATCGTTAAGGACATTTGGGGCCGACGCCAGAAAAACAGCGGCAGGAACAACAACAACCTCAACAACAACAACAACCTCAACAACAACAACAACAACAACAATAACGTCGTTGCCGCGGCCACTGCCGACGAGGATGACAGCGACGTAAAGCCCCAAAGTGGCGAGTAAACAGCAGATCAATGCTGAGTTCCTTTTCTACAGGAAGCCTCAAATGGATGTTGCCGTTGCTGTTCCTTATGTTGGTACAAATGCTGTCGTTCTGCGAATACTGCGGCACTACATCTACGATCTCGATAGAGAGCAGATCATCAATTCTCGTTATGGCGCAGCATGGAGACGGCGCAGTCAAATTGTCATCTCCCAAACCCCAAGAAAACGTCTATTTGCCCGCTTTCTCTTCTGCGCGTAATTTTCTCCCGTAGTTTTCGCTGATACCGGTGCGTGGTTCTTTGGTCGATGATAAATAATTTATTAAAGATCGTTTTCATTTCCGTTTGAATAAATATCCCAAACAAAAATAGAACGCTTGCTCGGTTACGCGTTTTCTTTGGCGTTTGTGTTATTTTATGTTTTGGTACGATTTTGATAGCCTGCTGTCGCAGAATCAGCGTATAATAATTGTCTTAATAGGAATAACTAACGAGTTACATATGAATTTAGAGAACTTAGAGAACTGTTATGCATTTTGAGTTTCGCCCTACCTATCGTGTCTATGATACTACCTACCTAGTATCATCGTGCTGACAAGTCGCGAAATAGGCCGAAATTGGAAGCGCAATCGCCGATGAATGGCGGTCTTGTAAAGATTGCCGATAGATTGTACCGTTTCCCGCTTAGCTATATGTGCAAATATATGGATTTGCATTTGCAAACCTCTCTTCTGTGCGATGTGTAGAGCTGAACTCAGTCGGTTGGATTTATCTGCTTTGCTTTCCAGGGTGTTCCGGACTAATTGCAAGGCACGCAGAACGGAATGAGATTATTCAACAAGCGTTCGCAAGTATAAAGATACCTGTCACGCTAGACCCTACAGCAGCTATAAAGCGACAAGTAACCTAACCATCTCTTCTTAGTTACACCGTGGCATGTCTCCCACCGTAGCGCCTCATGCAAAGCATTTCCCTGCATTCAAGTACCGGTTGCCTTATAAAAAAATTACCGGTTGCCTGGTTCCAGAACAAATCGGTGAGCCTTATGTATAAAAAAAAACCTCGGACGAACTAAACGGAGTTTTGCATCAAAGCTTTGCTCGTAGGAGGTTTGTTACGGTAGTAGTGTCACAGCAGCTGTGGACGCTTCGAACAAGAGGAGGCTCATGCAGGCTGTTCCCGAGCTGCAAAATCAGGGCCAAGTGGGCGTCGAGAGTTGTAAGCCTGAAACACCATAGAAATGCCGGCTCGCATTTAGTCAAGTTCTGGATTTTCGTGCCTCGCTTGGTAGGAAAAGGTGGTTACTGGGATGTTGCGGGTATGTCGGTGTGTAGATATTGCACCTATGATTTGGTCTGCGCGTTCGTTAGTGCAAGCGTCTCTGTGAAAGGCAGTCATCGGTCTGCTAACGATACATCGCCTTGGGCAAGCTTCGAGCTGACTTGCCCGAGCTCTTGCGGCACCAGAGCACCAAAGTGCGGTCAAAGGCTGGATGCCGGGCTGGGCGAGACTTAGTAGGGCATGGCCACGGTAAAAATTGTCGAGATCATTTCTGTATAGGGTAGTCCACGTGCTGTTGCGGTATTCTGAAATTGGAACGCTGAACTAAGTGCACAAAAGGTTGTCAGTTAATCCAGTACACATTCTCGTTTACACTTTGTAATGTCTGACTATTTGAGGTTTATTCTGGTAATCAATGCTTAAAGTTTTTTTTGGGGTTTCAATAATACCTGGTTATGTACTGTCACGACCTAACGGCAATCCCATTTGTAATCGCAGCCATAAAATAATATACAAAAAAAGTTTAAACATTCTACTAATAATAATACTAAAAATACTCTATTTTCATCCGAGGGTAAGAGGAATGTATCTGCACGCAGCTACGTTTGGGAACACAGCCTTGGATCCCCAGAGTTTGCTTAGAGATTTTGCGGCGAGCCACCTCACACACACGCCCCCTGGGGAACTCATAGGACGCGACAAGGATTACCTAAATTAAGGTATTAAACATATCAACATTGAACAATTGAGTTAAGTCTCAACCTTGAACGATTTAATGGTGACAGTAAGGCTTTCCCGTAAGCGAAGGCAGGCGTACAATTAGATACGCCTTTGATCTCTCTCCGTCTGCTAGGCCGCTGCGTTGCGGCTTGGCTGCCTTATGAGACCAAGAAATGGATAGCAATGGATAAATAAAGCCAAAACAACACGGCGGCGCAGAAAAACACACTCGACCCCGGTCCATCCAAATATTGATCCAACAAAAGCACATTCGTCAGATGGCTGAAGTTACACAGATGAATGGCAGAAAGTACACCAGAGAGGGAACCTCGCGAGCCGAAATGCTCCGAAAAGGCCGTTTGACGGCCTTAACTATAAATAGTGCTTTTAAATAGATAACCTATTATATTTGTCTTTTTTTGTTTTAAGAAAGACATAATGGCTAAGTATGCAAGAAATACTTAGGTTATCGGCGATTTTAGTTGTCTAAACCTCATCCTCTCACCTGCAGCGTACCTCATAGAGTTATACGCCGACGTTCGATCTTAGTGATTATAAAAGCTACTCGCCAACACATTTCACATAATTTTACCATCAATGGCCCCGACTATTTAGCGACAGTTAAATAACACACTGAAAGTCAAGTCGTTTGACAAAAATCGGCCAGCCAGCGGTGACATGACAAAGATTCCCATTTAGCAACGACCTTTTACGTATGTGGTTAAAATGAGATGCTTTTATTTGTATAGATATATGCAATATGAATATTGCGAACTGCATGTCCTCATTTCTACCATATTGTATTGACCTTCGAGTTTTTACTGACATTATCATTCTTGGTAAGTCTTTGTTTCGACATTTAAATTGGATAATTAAAAAAAAAAGCAATGTTGACAGGAAACCTTTTAGGAAATCGTGCGGATGTTTTTGATGCAGAAGGTCAATATATATATATATATATATATATATATATATAGAAAATAATGTGATAATTTATTAATCACTTACAATACGTTTGCATACTCGGCAGTGCTCGCCAAAAAAAAACATATATATATATATATATACAACTTTGCGATCTAGTTTTACATACGCGACTTTCGATATAGAGTACTCCACCATTTTGCTTTGTGTTTTTGTACTGGTAAAGGCTAGGTAAATATATACCTACTATGTATGGAGGCGCACAGAAATTGAACCTCTTCAAAATTGAAATGTGGAACCAAATCTGTTGATCGTTTCTCGGATGTTTCATGGACAAGTGGCAGTCAACAGCCAAACCGTGTGCCTTAGACGCAGACCATACGTCAACGGATTTACACCAGGGATATAAGTTATATTCGGATTTTTCAATGAGGCCGTCATGGACTTCACCAGCATCAGCATCACCATCATCATCGCCATCATCCTCCTCATCTTCTGCATCATTACTATGACCGTTTGTGGCCCATCATTGTGATCATCCGTATCGTCATGTTCGATTGCACTGCCTCTGAAGCTGACTGATCGGGTGCGCGAAAAGCCGCCAGTGTGATCGATAGTTTTGTTGCGTCCATCTTGTCCGCGTTCGGTCACGGTCGTAGATTGTCCGAGTGTGGCGTGCGGCATTCGGCAGGACATACCAACCGGCTACAACCCGGACGGCTATATTAGTACTTGAGCCGAAAGCAGCACTTCACAGGACTGGCGGTGGCGCCATTGGTCTCATGGGAGTCTCACTCTCGGCCTCCGCAAGCCGCCGCCGCAACGCAAGCAGGCAATTTGACGACATGTCGTATAAGAGCCACTGCCAAGATACCGCACGTACTAAGACAATGCCGACGGAGGGCAGAGTCAAAGAGACAGTCGCAGTCGCATGGCAGGCGCAGCAAGCCATCACGAAGTGGAGAACAAAGTGGCCAAGGAGAATGAAAGCTACTGACGACAACGCTGCGCCACCCGAGCGGCACAATTACGACGGCAATGGGAACGAGCCATTGACCAAATACGACACTCGAACAACAAACGACAGCAATAACGAGTAGTAGAAAACAATACCCCGCCTCAGCACATGCTGCTGGACAAACTCTGGGCTGGTCAAACTACTCGGGCCATGGGGACCTCTAGCGATGGCGACGGCATCGCTTCACAAACGCCTCCACCGCTGCCGCCATGAATCGAGGCGCATATCGAGAGATACGTTAGCTTTGACGCCGACGACTACGACGACGACGACGAAGGAACGAGAAAGTGATAAAGAAGACGAAGAATAAGAAATTATGATAATGCTGATGATGAAGTCCAAATGTTGGCTGTACGCATGAGAAGAGATGGCGGCGCTATCTGGCTGCATTTTCTTGGTGGTATTCGCTTCATTAGTCTTCTAGGCGTTTGGCAATTGGCTCGGTCGACTTGGCACCGCTGCAGCTGCACCAGTCTGCCATCAGTATGATGATCCTAATGAGCGGATCGCATCGTACGCGTTTCACTGGCCGAGCTCGACGCCTTCGACTTCGATACGCTGATGAATGAACTACTTGTTCAGGGGAATCAATAGTTTAAGCTTCTCGGCTCGGTTGGAGGAAATTAATTTGAAGCTGGGCCTCGCGTTGGAATCTATATTTAACTTGCGGTTGCGAGACGATTCCTTAGTTCAGGCCTTCTTAACGGTTGCCAGAGGTGGACTGGGCCTGCCTAAAGCAGTTTCTCTTTCAGTCGCAGCATACATCGCCTACTTGTATTCGGCGACCAGTGGCGTTGAGTCTATCCTGGACTCCCGGGCGGTTGCGAACTTCTGGGCCACGCTTAAACAAACTCAGGATGACGCCATTGCATTCTGTGGGTCTTTACCGGAGACTCCTTCTCTTCAGAGCTCGTGGTCAGAACTAGCAAACGACGGTTGATGGAGCGGCCAATGGGACACTGTACAGCCACGGCCGCTAGCAAAGCGAGATTACAGACAGTTTCCTTGCCGGGTGCAGGTGCATGGCCGCACGCCCTACAACTAAGTACCCTCCTGGACGATGAGTCTACACAAATACTAGTCGGTTTGAGGTTAGGAGCAGAGCTTATCTCCCCACACCGGTGCAGATGCGGTGGCGAAGACGACTCCCTAGGTCACCGTGGACTCTCCTGTCCGCAGAGTTCAGGCAGAATCGCACGCTTCGAATGAGATATTTAGCAGAGGGCGGCGGTCGGCATGCATATTAGACCCTTCTGGTTTAGTCAGAGACGATGGGAGAACGACCCAAGCATTTTAGAGCATCCTTGTTTAGACGATGGGAGGAGACCTGATGGCATGACCTTGACTCCCTTCGAGCGGGGCCAAATGCTAGTGTGGGATGCGACCGTAACCGACTCTTTGACGCCTTCAATGGTCGGGTACGGGCGCAGCCCGTCCTGGACACGCGGTAGCCCTAGCGGAAGCAGTCAAGTACAGAAAGTATTCAAGCATCGCTTACCCACACTTGTTCTCACACCTTGCGTTCAAGATATTGAGGGGGGGGCGCTCACGAAGAAACTGCTCAACGATGTCGGGAGAAGATTGGTGCTGGCTACAGGAGACAAGATAGCGGGCGAATATTTACTGCAACGTCTGTCATTGGATGTTTAGAGAAGGAATGCCGCTTCGGTGAGAGGCACTCTGGCTAGGTGGACCAGCCCAAGCCTGGACCTAACGCCTTGAGTTATGCCCCGAGCGGGTTCTGCACATGTTCTTACATCACAAATGTATATATATATATTTATATATATATATATATATACTATTGGCACGATACTGTGGCACCAGGAAATCTGGGTTTTATCCAGGCAAGACACATACCCTTTCAAAGCAATTTCTCGTAGGATTTGCAGACCATAGGTCAAACGTTTATGTCAAAAATATAAATCGATACATTACCGGCGTTTGTTGCTAATAGACAAAATATTAGTTAAGCTGATTTCAAATTACCGACAAAATGGCCTAAGGCTTTATTAGTAGAGCTTGGCCTAGCTTGCCAACTTCCAAAGGCTTAACAGCATTGTGCATAAGGTTCGGCATTATATTTCCACACCAGAAGCCATAATATTAAACATTGAGAGTATCGATTAAAAATAATGGCGTTTCATTAAAAAATAAGGGCGGCCGTGAAAATTCAAATCATTTCCAATTAAGTTTTTTAATGGATTACCGATCCAAGATATTTGGTAAGTGTCAAGGTGGTCAAGTCAAGATTCAAAAGGCAAATCTTAGTTCAATTGGTTTCATTTTCGACAACCCAGTTTGAATTTGTGAGGAACGCTCAACTGAACTTGCACTTGCTCATCCCTATCAGGAGGTCGTAGACTTTATCAAACAACACAACTTGCCTCGGGTGTCTTTTGTGATGTTGCTGCCGCTTTCAAATGCTTGAATGATTTCATGCTTAAAATTCTTTTCTGTGACGGCCCTGTTGTGTCCGGGTTTAGGTCATACCTAACAGAGATACAGCAGGCAATAAAGGTAGGGTTGTTGTGAATCGCCTTTAAATAAACTAAACGTCGAAACGCCGCAAGGTTCAATCTTAGGACCGTTTATGTTAATAATTTTTTGATCAACTTCATTGCATAATAGAAAATATCGCATTAGAGGTCCTGTAGGTCCATTGCCTATGTCGGCAATACGACGGCAGGCTGGCAAACAGAAGAAACTACAGGTAGTGAAGTGTGCTGTTTTTGTGTTTAACAAAAATTGATCCGGAGATTGGTGCAACCAAAAGTGAACTCACATTGGTTCGCTCAGGCTACGCAGATTCAGATGCAGTATCTTGCCTATTGCGTTAGCCGCTTTAGCCGCTGAGACCCTTGTATTGTGTATTGTGTATGTATTGCACCAAAGGTGTCTGGCTTCTGTCTCTTGCTTGATCTCCTGGCCCGCCACCATCAGTTTGATGCTGCTCACTATTTTCCTCCCTGTCAGGAGAATGGCCTCGCTCTTTCCAGGGCAAGTTGTAGTCCAGCTTTATACATCCATATCTTTGTCGACCGGATAGCCATGTTTGTCTTTAGTTCTAGTTGTTTCTCTTATACTTGGTCAATTTTTACCGTTTTTACCACCCCAGGTCACTTTTGATCGTTTTCCGCAGTGCGAAGTTCAAACTTGACATCCGGTTATTTATATATATACTTTATGTTTAACACGTATATATAAATAAACTAATGCTAAATATCGAGCACCATTTCTTACATTTTCATCATACATTTTGCATTTAACATCAATATATATATATATATATATATATATATATGGATGTAACATGTATAGTACATACCACGGAATATACTACGCAAGGGTACTACTGTCTAACATCGCTTTGTGTGTCTCTCAGTAACACGACGTAGACAATTTTATTGCCGCCCCTACGTTTGTCGATGATAAATTTTCGCAGATAGCACAATTGTAAGAACCTTGAAAATAAAACGTTGTAAAAAGGCCCTCAACTCTCACAGGGTTGCAAAACCGTTACCAATGAGTGGTAGCTTTTTGTTAGTAATTATTTATAAATTACTTCCCTGCTGCTGCTGCTGACCAAGTAGCCTCTAGCCGCAAAAGCGCAGAGAGCTGCCTCGCTATTATTTTTACTGCTAACCAGATACGAATTGCTCTCAGTGTATACGCCACGACAGTTGTTGTCGCCAGTACAATGTTGCAGCGCCTCATTGGATATCCTGAACGTGACCGGTAGGACGGGTGAGTGGGTTGGGGTTAGGTTGACTCAGATAACGTGCTGCTCATTCGAGCGGACAGCGGGGGGAAAATCCTTCACCGTTGCCTGGTTCGGTGGTGTACCAGCGACCGTGGGCAGGGGCCACATGCGCCAAACAAGCTGTAATTGCTGCTGCTGCGAGTCAGTATTTCGCGAGATGTGAATTGTTCAAGTCAAATACGCAGCTATAGGATAGAGACTATGGCTTACAAATTGCTACGCTCAGTCAAGCTTGATTTGCAGCTTGCTGCCGTTCGGCATCCTCGAGTAGTAGTAGTGATACACGGTAAAGCCCAAGCGTACGTGACTTATCCCGTTTGACCTAACTAAAAAGTAAAGTCACGAACTAGCGAGGGCCGTTTGCGGCGTATGCAATTAGCTGCGTGTGCTGCTACTTAGGGTAACAATACCCGCCTGTACTACTGTGCTTGATGCCCCCCTTTCAGCTTAGCCTGTTCCACCTTGACTACGATGATCTGCAGAACGACATCCTTGGAGGTACTTAGAACTACGACGCACGCAATACTAATGCACAACGTGAAAGATTGGCTTATTTGTCTATATGGACCCAACTGCAAATGTTTGAATTGAAAACTTTTTTCTAAAACATATTTCGATCCACCTCTAGTTGGACAATAAATGGCGGCGCAGGGCATAATAGCAAAGGTGAAAGGGGGGCGGGGGGGGGGGGGGGTGCTAAGAGTAATATAAGCCCGCACGCTTAAACACTTGTTAGATCAAAACTTGGAATATAATCGATGGTGTTTCAAGCGCAAATATCTATGTCGGCGCGTCTCAGGTCCAATGGTTTCAAGCTATTTACCCTAAAAGTAAAACCCAGTGTATAGTTATTATAAGATTTGTTGCGTTATGCAAGATTTGTACCGCTTTTTGTCGCTTCATGGTGTGCATCCAAATTACGAATAAACACGTTTTGTTCAGTCTCGAATTTGCTTTAGCCGCTTCTGCTCCACCGTTAGATATTTCGGAAAGATGATATACCGTTTGCATCGGTTATCAATATTAGAGACTATATATGTAAATTGATGTTTGTATATATATGTATGTTTATGTCAAACAAATCGTACGATTTAAATATAAATATATATATATATATATATATATATATATCATCAGAGTCTACCGCTGTAACAACACGGCGCCTCAGTCAAGTGCAAACAGCGATGAGAGTCTATGCAGACAAAGGCATAAGGCAGTAGCAGAACTTATTAGTGACATTTTAAATTGTTGTTGTTTGATGTTTATTCACCTTCATCACATTAGTGACATTTTGCTGCACCAATACATTTGATAAATTGTCTGCAAAAATAGCTACAACCCATTATTTTGGCGCTGGGCTTTTTTTGCTGGAGAAATGCCCGTAGTATCTATCCCAAGATCCACTCAAGTGAAGCCACTTGAAGGACCGGAAAAGTTACAAAAAATCGACGGCGTCTCTGGTCCTGAGTCCCAACTATACACTGGGTGTACTTCTAGGGTAGATAGCTTGAAAACATATGACATGGACGCGACTTCTACGAGTTCTGGTCTTCCTTCTTATGGTAGAACATATTGGTCAACAAAAAGGTCATTGTTACCAGGTTGGCACGTATACGCAATCGATTAGTCTTCGATGTGCGCACTTGAAGCAGGGAACTATAATAAATATATAATATAATATACCCTCATCAGCTAACGATAGAGGTCCTTGAGATAATTTTGAAAACATCCAATTCAGTCATCTAGTGATCAACAACAATCTTGCATTTCCAGGGGTCCCCTACCTGATAAGCGACTACTGAATACTAAACGTGCATACAGAGCTTGCGCAAACCGCCGATGCTATCCGTCGAACAGCCTACATTGCGTATCGGATCTAGCCAGAAACGTCTCCCAAGGTCTGGATGATCTGAGCTCTGGTGCAGATGTGACAAAATTGATGGCGTCCGTGTAGCTGTTAAAGTCTGTCTGGTAACTATTTTCGAACCCCGATCACCACAAAAGACAAGCTATATCGCTCTCTGGGGAACCATTCTAAACAGATTCGCAATGCACAGCCTTGGCGAAATGACATTCCCCAAGTCACATGGGAATCCACTGAATAAGTGCAAGGCACAAAATAGCTAAAAAGTTGAAAACAGCCTTCAATACGTAGAGTAGCTAATAGCTGCAGTATGTTAAGGTTTTTAACGCTAACTTTATCTGAACCGGACGCGTTTATCTTATTAAAAATCCGAAATAAATGATATTTAAAAAGTGTCCGATCGCTTCTCCGCTTACTTCTGTTGCAGTGGGTCGGCAAGGACATATGAGTGGGTATTAGAGCCACGACCGAACGCGGCCGGTCTCGGTGGACGTAATCGGCTCTGAGACAAATGGTCCTCTTCGTACCGATCGATAAATCCCCCTATGAGACGAACTTGCTCAAGGTATTATTTAAGCACACGAAAACCAATTCTACCAATTTATCTGCACTTCTCGTTTGCCCCATCGGATAGCACACAACGCAGTAAAACGCCACTGTGCACCTTGCAGATGACAGAAATGTGCATTGTATCTAGATACCACTATCGAATCAAACAACTGTCGCACAAAAGCGAGTGGGTAAAAACAAGCCAAGTATGTTGAACAATAATCTAATCGGGTCGAAACGATCTGGTTTTGATAAGCTACCCACGGCTAGGCAACCATTACTTTTGGGGCCTATGTATTTTTGCGTCTTGTATGTATATACACCCTACTTTTCAAAATGACAATAGCACCTGCGTTGGGTATATTATGTTTGCGTTACATACGTTAATTTATATATATATATATATTTTTTTTTGAGGTTTAGCAAAGACATAAAGTTTATTTTCCGTATAAAACATTAGGTATATATATATATATATATATATATATATATATATATAATAACTCTACGCCCACCATAGGCATGAACAGCACAAGCCAACTTGCAGTTTAAAACACCCCATTTAATAAATTCAAGGCTCACTAAGTAGTGTCCACCAATGACACTGTAAAGCAAAAATAAACGCAATCAAATTACCACAAAGCTAGTTTCATTTAGAGGTATCTATGCTTCTTATTTTAATAAATTCACCGTACTTATTATGCGATATCTACCATAATCATATATGTTTTTATTACTAGGTGGATCATAAGGTTCGTATCATTGCCTGTGCACAATTTCAAAAAGCTCATGCCGACCACAGCTCCAAAGAGAGAGAGGTCGTTCTTCGGAAGCAACAAAAATAAGTATCATATGGATTGGTTTTGAAAAGCGTTTGTAGTAAGTCGCGCTGTAATTTGTTAGACTATTTAGTGGCAATGGAGCAGAACAAGTACCGTGCTGTAATTTAACACTCTTTTTTGAAGGCTTAACTGCACGAGAAATTAAATCCAAATTAGGTGAAGTTTACGCAACGAATGCACTGGCGTACAGACCTCATTTGCCTCAAAAAGTGCAGCATGGGCACCGAGGATGTGCCAAGTTCTGGACGGCTGAAAACAGCTTCAAATGAGAAAACAGTGCTAGAAGTCAACAAACTTGAGATGACTTACGGCCGATTGAAGTTGCACGAAATGCTGAAGAAAACGGGCATTTGCTGTGATGCAGTACATCAAATCTTGCATCAGCATTTATGCATACAAAAATTAAACACAGTGGCTATCGCCTGAGCTAACAATTGAGCAATAACTGATACGCGTGTAAATTTCGGAGAGAAATTTAAAACTATTCCGACGAATGCTGGATTCACCAATCTAGAACGGAAGGATGCCATCAGGGAGCGGACCGCACGCAGTGAAAGGCATTTTACCATGGTAAAGAAACACATCTTGCCCGGAAAAGTTTGAGCGACCGTTTTCTGAGATGCAAAAGGTATTTTATTTGGTGATTTTCTTTCTACACGAAGAGTGGTATAAAGAGTACTAGGCGACCAGCTGAAAAAATGCATTACAGCACTATGATCCGCGAAACAGATGTTTCATCACGACAATACCATACATTGTTAGATTCGTCTAGAATATATATATATATATATATATGCTCATCCCGACGTACTTTAGAAGTTCGTAGAATGCGTCAGAAATATTTGTACAATGGACGAAGGATGTGCAAATGTCTTGTTTAGGAATAAAACGAGTGAAATTGCTCAAATTTTGTCATGCTGATGTGGCTGGTCGGACATCACTTCACAAAAGGTGCCACTAAAAAGCACAAGTTGTTTGATGAAGAAACTGAACATACCAGTATCTTTAAAAGAAAATTGTCATCTAACATGCGCTAGCGCAAAGAAAACTATAGTTGAGTAGAGCGGCTGCCAGAGACCGTTCACAAACCGCCAATACTCCTCCCTCTGTTAACATCGGATTTTATAGGAATCCGTTACCGGCAGGAATGGAAAAAGGCTTACAGTAATTAAATCAGAATCCATTTACCACTAATCTGATACCGAACCTATTCCGATACGTTTTGGCAATGATGCTCATATTAACTAACAAAACTAGTCATAGATGTAGCTTGTACCAGTTGTCGAATGGCTGCGCAACGACTTAGCCAACATCCACTGGTAGGGGCAATTGTCATGGCTAGCCGCTTCCAATAACGTTGGTATATTAAAAGCTAAGATCTAGTTCTTGTTTAGAAAAAGGCAGATCATTTTGACCTTTTCTGTTTGTCGTTATTGAAGTGTGTATTAAAAGTTTCCTATTTTCTACACGTAAATTTTCCATATGTTTATTTGGTTGTTTACTGTTTTAGATTGAGAGCACGATATGCTCTGTGAGAGCGGCTTTACATGCGACTGGAAGCCCATGCGATTGGAGCTCAATGCTCTCCTCTCTTATATTTATCTAAACGTTATTAATCATAAAAACAACTCAGTCTCATCATGTATACTTAGAACAGGGACATGACGGAACGGTCGTTAACATGCCTACAGGGTGTCACAGGGCTCTATACTTAGCTCTCTGCTATGGATTAGAACTTACGACGACGTACTGCGGCTGGGGCCCTCCCGCCCGGGGTTAACTTCCTCGGCTACGTTGACCACCTCGTCCTTACCCCCCGAGGCTTGGACCCCAGATCTGCTGCAGAGTCGTGCGAACGAGACACTACCCGGATGATCTACAGCAGGGTGCTTCTTCCAGACGGTAACCTCCGCACCCTGATCCCTAACGTCAGCGACTGGATCAACCGACGAAAACTAAAACTCTTAAAATGCTGCGTGAAATTACAAAATTGCTTTTTTATGGGCATAATTTATTTTAACAGTCTGTAATTTATTCAAGTGAAAGTAGACTTTGATCAACTATGTTTCAAAAAAATAAAGCACAATAACGGGGAACACAGATGTCTCAATGAAGAGGTGTTACATCACTAGTGCCCACATCTCTATACAAACTACTCTTAAGTAGTTTCAGGAGCCTGACAACGCATGCTGATTCTGCTTAGCGCACTTCTAAGAGGGTCTAACAAATTATTCTCAATGATGGCGTGTGCTAGCATGGTATGCTCGATATGATGACTGTGTATACGTAACGTGACAATGTCATTCCATTGTAATTCATAACGTATCTACGAAACATCGTGAAAGAGTGGCACCTAACAAATATGATCCTGTTCTACGCAGATGGTCTGGTGGTAATGTTCATTAGAATTCTTTCTGACCTGTAGGCTGCGCTTTGTACATTTGATAAATGGCTTCCTAGTTAATGTTGCAAAAATCAAGGCCACAGAGTTCCGGGATGGAGGCGGCGAGCCGGCGTAGATAAACCACGATTCTACCGTGAGCAAATGAAGTTCGTAGAAAGTTTTTGCTATTTTGGAGTAATTTTTTTGTGTCGGGTCACCGTCCCTACCCAACATTGTAGAAAAACGCGTATCGTGGTAGCCGGTCTCAGAGACCAGCTGCCAGTTTAAAAGCCACTATATCATTTAGGCTCAAAGTTATCTAGCCTACAATATGCATTGCGAGACTTTCGTATACACATTTCTACACCCACAATTGCACGACCAAGCGCGCCATGTTTGCATAGATAGCGCTTAGACATTCGACGAACGGATTAGCGGCCTTTATCGAGACTGCATGATATGTTAGTGAAACAAACTCCAAAAAAGCGCCACGTTGGCCTAGTGAAAGTGGAAATATACATTGATGCGTAGCAATCTGTTTTTCTGTCAGCTTACAGCACATAAATGCCTACGAATCAGGAGTTATATCGGCTCGGAGAACTAAGGAATTGTAGGACTAAGGAGCCGCTTTCTGTACCTAATGTCAGGCAGTGCACCGGTTGTTGAGATCATTTGATTGAGGTTGAAGACGCCGCGTACAGTATCATTCGAGAGAATTATTTCGGAACGGAAAAATAAAGTTGAACAAGTCCGACGAGAGGGAAGACCTGGGTATTTTCAGTGCCTCTTTCCTCTGGTCTGGCCTTGCATGTGACAATCGCCACGTCTATACCAGATACACAGTTCATGGCTATCATCAACTGGTCTGTTCGAATACGAGCTTCTACGAGGAGTACACGGAGTGCATCTGTCGACTGTGCTCTCAAGCGTGTACGGAGTTTCATGCGTCTCGCTGCGCTGCCTCTCTCAAATGACATGCCACGAGCAGCTGACAACTATATAATTGTCTATGTCTATCCCGGTGATAACAGGTCGTCGTCCTTTTCCAAACAACGTCTGGATCTTGACATACAACATGGAAACGCTGCCTCCGTTCGGGCCATACTTCTGAAGTGGTCTCGGCCTGGCCACATCGAAACTGACACGTGACAGTTACAATACGCGCCCATTAGGCACATTGGCTTAGCTAACCCTTCGTGATACGTGTAATATATACCAAATGTATTATACGGAGAATAAATTTTGGTTATCTAGAAACCAAAAAAATATCTATGTTATATGCATACTCAATATAAGTTAAATAAATATGATAATGATGGAATTGTAGGACTAAGGCAAATATAGAATAGAAACACGCTTTTTGACAGATTTTCTTCAGAACGCGTGGCTCGCCAGTTGCAGCGGCTCCACTGCCATGCGTAAGTAACAGACCACGACTGGGACCAGCGGTTTAACCTCACAATTGTCTGCTTCTAAATCGGTCGTTGTCGGATTTAGATAAGCTGATTATCTTGCCCTTGAATGACGTTAAAAGCTCTTTGCATAAATAGATAGGACTGCTATTTCTCATATACGGAGTGTCGAGTCCCAGTTTGGCCTGACTGAAAGGAGTTGTAGATTTCAATAGATTAAGCAGTTTTTACAATGGATTGAAACGTCAGAAATGTTTTGCTTAGGAGTGACTATGAAACTACTAACCGTTGTTATAACGATGTGGCTAGTCGGACATCGCTGTACCAAATGTGTGGTTGCACGAGAATATTTATTCGGTGTAGAAACTGAACATACTGGCGTTTCGGCCAAAAAAATGATTTGCCTAAAAAACATACAACGTTGGTTGCCGAACCTTAATACCCGTATTACATATATTCGCAAAAATCGAGATTCCTTAATATTTTTAGCGTCAAATGCTTTATACATTACACTCACAAAACGCACACATTTAAATGAAAATTACCATTTACAGAGGAGTATTTTGTTTCGATATGTTATACGGTTAACGTATAACGTTTTCCTTGTCCTTAATCTTGGATTTTCATAGATTTCCATGTTAGCAGAGGATTCCTATACAGTAGTAAATGCATGCCATGTATGCTTTCACTTGATTCCATCGATCCCTGAAGGTTGCGCCTAAGTGAGTCCGTACCGCAGCGGCGTTGTGTGCTGGTGCTCCATCATGATGAAATCACATCATCGACCGAATACCTTCTGAAGCACCTATCAGTAGTTCTGGTAACATTTTGCTCAGAAATGTAAGGTAAGTTCGTCCACCTGACCTTTTCGAGGCTTATTGAGGATATATATGGCAGTTTTTTTTACCATGTCAGCCCTAAAAAATCACGGATGAGCGGTTTCGGCTTGCATGCTGGCGGGGATGTGCAGGTCGTTGTTGGCCCATTAATCATCTGTGAAGAGCACAAGTGCAAGGAACTAGCCTAGGTTTTGTTCTTCTGCAAAATCCGAGGAAGCGTGTGCCTGTTAATCAGAAGAAATCCCGTAAGGCTTGAACTCGTTGAAACCTGTGTGGATGTGGTCGTTTTCTGGTTTTTGTAAAAGAGAGACAGCTAGATTAAGCTGCTGACTCCTTTGCTTTTCAAATATAAAGCTTTGTTTACACAAGAGGGCATATTTATTGCACAAAATGATCTGCCTACATGCATCGACGTTCTTTCCGTCGCGTTACTTGTTGCGCACAGGCTTTTGAGTATACTAGTCATCAAATCGCTGTACCAGTTGGCAATCTGGCAATCTTTATAAAGCGCGGCGATGACTTATTGCAGACAATCTGCTATGAGGATGACTTTGATACGAGTCTTGATAGTATGCCTTTGCTGACGTCTGTTGCGCATGCGAGTAGCGACATCTGCATTAAGGAGTAAATCAGCTTCTTCTATGTCTGTAAAACGCATATGCACCTCCCGTACCTCCAGTGGGCGCGAAACCTACAGTCATGGTTGATTTCCTCGTTTCTCCTTTAAAACTATGCGAGTTCGGATTAAAAATGCACGCACTTCTCTAGGCGGGCCTTGGTGCTAGGTGGAGTAGTAAGGCATTGCGCCACGTAGTATCCTCGGAGCGTATGAATGTCACCGACCATGTTTCCGTTAACACTAGAAAGTCAACTTCGAGTTCTAACGAAATAATTCTATTCAGCGCTAACATAAGCAGACGTTTTAATGACATTTTGATTTTGCCCTCGCAATTTCACTAAAGTATGCTCAGTTTATCTTTCTGCGCTTGGCTTAATCTAGCAGGTCCGCTATTAATTCTTGCAATTTTGGCTTCTGTGGTAGACAGGCGTATTAGTGCATGGGTTCGTTTGCCACAGCCCTAACCCCAGGCGCATTGACGGATTCTCATCAGAGTTATCATATAATATTTATATAAAAAAATTATATATAATATATATAAATTATGCATTATATATTTGTCCTGCTTTACTGCTTCCGGTGAAGTTTTCCCTGTAGATAGATCTGCAAACAGCTGAACAAAATTTGCACTACAACATTGCGAAGGAGCCACCCGTGGTGGGCGTTGCCATGCCTATTCCACTAAACACAGACCAAATCCTGCGCGAATGAATTAGCCTCACTGGCGTTCCCTGGGAAGACTGGCCTGGGGCGCACTAGAATACTTCATGTTTCGCTTAGTCGTAAAGTACTCATGTATTGTGACAGGCAATAATTCGATCCAAGAACGGGCACTCGCTGGGCCTGGCCAGCTAAGAGAAGCATCTTGCTAGACGTTCCATTTTGTTGTGCTCGCTCAAATCATGAGGTATTCCCTGGTTCAACCTCCGAAGTCATAGTAGACCTTCCAGAACGGGGTTCATCCAGAAGGCCTTAGTTGCCGGAATAGAACTTGGCGAACCAACTGTAGCACGAAATTCTTGAAATATAGTCCTCGCCGAATAAGGGTTAAATATTTTTGGCAGCTTCTGCAGCAGTCAGGACCTTTTTATCTCATACAAAATAGCCGGATTACCTTTGGCCGTCTATTTCGAGAGAATTCATACAGTCAAAACAGTAATAAGATCAAATTACGAAGCCATCAAAGATTATACAGTCTTGTGCGCTTACATAGATATCAAGTAGCAAAATTGCGTACGTGTCTACGTATGTTGCTTGCTGGTTGCGCTGCGGGCGTGTAGCTTGACTAGGGTAATATTTACGCTTTTAGACTTCGAGGGACGAGTCCGGTGACGTGGTACATTCGCCTGCGTCTCGCGACCGCAGAAGACATATAGGTGCGCGGGTTCGAGCCCCACCGTTGCACACTTGTACTTATGGGGTCCGTCTAAGAAGCAATGCAAAAAGCAGTCCCGTGGACGCTAAATCTTGCCTGAGGTTTTGCTCGAAAAGTATTTTTAGACTTCGAAGAACACGTGAGCTGTCAGCGTAAATGACGTCGCAAGCATGGTAAGCCACCGAAGCCACCTGCGGTGGATGTCTTTGCCTTGGGCTTATGAACACACAAACTGCGCAACATAGCCGAGTTCTTTTTTCCTGGGAGAACGTAAAGACTTCCTCTTACTTCCTGAAACATAAATAGGAAGAGAATGAACGTAAGTTCACACGTCTGGAAGTTCCAATTTGGCATGTTTAACTGAATTTTTATTTATATAATTTCACTATGTTAGCACTTTGGAGTGGACAATTGTCTCCGCGCGAACGTGTGATCACGGGTTCTCTAACCCAGGGTTAGCCCAGTTCAACAATGTGCCCCGAACAGATGCTGCGTTTCCTCGTTGAATGTCGAGCGACAGCCTCTGACGCAAGAATTCGGATGCCCTCGAGTCTCCTGTCGAAAGATTAAGGCTTTTACCGACCCGCTGAATCAGCTTAAGCGTAAGGGGGCCTGCAGCTCCCATAGTCTCGAACGCTAACGGACAAAATTCGTGCGGATAATCGACGCTTGAGTATTTTCTGCATTTATTAGCCTCAGCTAACCTGGAGGCATGACCTGCTCGGTCCGCACCTGCACCGACCATCAAAGGGGTTAATGAGTCGGTTACTTTTTTTTTTTTTTTTTTTACATTATATTTACGATTGCGACTTTCAAAGTTGGACTATTATACTGGACTAAGTGTATAGGGACTCATAGAGACTACGTCGAAAAATAATACAAATCCAGAAAACGGGCAATTGTATTACGTTTTGGTTACCTAATAAACGATATATATATATATATATATATATATATATATATATATGTAGTAAGCAAGTTTAGTTTTATTAACCAAGGATTGCTTTATACATATACACATTTCCAGAGTTGAGACAACGAAATTGCTCTTTTGCAACGCTGAAGGTGATATAGATCACACGGGCGGCCACAAAGTTTTCATATGGACTCCGGCGAGATCTCATGAAACTTCTCGCGCACACAGATCTTTAGAGGGAAGCCGTGGACGGCAAATCTGGTGACTAAATGTCGATCCTCATAACTGCAGGCTCTCCACGAATCCGACGTCATTGCTTTTGTTTCATATAAAAGCGGGTCTATGTCGGCCATTTTAATTTCCCAATCTAAGACGTGTTCTCTAAAGGCCGTCGTCTTCGGTAGGTTGTATGTCCTCTGCAAGTCCTCAACGAATAACGGCGATGACGCTAGTAAGTGCACTAACCGGCGGTGAACGTTCAATGCTCTCTATAGAAATTAGTTATAATATATATATATATATATATATATATATATATATATATATATCAGTCATATTTGATTGAAAAAATAAATATATATATATATATATATATAAGGTTGTGGTGGTTCCAAGACTTCAGTTTGTGGCAGGTTGTTTAAAACTGGCCCCTGGGATTATGCTAGACTTCGTCATACAGCCATTGGCAGTATTCGTTGAATGCTTCTCACGTTCTGGGGAATCCCGCCGAGTCGTGGCGTGCGAAAAGCTTGCTGCCCTGCAGGCGTCCTGTAGGATACTTAACATGATTTACGGTTCAGTGTCATGCAGCAGGGTGCAGCGAGGATCAATCTCAATGATTTTGCATGTTTATTGATAAAGCCAAATCCTTAAAAATATTTATTACGTCTGCAGAAACATCATGAGATATATATATATATAGTAGATGGTCACTTCATCTACGACGATAAAAGAAAAATGCACGCATAGGCTAGTTTGGTGGCAAACCGAAGTAGTACTTTATATTGCTGAGGAACCGTTTGGTACTTGGACATCAACTGCATGTGAGCCGCCTTTTTGGGTCTCCTGTGTCCTAATAAAATCTATGCTTTTATGCGGTAAAAGGTGGTGGTGCCAAATCCAATACCGAGTCAGGCTTATTTAGTTTTGTTTGTATAGACTCCTTATCGTTTTTCGGAGCCCCTCCGCTCATTGCTTGTAAGCGGGCAATTACATAGAGGTACGTAACGTAGGGTCCCCCATAACAGCGGCCCTGATAACAGCGCAGCAGAGCGTCGCAGTTCCGCGAGACGTGACCGACCTATTCTCGCTCTTTAGCACAGGGAGCTTTGTACTACCATGAACTGATTAGCTACGTCCGTCGGCATCCGGCTGCCCGGAGTCCTCTCCGAAGGGGGAGAGCAAGGCCGTCCGGGCTGGGGCCTAAGGGTGTTGCCGTGTTTCAGTTTCGTCTTTCAAATGGTGCAGTCAGGCCACTCTCTTTTTTGACGAGACAGACGCTTTTCTGTGACGACAATTGATTGCCATCCGTTGTGTATATATATACGCACGCTTATATCACGCTCACGTATATATATATATATATATATATATATATATATACATTCAAGACATATAGGTTGCGGTAGATTGTGTTTGCTAACACACTGGTCCTGCGGGACAGATGGTGTTCCAAACCGATGAATCGTTCGATTCACTGTTTGTAAACAGATTGGCCTGCAGGGTATTTGTTCGAAATTCGAAGAATCTGATTAAGGACACTGCAGGAAGGCAGGTGTCCGTCGCGTTCCGGCCGTTCAAAACTCGCCTCAATGTCGACAACCAAGTTCAACGCAAATATATTGCATAGTACTTGTGAGGTATTTTAGGTGCTCGGTACTTCTGAGGTATTTGAAGTGCTGCCTAGTGCAGTTACCGAGTCCTATTGGTTAGCCCGTTTAGGGCCGTAGGTTCCCGTACGATCTCCACAGGTTACCCTCAAAGCAAGTGAAGTTCACACTCAGCCGCTCAGCTACGCATCACGACCATATCACCAGTTATTAATTTGGCTCTGCTGCTCTGGTCTTCGGTCGGCTCTCGATACGGCCGCCTTAAGCCGCGCCTTTAACGAAAAACATAAGCCGTCGCCAATACCAATTTAAAGGTTGAAATAAAGTACGCTCGTTAAGGTTTAATAGCAGCTAAACCAGCAATAACAACAACAGTAACAACAACTACAACAATAACAACCACAGCAACGATAACTACAATATAAAGAAGAGACGGCTGCCTACATTTAGAAGGAAGCGCAACACTATACTTTACTTATAAGCCTTGATGCCGTACAAGTGTTTTTTGGGAAGGAGAAGGGGGGGGGGGATAAAAAGTGTATGAAACCTGTCCTTCCTTTACGCAATGCTCCCGAACGAACAGGAAGGGAAATATCCACCACCGCACAGACAAAGAACAACAGCCTTACACTTTTTATTGTCTCTTCGCGTCGGTCTTTTTGTGTCCTGTCGACCTTTTGCTTCGAGCTTCTACACACACCGTGTTAGCAGAAAGAACGTTAAGTGATAGTGCAAGAGCGGGTGGCAAGAAAGAAAGATATCTGATAGAAAGCTGCTTCTTCTGAGATGAAGACGCTGAGAAGGCAGATGCATTTCGGTTTTTTTGTATTGGCGGCGCCGTAGTGACAGACTTTGGCCACCATCAAACTCAGACCGCCACAATCATCACTACCCTTAACCGTCCGCCGTCTATGGTTTTCTGAGGTGGCGTTGACGGCTGCAGCCTACCGCAACGATGTAGAGCCTGTTGCCTGGTCGATTGTAGCCGTAGACTGCAGGGCGGCCTAAACGGTGACGGAAAAGCCCACAAAAGTATTCCTAGCACCGGTGTTGTAGTAATAGACGAAGACGGAAACGTAGGGCTTCGTATGGAAATCAACTGCTGGCTGTTCTTTGATACAGCGGATAAGGCCGTGTATGCTCAGTGCTCAGTCCTCAACGCTTCTATCGCTTGCGAAATGGTAAAATGCAGATGAAACCCCATGGCAAAACCTTAGAGCTCAGTGTGTGTCAGGAACGCTCACAGGCTCATACATATGAAAAAATGTATGAACATATATATATATATATATATATATATATAGACTGCCAATGTACATTTACAGACTATACGTACTATATATATATATATATATATATATATTAATAGACTGTCAATGTATATTTACAGACTATACATACACATATAGATGTATATAAACAGTCGGACAGGTATCGGTTCAGCTCTAGCCGGTTCGATGACACTGTGTTTCATTTTTTTATATAGAACTTCAACTATTCGTTGGTATAATAGACCATTAAGCAATAACTTGTCATTCTGGCAATGACTAACTTAGCCACTCTTAATAGAATCAAGGCAACGTTCCTGAGACGATTGCCTGAAGTTCATTTGTCCACCCGAAACAAGCCGGTATACCAGCTATTCCTCTGTCGCTCAATCACTGTTCTGCGTATGGAAGACTTACAAGTGCGATTTAATCTTTCACCGACGCCAGAATATAAGGCTTCCATTGTTAAACTATTATGGCAAATATCGATCCCGAATTATACACGACAGCGTCTCAGACGCATAGGCGATCTTATTGGCATGCGGTCGACCCATATGCACTTTCACCACACAATGTGCCGTAGATTGGGCTCCGATAGACCAATCCATGGCCATAGCAAACGTAGGGTTTATATGGCGCCTGGTCATCGCGTATTTTTGTTCTTCTTTCAATTAGTATTAGCTATTTGGTAACATTTTAAGAACTGATACGGAAGTATATGACAACAAACTATAAAAGCAGTGGAGCGAACACTGAGCTAGACTGCTCAGCGACTAAAAATCTGTAGACACTGCTTCGTAGTATTACATCGCTGGTCCATATAATAGCTGCTGGGTATCGCTCCTGCCTTAAACAATTCCGGTTCGATCTCCGCCATTTGGATTTCCTATTGATGGATGATTCCCTGTAGACCAGGATCTCCGGAAGAGCAAACTGAAATGGTACATCTTCTATAAAAAGCATAGTGTCAGTCAAGAGGTATACTATTCGACTGTGGTTCAACGTGTGCAGTTCTAACTGGCCCAAACCCATTATTTTACACTCAGGTTTTGTTCGTCAGAGATCACTGAGGAGGATGAAACAACTCCATTATTAATGCTAACTAGATTATACTAAAGTGCGTTTCAGTCAGTTAAATAACGCGAATGAATACTCCCTCCTCCGTGAGCTGAAGAAGCACCATACTCCTGGAAGCTCACCCAAACGCCAATTTGATATCAGGGAAGAAAGCACACTGGTGCTGTATAGCAGCTTTGGTCTTTTTGACTTTTTCAACAAAATGCTGCATGCATTGACAGTAGGCCTTCCTCCTCATCGGGACTTGCAACCCGTCATGCTCTTATGAGAAATAGCTCAACGAGCCTCCAAAAGACTGAGAGTGTCGTGTCGTCAAACTTTCCAATAGCAACATAAAGCAGCAACTCTTCTTTTTAAGAAATTCTACGACAAAACCTGGCTTTCTATGCTCGCCTTTTGGCATTGGGATGACAAGAGGACTTGTCGCAAAGCTTTTGAATGGTATACATGACCTCCCTAATAGTGGCCTCTGCTGCTAGGACCTCCCGAAGGTACGCTGTTTGTCTATCTCACGCCACAGCGAAATGCGCAAACTCCTCGTGGACATATATATATATATATATAGGCCGGCGACTTTACACAAAATAATAGGTACAAAGAAGCCTCAACCGGCAACCACTACTGGTGTCAATCAAGGCAGAGCTTAACGATAATGGAGTCTTCATTCCTTTAGAGCTATTTATCGGTGGTGGCAAGCAGACGCGTCTTACAACGGCCGGCCCGATTTCGGAACTGAAAATTGAAGAAGTCTTGTCTTTCAGCAAAGAGAGTTTATATCCCAGAGCGAAGCAGGCTAGATGTACCGTATTGTTCAAAGTTTCTTGCGCTTGCCCAAAGGAACGATTGTTTTTACCGAGCGCGTTGAAGAAATTAGCTAACTCCTCTTTACAGTCAGCCTGATCGCCTCGTGGCAACTACGTTGTTTTCGTTATTCGAGGGTCTATGAAAATGAAGCGGCATAGTGTGGTGGCACTTTATTTGGCGGGCAAGCGTGTTAAGCTCATTGCAAACGAGCTACAGCATCTGAAAATCAAATAAAATTGGTAATACGCACTATTGAACGATACAAGTCCGGTGCAGTGTGACACAACGGCCGAGAAAATATCAGAAATGTGAAAGCCTAGTTAAAGAGGAACCCGAAGCAAAACGCTGCAGAGGTAGCTTGTGACTTAAAAATATCAAATATCGGCGTCGTACAAATCATGAGGATTTATCTCAAGATAAAAGGCTACAAGGCGTGACAAGTTCATAATCTTACGAAACAATAAAGGAAGGTTTGCTGTTGTAAGAGAACTATCTATTTTCTAGCCTGTCACCCCTGTGGCGAGCTTCCAAGCATCGTCATCTCTGATAAAAATTTCACCTTTAAATAATCGGGCATGTCTGGATCAAGGATCCAGCAATAATCGGCAGTAATGTTTAGCCACAAGTGTACAAGCATTAGCCTCAGTGATTGTGAGCCAATGACGAGCGCAGGATGCTCGTTTTCATCTCATATGGGGTAAAAATTGACGGGGCGAGATACCGCTAGCTAATTCTAAATGACCAAACAATTTATAAAAACTCACGGCTGCACCTTCTAATAAGGCCAAACTAATTCCGGCCCGGCATGGGGTTTACGCGCCAGAAGTTATCACTGTTAAGCATGGCCACCGTAGTCCCCGTATTTGAATCCTCATGGTTATTCCTTGTAGGGGATTTTTGGCGACTATGTCTGCACTGGCCTCCGAAGGAATGGGATAAGTGACACCCACATGTCGTGTAGTTGTGCGCAAGATAACATCTATATGCTCATATCTATGAATAGAGTGACACGTGCCCAAAAAAGGCTTAGTTGGCACTTTCCAAGTTGCCACCTGAGCATATGGTAGGGGCAATCAAAGGGTTATTCTGGCATATTCCGGGCTATCACCCTGAAAACTCGACATCGATAAAGCTGATCAGACTATTCTATGAAGATAGCAAACTCATTATCCAACAAGGTAGTCAGAAAGGAAAAGTTTAGAGGAATAAAAATAGCACATAGGGCGGAACACACAAACGGCATCAAACTTTTAAGCCGAGTAAATATTACCCTCTCGAAGCACACCGCCTATCTCAATTAATGACTCGCACTAACTTTAAAACATAAAAGCACATGCGAACACAGCTCGGTAAGATGTCTACAACATACGAGTCTGTAAAGGCGAGCCGTAAATTGGTTCGAGATTCTTAGAATATATTCGAAGTAATGAAATAGTACAAATGACTGCCCGTGCCTCAGCATATGGCAACTAGAAAGCCATGTCTGGCATGTGGCAACGCAACGTTCAGAAGAACTCGAAAAGTCTAAAAAGCTGGCATATTTAATGGCATCGGAATTTCCAGATAATTAACAATTGCACTTAAGAAAGAGAAAGCGCAGACCAAGACAATTTACGCAGCTTGAAATGATGCCAAGACACAGATAGCGATGTATATTAATGACGATAATAACGACAGACATCCAATTACAAATCACAGTGGCATAGCTGGACAGTGTGCCTCTGAAACCTGCACCGATAGAGAACGGCAGACGAGAAGACGAAAAAAGACCCGACAATTCGGGTGATGTAGAAGATGTTAACGACCTGGGAGAGCAAAGTCCGAACTATTTCGTGAGATTATTCGCCTTGCTAAATCGGGTGCCGACGCTGTGCCGACGAGGTGGGAATTTCCGAGAGCTCGAGAATCAGGATATTTTTATAATACAAACATATAGAAGCGAACGTCGGACATCGCAAAACAACGTATGCACGAGACTGTGACATATAATGCAAGCCATACAGCATATACAACGGGAGTAGACTGCGTTAGAAAAAACGTCTACAGTAAAGCTTGTGAGAATTCAATGCTGGCTTTGTGTTGAGCAGGAATAATGCCTGGCAGACGCTGGAAGAAACATGTAGACCCGGACATAAGTCGCGTTTTAAGGTCGATTGACAGTAAAGCAAAGCGTATCCATAAACAGCAAAGCCGATAAGCCCGACGCATGAGCTGATGTACTAAGGTTGAAGGATAGCTCCGAACGCATCGTGAATCGTTGCTTGAAGCGGCCTCCTTCCCTTGGCAATGGCAGCGCCGTCTCTTATCGGCATATCGCTTGACATATATCCGTCGCATCTGCAAGATGCTATTTCTTGCTTGTTTGACGTCTGTAAACTCTTCAGCGCGGTGAAACATGGCATAATTTAAAATTCATTGTGGCTTATTCGCCACGATTAGTAAATCCGCACAATAATTCCGAGTTTGCTCTTTAAGCACGTAGAATCACCATGGCATAAGCCCACCTTTATTACTCCATAAATGGGTGCATGTATATACAAATCATATTGTAATATATTTTACTCCTAATGTGACATAGATCTCTAAATGGAAGAATGAAGTTCTCTTGAAGAACAAATCTGACGAGAAGTTGGATATATTTTCAGTGCCTTTCACCTTTGGTCTGCTCTTACATGTAGCAATCGCCACGTCTATGCCTAGTTATGCATAGTTCATGGCTATCATTCGCCGGTCTGTTCGAATGCAAACTTCCACGCGGAGTACATAGAGTGCGTCTGTCGACTGCAATATCAAGCGTGTACGAAGTATCATGCGTCAGCCTTCCTGACCCTTACGAAAAAATCGCTGTACTGCCTCTCTCGGATTACATGGCAAGAGCAACTGACAACAGTATACGCATCAATGCTATACGCATATTCAAGATAAGCGAATATAATTGTTGTGATGATGATAATTCTATGATGAGAACATGCTCTCACAAAATAAATATGTTAAGATTAGTTGGGTTTGTGTGAGCTTACTTGGTTATCCGCCATGTAAACAGGCATCTAATAAGCTGTGAACGACAATAACTTTAGGGTCTGCAAAATTTCAATCAGTTTCCTGGATGTGCAGCGGAGCAATGCGGCCTCGAGGAATCCTCCAGAAATGGCTGGTCCCTACACTGAACCCCCCGTATTGGTGCACACGTTTGCAGGGACCCAAATGTCATGGTCCGACCGTGAATGATTGATTACATTGAATAAATATCTTTGGTCATACATATTATGATCGTATGTATCAGTTTCCATATTGTTCAAGGCTTTCACACTGGGAAGCAATACATGGGTTTGGGTGCGTGTGTGAAAGATTGATATAAACACAAATTCGATCTTAAGATAATAATACCTCTAGAATGTAGATCACATAAGTATACTTTAGCAGGCTGCACCTTTGACTACTCCTGTTACAGTTAGAAGATAGAATGCCAATAAGAATTGCCGTAGCGACATTCATGAGCACGAATCTCGGAGTTGCCTTATTTAATTTGCCCAGCAGCCAGCTTTTTAGGTGGTCCGAAAAGATGGCTTGAAAAGTTGGTTTGCTTTTTCGATGCATTTGAAGACTTTTTAATTTCCATCAGCTGGCTAATAAGTCGCCTGCCGTACTAATTGTCGATGCTGGTCATTTTTATGTTTGTTTAGATAGTTGGGTCTTTAGATCCGCTGGCCGGAACGAAAGTTATTGTTTAGTCTAGACAAGTGCTGGAAAGTAGCTTGCGTATTTCGTCAATTGTGTTGTGACCTTTTCACCTGATACATTTGACTAAATATTTGAAAACCACCTTGGAAATGTTGACACACCTTCGCAAATAACGTTAAACGCTGACATGCTTATAATGGAAACATTCTCATCTCTTCAGTATTTAACAGCAATTTTGTATGTGTATATTTAGATAAACGACACACTTTCTCAATGTTAAACTCGACACACTTTCTCAATGTAAAACGTTAAACTTTACAAGAGACTGCATGTTCCCAACATGCAGTTCCGTCTCTAAGGACACCTTTCAAGAGCATGCAATAGAGGCAAGCAAGGTTGCACGCCATATCTAGCCGCCGTAACAACTTACGCGTTGTTTCTTCGTATAACGTGGCATCCGGTCGTGCGTGAAGCCGCCGTGCACGAAAGCTGAAGGCGCTCCCTAATTTGATTCGCGATACGAGCCACAAACCCAAGCAATCTTTCGCCACTATAGTAGCGTCGCGTTTCCTTGAAAGGAGCGGAAGAGCCCACGAAAGAAGGAAGGAGTTCTACATGCATACATACACGCTTCATTCGCCTCAAGCAAAACACAGCGATACGCTAACAGAACAGCAGATACGGTTCTGGGCTGCAGCACGCTGTGTGGCGATACCGAACTACAGCGGGGGGTAACGACTGAGCAGGTCAATGAGACGGGCATACAATAGGGGTGAGAAAGTTGGCAGTTGTCGTTCTGATATGCCTCCGTTGCTCTATAGCTCTCCTGCTATATGCATATCTCCCGGTAGCCTTTGCTGCAGTGAAATTTCGCGCCTTCCCGTCAACCGACATTGTCGCCCGTCCTTCGCTTCTGCCTCGACTTCCCCATCCACACAAACTGCCGTTGACGGTTGGTTAAAATTGCGCTGTCTAGCGGGGTCGATCAAGCTAATAAAATAGATTATTACTAAGTATTGCTTAAATTAAATTAATGATAACTTAATGTGTTAGAGCATTACAACTGTGAGGTGTGAGTGTGTATCCGCGATACTTCATGGTTTTCCTTTAGCTATTCTCAGCTTACTTACCTTTATCTATTATTATTATTATTATTATTATTATTATTATTATTATTATTATTATTATTATTATTATTATTCAATTGTGAAGTATGAACGTTTAAGCCAGGTTCATCCTGCTTTGTTCGTTTGTCAATTCATGGCGTCTATGATGGAGGCCACGTTGCCTCTACAATCGGCCAAAGACACCATCTGTCTCAAAAACATGGCCTCGCGTCGATCGTCCGTGATGTCTTCTATTCGTTTTCCGATATCCTTAAGGATTTTCGCTGTGCCGGTGCTGATTGGGTCGAGTGTCTCAAATGTCTTCGGTACAAAGTGGTAGCTTCTATTATCATTATTATTAGGCGAAAAGAGGGTCTAAAAACATTAACACGTCCAACAAAATTATCTTATAAATTTAACAGACGTTTAAAAACTTACTGGTTAATGCATGAATACCCAGTGGCCCGAGATTTGCCCAGTTCTTGTAGAGCGAGCTTCCTGCCACAGGCTGTGGCAGCCACATAAGTGTTGGCGTGGTCACAATGCTAACAGAATTGGTAAAAAGGGAGGCTAGTTGTCACACGTGGAACGGGATTCGTTGGCTTTGGAGGTAACTATATGATTAAAACGATCGAGCTGGCGACAACAAAGGCGGTTTTCTTAACAAAATCAGATTAAGGTATACTATTTTGTCACCATACAATTTTCTCAAGTCGATCTTGAAAACCATATTTAAACGGAGATACACATGGGCGAACTGTTAAAACGCTATTAGCGTTTGTGCGCCTAACGATTATATGTAACGACTTCAAACTTTTTTAGAAACAAAACTAATGTTTTAAACATTGCTGTTGTGGGCTTAGCCGACGACTTGTGAGATAGCCGCCGGAAAAAAGCGGATGCGCACATATCTTAAGAGAAGATGCATTCTTTCTTACTTACTACCACCGTGCCTATATCAGCCTCTGGCTATAACGGCTAATACAATATTAATATGTTGAGCAGGCTTCTAAATCCTTTGAACGATGTGACAGTACGGAATTCAAATAACTGAGACACGATAAAAGAAATTCGGCACAGTGAGTAGGTGACACTCTAATCTGTTATATTACACAACTTACTTGTTGACAATATATATATATATATATATATATATGTGTTGCTTGACAATTAAAATAGCGAGAAGCGGTTAATAGAGTTCCGCTGAGTACGTTGTTGACATTCGAAGTTGAACTAACTTGAGCATCTACAAAACTTTGAGGTAGAAAATGCTATATATATATATATATATATATATATATATATATATATATATATATATATATATATATATATATAGTTATTTATGTGTATCGAGGAGTATATATATTTATATATATAGCAAGAGTGTAGTCACGTCAAGCTGACATCTTGTTGGAGTAATACAGGCAATATGGCTTCTGAACAGAGAAACGTCACAAAGACGTCAAGGCTTCTAAATTTCATTCTCTCGTCGAAGGTCACGATGGATTGAAGTTTTGCTTGAACGTCGAAGCTAAGGATTTTGCGAGCGATGTCGCAAGACAACGGTTTCCCGTGGTCTACGATGGTCCAGTTCTATATATCTATTGGAGCAATATAAATGGTATATGTAAAGTAAATATAGCAAAGATATAAGAGAAAAGAAACGATGGGCCTAGTAATGTCTGACTAAATTGTAGAGTTATATATAATGGAACATTATGCTTACAAAAATCGATAGGTGAACTGAACAGCAGGCATCGATTTTTAGAATGGTTTAGAATGGCTGTGATTTATATAGTAGCCAGAGCTAGAGAAATATACCTCATGTGCATATATATATATATATATATATATATATTTATATATAAAATAAACGTGTTTTATGTTGCTCTTCAAAAACATGATAAAGCTTACAGCTTCTGTTTATGCTTTGAGGCCTGATGCATTGAGTCGGGATTCCTGCGGGCGGCTTGTTATTATGCTGGGATTTTGTTTCTGCAGCCGATGCTGCTAGAGAGAGCCTTGGACCCTTATTAGCTGGCAAGTGAGTGGGAAATAGAACAGACAGCCGAACACATGGCTTGACAATTGAAAACCACGTTTGTAGCCGCTTGACGTCGCTCCAAGCTAGTTAACTTATTTTCGGTCGAGAAACGACAGTGCGGATAGCAATTTAAATGTCATGAGTACAGACCAACGACGACACGTTGCCTGATCGACCCTGATCACTTCAAAAAGGGTACCTTTATAAATTGCCATTTGTGGTACTGTTAGGCTAACACCCACTAGCGTCTGCGACGCTGAGCCTGGCTGGACCGGCGACAGAGAAGCTTTTTAGAGACGAAAAAGCTACAGTTTTCAACGGCGCAGAATCAATTGTTGGTCGCCACTGCAACGGCACAAAGCGGTATGCAGATAGTGTCCTGAGAGCAGAAACCCCTCTTACCGCCGGCTTTAATATTCCACACTGCATCAAGTGTTATATGGTAATCAATACTATGAACACGAAACGACCCTGTTGTCTAATACCCACTAAGATTGTCACTAAAGCCGTTACGTACTTATCTCGCAGCCTAACTCGCAGTTCTTTTCAGTGAGTCGACGGCTGTTTCCATCACTAGACTGCTGTGATATGCCTGTCGCATAGTTATTTGAGCTAGACATTCTTATTCGCCTGTCAATCGTGTTCTCAATGTTCCCTTCTCGCGTTTTTTCTCGCTTTCGATCTAGTATGCTCTATGGTTTTGCTCTTTTTGCTAGGCTTCTCCACTGAACCGATACTAGATGCTGAAGTGCACGAAGCAAAGCCCGCTGCCTTTCTAAGTCATGTCTTCAATGCAGCAGCGGTAGTAATACAAAAAATAATGACGCTAGCTGTATTGGCAATAAGTACAAGAACATTCTACAAAGAGGCTTGAATATGGGCTGTCTGTTACAACTCCACACTATGGCCCTAGAAAGGGAAACTGATTGGAATAGGCGTTCACCAGAAAAAAAGTCTATAGAGGTTTCTTGGTTGTTCAGATGCGATATGTGTAATCAAAGTTCTATTTGCATGGAAATGGACTTCGTCGGAAAAAAGTAATATTTGTCACAAAATTGGCATTACGCTGCATCTTCCGAGAAGCCCAATTGGCAAAGTTGAGCCGCTCCTAATGATCGTAGGCTTGAGTTCTGACGTCGGATGAACCTTATATGGATGCATCGCTAGGTTCGCAAAAACTCAAAATACGCAATGTTCAGGTGCGTGAAATACCAATTGTTGAGCACGTGTTTTTGCCAGCTAGTTGTTCGTACACCCGATAGCATGACACTCCACATACATAGAGGTTTAACGTATCGCTTTATAATTACAACTTAATTTGTGTGTGAGGATAAGAGCACAGCAGATGTACAGATGTACTTATAGTTTTTAAAGTTTTCGGGCTGACCCTCAGCCAAGATTTAACGTCCACGGGACTGCTTCTCGCATTGCTTTATAGACGGACCCCCATAAATACAAATGTGCAACGGTGGGGTTCGTCCCCGCGCACCTATCTGGTGTCTCCTCCGGTTGCGAGGCGCAGACAAATGCACAACGCTACTGGGCACGACACTTGTAGTATTAGTACTTGTACTATAAGTATTGAACGTAAAAACAAAATAAAGATGACTCGTATAAAGAAGGCAATTTAGATTCGCGCCACTTGACAACACTGTTTCTCAATGCTCATTTACGTCTACACTCAACTTAGACTGCAGGGCTACGCAAACCAAACGGCCTCTCCCCTTTGTTCTACTGATAGTTTATTGATACACGCATTAATACGATGGTCGGCTGTTACTCGTTTGCCACATATATATATATATATATATATTACTTGCCCACGCATGTGTTGTTGTCCTCTCAATACCCGCTCACAGCTCTAAAGTCATTTACGTAGTCTATCGCTACTGAATTCGAGTCTCTTCTATCACTTGCCACTTTTGAGGAGTCGCTCTGCCACACGCACATCGCAATCATCCAACGTCACCGAACACCACATGGACGGCGAGCGCACAATTAAATGCTGTGTCGACCGCTATAAAGCCTGAAATGCAGTTCTCCTATCAGATACAACAATCTTCCTCGTTTGAGGGACGGGGCATCCTCTCGAAACGAGACTAGACAGACGAAGCGCCCGACGAGAGCAAGAGAACGACCGTGGTCTCTACGGCCCACGACGAGAACAGCAAGCTAGGTCCAACAGGAACCGAGGAAAGTCCAGGGCTGTCGATAGCGGGCCGAGTACGCTCGGAAATGCAGCGAGAAAAGACGGCCCTGCTATCCTGACGATCCTGGTACAGGCTCCTCGTCAAGAAGGGGGGTGAGGCCGTCCTCATCCATTCTTAACAAGAAGCCCCAAAAAACGAAGATTGTGCAGATAGCGCCTGCAAACGCACTCGGCTCGCCTTCGATTGTCCTCATTTCCCGTTGGGCTTAGCTGTCTCCCCGTTGTAGGTCTTCACCGAGGTGGTGGTAGTAGTACAATACGTTGTGTCCCCTTCACGTCGGACTCGTCCAGCCGCCTTTCTCGTTCCGTGTTTTCTAACCCCCAGGAAACTGGAGCTCGGCGCCCACTTCCACCGTAGTCTACTTCCGATTCGTTGATCCCGAGTCAGCTACAGCTGATTGTATTGCATACTATACATACGTATCGCCTTCCTTTTGTTCACCACTCTTACTACTGACTGTATCGCGATGCTATATTGGAGTGGGCTGTTGTACATTCCGACGATTTCGAATATGAGTTTATTACCCGCTCGTTCCAGCTGTCGAGCTGTTGATAAAAACGCGCCGGGGGTTCTATTGAATGTCTCGGGCGACAGTTGGTTCGCCATATATAATAAACTATAAGCGACTCCAATACTCCAACCACTTCCATACCTCGTTGCAAATCCTGATTGGTAAGCCGCGCTTGTTGTTCTCTTTGGTGTTTCTTTTCCCAAGCACTAATTTCACGAGCATAACTATTGTTTTATGAGTGGCCGTTTTAGTATAAGTTCCACTTCTTTTCATTCTAAGCAATAAACCGTCGCTACTGTCGCAAACTGACGACCGGCTCCTTCCTTGCGTTCTGGCTTCGTATATCGATTGCTTAGCTTGATTGGGTAGGTTGACCTCGTTAGCGCTTTGTTCGGTCCCTCCCGAGTGCCTCTTTTTATAACCTGCCGCCTGGATTACACTATTCTAGAAAAATGCGGCGAGTGTCTTATCTAAAAACTGCTTGTTCCTATTACGATTTTGGGGCATATTTGTTGGCTCACTATGGACTTCGTTTTACCTTTCTTTCTTATTCATGTAACCACGCGCAGCTCACCTACTCGTCGATCATGACTCACACTCCAGAGATTACAATATCCTCTAGGTTAATTGAAAACTTTTTGACCTACTAAAATATTGGTCAAATTCTCGCAAACGCCAGTGGCGTTAAGACCAGACCAAAACACTCTTGTAACAAAATGATCTTGACGGTGTCATCCATTTAGTGAAGTCCTTAATCTTCCCTAGTACATTTACAATATAGTGCGCGGCGTTTGCATCTAGATTCAAACTACTTTGCAGTGTCTATGCTGATTGATTAGTCCTCCTGGTATAGCGGTAGAAAAAATCTCCTTCTTACTTTTTTGAAAGACAACACCTATCTGCATAGTATATCTGCTATATTCCTTATCCGTTAATACCAGAGACAATGCCGACTTCAATGCTTTTGCTTGCTTTATAATATCCACACTCACTATGAATGCTGTTGTTTTCTTATTTCGCGCATAATTCGCGCTCTACAAGTATCTTCATTTGAGCAAACGATTTTGCATTGATGTGCTGCATCCCAGGATAGGCTTCATTCTCTACACGACAGGTACCCCGCACTCGAGAGTCGATGTCGACCCGACACTCTCGATTTTCCAATACCGGATCGCATTGCCCCTGAGTATTATTTGAATTTATTTTAATTTGCCTAGTTTATGCTAGTTTCTAAAGCATACGTATGTTTGACTCGCTCGAAGCTTATCAGTATTCTTTTTGCATGGGGGCAACCTAACACAAACCTAATCTATGGCACCCTATCACGCTATTCCGTTTCTAAGTGCAAGTGTCTGTTACCTTTATGATATGCTTTTGTAGCGTCCAAGGTTCGAAATACGGTAAACAAGCATATAACCTCTTTTAAAAGGGCACGACGGTCATACGTTGAACGCAGTTTCTACAAGATATAGCGTTACCCTTGCTGAATGGAAGGGGTTGTTTGAAAAAAATATCATCACTTTGTTTGTGGATGAGCTATGCTTTGCCATCGATTGACTTAAGGCGCGAGTAATGCGCAAGTGACGCTTAACTGTAAGCAATTGTTATTTTGCTTGCATCGTTTCCTATACCCACCTTTTGGCGTGTGTTTTCTTATTACTAGATATTAGAGCATCATTGGGAATTACATGGGATCAGCTATAGTCCAACGCCACCTCGCCAGTCAAACGAGGCGAGTCAACTCAGCGGATATTTCGAGTTTTGTTTTCCAAGGTCGGAAACCACTCTCGTTGTCTCTCGAATGGTGTCATTGTTGCCTTCCTTGGCAAAGCCCAGTCGTCGGACAAACCTGTGCTCATCCAAGAAGGCCGTGCTGCATTGAAATACCAGATACTCTGCCGTTTCCAGTTTTACACAGTAGATATGGATTCGTAGGTATGTATGTCTCTTTCAGCGTCTAGCGGCCAACACGGTGGACCGTTGCCCGGCCACTGGCCCGGCGGGTAAAAACTCCCGCTTTGTGCTGAACGTTTTATGCTTTAAGGCGTAGCGTTCGCTAAGCAGAGTTGGGCAATGTAGAGCATTTCCGCCACAGATGAAACAGGAATATAAACTGAGCTCTACTGGGCTTTATTTGTCCGGCGCGTACTGTTCCCTATGACACTGCGAAACTGATTGCCGTTTTATAACCGGTCCCTGCCACATTTCCTACAATTGCTTGGCAGCCCTGTAGTGGTGGTAGTAGAAATAGAAGTGTAATGGTAGATGTAGCAATAGGCTTACTCAAATGGATGTTTAAAGTGTTTCGTGGAGAATAACCGTAGTAGGAGAGAAGTTTACGCTCTCCAGATAAACTGTTTATGTTGTAGACTTTTAGACGTTGTCCTTGCGTGGTATGCTACGATATATTATGATACAATATAAATATTATAGTGGTAGTGCGCTATATATTTATTAAGTCGTATGTTTATATTTTAATTTTTTGAACACTGCCGAAAAAGTCCACTCTGGCATTTCCTGTTTGTAAACTGGCAACCATAAAAACACATCTATGAGTAGCCGGTTCTGGATTTGAAACCACGATCATCCAAACACAAGGATACGCGCTTCCATTAATCTACAAAGACTCAACGCTATCTAGTTCACTAAATGTATGACGCAAAACGGTGGAGCAGATCTTTCGCAACACATTTTGCTAATTGGTTAAAAACCCTTCATTCGGAGGGCCAAAGTTTTTTTAACAGACTTTTATCCGCAAGGACTCCAAAGGCTAAAAGGCACGGTCGGATCCTGGGACACCAAGCAATAAAAAAAAGGATGGGCAAGACACCGCCACACCGGGTGGCAGTCGTAGATTATCAGGATTGGGGGCTATGGAAGCCGTTGTAAGGCATAGTGAAAATCTCGAATGGTTGATGGACAACAAGAGCGACACGGCAATACGGGTAGTGAGCCGATGAATACACAACAAGAGGTATGGAACATCTCAGTCAGTAGGTCTGACCTGGTTAGAAATCAGCGAGATTACACTCAGCTGCAACACGAATGATGGGCCCCTGGTAGACTTTAGCCAGAACCTAGTCAAGGTGGAAGTTATCATCAAATGCCCCAAACGACTACTGGCTGCGGGTGACTGCAATCATTCAGATCTCCTTTAAAAGGACACCCCAGGGGGCTAGCAACTGCGGAAGCGAAATAGACATAAAAGTACGGTCGTTGAATGCAAAGAAGCTTCTACAAGAGATCCGATATGGATACGAGCAAACTCAACTAGACGACTCTGCCCTGTTGCAAATAGTAACACATGAATACGATAGGGCATGAATACATTCGACGGCCTGTAGTTGCCGAACGCCAAAATACTGATGGGCCATGGAGATAGTGGAAGCGAGGAGGTCCTAAGTTGCGGTCCGAAGGAAGATCCGTTCCTCCGTGGTGCTTCGGCAGCCGATATCAAAGTCTACGCGGAGGGGTTCACGGAACCAAAGAGGTAAGTACGATTGTTTATCCGGAGAAGTAAGGAGGCTCACTACAGGAAGCTGTGCGAGGAGGTAAGGAGGGGGGTGAAAATATGCCCTTGTGGCACAGGCAGTCCCCCCAGCCTACCCCCATAACGATGGAAGAGGTGGCAAGTGCGACACGAATAAAAAATAGAAATGCACCTGGACGGAAAAAGATCAAGAGCCTCACTACGGAACAGTCGTATATATGTACAGGTAATTCGCGGACAGGCTTCCGATAGAGGGCCGCTCTCAACCTCCCTGTAAGAGTAGCCAGTAGTGCTCCTTTCAAAGACAGCCAAACCAGCTGGGGAACCCCTCTGCCTGCTCATCATGGTAGAAAAGATGTTCAAAACATGAATAGAATAGAAATATCAATCAGACCATCAGCATATATTAGTTTATTAACACCCTGGATGGCTAGGTGTGTATGTGTTACATCAGAGTGTTTCGACACAACCATCAATCAAGCGCTTTGTCAGTTCTGCTACAGACCGAACCGCTGGGCATACAGCGGCGTTGTATCTATCATATTTGCTTTAGCATTGTTTGCATTGATATTCGTCCTGTGGGTTATGAAAACTCACTACGTTGCACAGAACGTGATGAATCTTTGGGATGAATAGGTCGTAATTAGATGCCGACCCTTGACCCCGCTAACCCTCCATCCAGTGCTCCTCGTTGCTGCTGTCCCATAAATCCCAATGTCTACCACACTAAATTTGGTTTGCCGGTTTTGCATATAAAGATCAAAGACGCACGTTTTTCTTTATATTCTATCTTTTTTGCAGATGCTCTGTCAGCAGTGGGCCACCTTCCAGCACGTGGACTATTGTATTTCTGCACGTATCCGAAAGCGTAATAAGCCGCATTAGAAAGAAAAACCTTGCCCCATCAAATAAACGCGATTTGTCCACTCCCACCTTATCCCATAATAGTAAAATACCATATGCGACGATAGGCGCTACCTGTATCCGAAAAAGAGCGACTGCTGCATGGACCGAAAGCATATGTGGGCACTTAATTGCTGCAGCTCCGATGTGTGATCGAAAGCTGCTGCCACTTGTGGATAAGGTGTGCCCTAGGAATATGAAAATGTTTACAAATTTTAATTCCTTTCCACTGATTTGAAGCACGTCGCCCCTGGTCAGACGGCCGCCCCCTCGAAATTTCATGGCCACTGTCTTTCCCTATTATCCTTTAAGCCCTGTTCATACATGAATATAACTAGTCAATTCATGTTTTAATCTGAAAAAGCTGCAACTAAAAGTTACCACATTATCTGCGTACAGTAAAATGTTGACTCACTCACCATGTTACAAACGATTGTTGAGTATATTATTTTTATTTTATCAATCTATTATTATATATCACCTTATATCACATCAATATTTTTGTGAGACCTTAAGCATTGTGAGATGCAGTTCTGATAATAGACCACGTTGTCAATCAATCAAATCTCGGGTCCAGCTCATCCTTATCCGTTCTGACAGTCCACCCAGGAGTACGGAAAACAGCAGTGATGACGTCTCGGTAAACTCCGATTCGTTCGGTACCCTCTTCGCCGTCACGGCCGTCCTCGGTTGGCTCGCTAGTGGCTTCTATGGTCGCCGAGTGAGCAACTGCCTGTGAGATACGCATATCTTTGCTACCAGCGAGAATACTCATAAGCCATTTACCATTTAGCATGTTCGTCATACATATTGCGTTCGCATTTACATACACAAACAGGGTGCATTCAAATAAAAAAAATATAGAACAATATCGTGCAAGAACGGCCCAACCAGGAACATCGCTACTACATTAACAGCACGGCATTTCTGCCATACTAGATGTGTGATCCAAGAAACGGGTACACCTCTTAGATACGAGCCTACAGCGGAGTAAGAAAGCGGCCTACTAGTATTAACGGACCGTATTACTAACTTGTTATTATTACTAAAAAGGTATTTCGGACAGCGCTGGTCTACATAGGCCCAGAGGGTTTAAAGTGATTCTGAAGCGCCAGTCTCAAGTACCACACTAGCTCACCAACATCAGCTGGGCGTCCGTAAATGCATTTTTGCCTCACTAAGGAACGATAGTAGTGCCGCATAGTAGGGAAGCGGAATGCGGGGGCGCCCTTGCGGAACAGAGGCTGCATGGAAGGCAGCAGTCGAGTTACTGCAGTCCCTTCTATTCTCCATCGGACAGTCATTTTGCCCTTCTTCGATAAATTCATTCTGACTGTTGACAAAAGAGGTCACTGCCGCTACTCGGAAAGTTGTTGATGGCCGGAGGCCGGCGTGGGTCTTAGGCCAATAAGATTGTTAGGTCTTGATGTCGTTGGTTGTTCTGAGGCCACGATGTTTCTCTCCGGCCGTTAACAACTCTCCGAGGGGCGGCCCGTCCTTTCAAAGAGTCACAACAGATGAGTCGAAACAAACGGGTGAATCTGGCTGGCTTGGAGCCCGAAGGAGCCGCACTAACTCTACTGCTGCCGTCCATGAAGACCCTCTCCCGCAGAGGTGGTCAGCCAATATATATATATATATATATATATTGGACGCACGTCTGCTGCCTCGCGCAACCGAAAGGAGAATCATATCTGCCCTATCCTCCGTTAATCTAATTCTTAATTAGTATTTGTACCTTACTGTACTGAAAGTTTTAAAGGCAGGCAATTAATACCCCGATTGTCTAAGGACGTCGCTATTGTACTATACAACGGGAGCTAGCAACATTTAGGAGCTTAGCAGAGATGTTTACGCATGACTGCATCTTTGTAATTAGTACTTGCTCTCGTGAGTAGCCACTGCACTTGGCTTGGCTCCAGCGAGACACATGATGCTGGAAACAGACCGACTCTGTTGCTGGTACGGGCCACGGAGGAGATAGACGTTCATGCTCTAATAAACCGTACATAGCCTGTAGCCTAACTCTATGTGAGATTGGTACTATAAGAGTAGAAAACATTTTCATACTTATTCGTAGACATTTCTAATCACTGCCTCCACTGAAAGCCCAAACACGCCGTGTACGCTTAGAGATTCGACATTTTCAGAGAACGTTGCTTTTATGGCTGAAACAAATAGCAAATTATTGTTCAATTAGCCTAGTGATAAAGGAGTAATACAGCATATGTTATTATTTGTTGCTTCGTTGAATGCTTTTTGTCAGAACAAATTGGAACGATGTTGTTTTCCTTTTGAGTAATGGACTCATACAGTTTTATTTTTGTTGATTAGTTGCACATGAGTTTACACGCCAACTCTACTTGGCTACGGGTGGGGCAATAAACCAATCAATGATCGACGCAGCGTTTCTGCATTGAAGTTCAACTGAATATCCTCTGTTGCAGAAACTGCCATGTCCGGTCGTTACAGCAACTCTGATTCCGAGCTCCGCCAGAAAACGATTTGTGATTATTCTTTAACCGTGGCTCGCACTCAGGATGAGAGTTCGACTAGTTTATTTTATGTGTTAATGGCCTGA
>QVRM01005926.1:0-84202 GCA_003439945.1 Dermanyssus gallinae | reverse complement strand
ATATATATGCATGTATATATATATATATATATATATATATATATATATATAATATATATATATATATATATATATATATATGCATGTATACAGATGGGTGCACTCGTAAGTGCACTGCGGTCCAAAGGTTGAATCGTCATGCTGTATGTAGTACGTAGATAGGTAGGTAGTCGACGGGGTTATTATTCGTGACTAAACAAGCGTTTCCGTACGAGCACTCCTCGTGCCTAGTATTACTACCACTACCACTGTAGGAAGAGGAAGGAAGCTCTCTCTGGCTGCTTTACCTTATCCCTCCTGCCTGTTACGGCGGCGAGACAGGCCGGTGGTCGCACGGCAACACACAGCGCCAGGGCACAGCGACGATGACCGCGAGGTCGACGATGCCGCGTTGCGTGTGGCTCTTCACTTGATTGGGGAATGACGGAGTGAACAAGCCACGTCCCCTACGGTGCGATCACCCCAGGCAGCGATTCACCTCCCCCCCCCCCGCACCTCCGTGCTCCCGTCCGTCCCTCCGTCCCCGCCCCTCTGCCTGCCCGAGGTCTTCCTGGCGAGACAGGAAGACCGCGGCCAGCCGAAGCCACCAGACGTTGAGCTGCCGTGCGACGGTTCGGTGTTGCTGTTGTTGCTTTCGTTGTTACTGATGTCGTTCTTGTTGGTGTTGTTGTTTCTTGTGGCCTTTGAATGGTACACACGACCTACCGCCGCCGCCACTGTACTTCCTGAGGCTCTATCGAGACGCCGTGCTTGTAGACCTCATCGCCGTCTGACGTCAAGAAAGAACACAACAACGACGACGACGACGACGACGAATTGAGCAAGCGTTGAGGTCGCGTGTCACCCACGCGAAACCCGAACCAGCAGCAAGCTGTGCCAATTTTTTTCTTCTCTCCCTTTTCCGTCGTTTGCTCGTCGTCTCATTTCAAGTCGATGAAATGAAACCAGTGGATGCTGGCTGTCGCGCTGTCATGCGACCGCCGAAGATATGATGACCATACGCGTGTCTCATCGGCGGGCAGCAAAATGCATGCATTTATTGAGCACCATATGCGACTGTTTGTGTGGAGACCAGACGTAGCTCTCCGTCGATAGAAAAAAAACAAAACAAAACAAAATACAATATTCATATAAACTGTATACTTAGTTTTGTTTTAGACTATGATACTATCTTTTTACAGGCAATCAGTTTTATACTTTGAATTTTAGCCTTGGTTTTGACGTGATTTTAGTTATGCCACGAACCTGGTCAACAATTGCTTTCCACTACAATGAAAGTTCGACCGTGCTAAGTCAGCAATCAATCGCGAGCAATCATTTTGAACATACCATAGCGTAATAAACGTTCCGTGTTGCATAAGGGTGATCGCACGAGATCCCAGCTGGCATTAAAGTGCTTCCCCTTCTGTTCTCTAGCACGGGCGTAGACTTTGAGAGCCCGGAAGCAGGGGACGTGATAATATACCTACAATAAATAACGCGGAAGAATTCATATTAATGGTTATTTTGCAGCATTGGCAATTATGCAACTGGTCGAAGTACTAATACTACTAAGGGGCAGTGCTGCAAAGTGAACGGATGCAGAAAACCGGCGGGTTTAATGCGTATTGCATCGTATCTGCCTGTAAGTGGGCAGGGCAGACAACCCCACATAAGGTACGTCAACGCATTCCAAACGAAACTCGAAACGACTGGCGTCTGACGGCTGACTAGAGTTACTTGTAACCTACTTGTTACTGCTTGCCGGACAAAAATGTAGTAGCAGACAAATCTTGTTAGAATTAAATGGTGCTGTGCGCACTTGTGAAGCTTGCGCGGCTGGCGGTATTCGATATAGTTTAACTACCAATAATAAATCCTGCTTCGCAATACGACCGAGGGCAAAGGACAACCAACAGGGTAACCGTAGGGCAGGGATTGCAAAAAGAGAACAATTTCAAAAAGGAGGCGCAGCGCAGCAAACGCGCACAGGTAACGTTAGAATAAGGGCAACGACAGATAACGTTAATAGAGAGAGCTGGAGGAGAACATACAGAGCTGGTATAATAAGGGCGGCAGGGCAAAAACGCGAAAAAAAGAAATTGAAGAGAGGAACAAGGGGAGACAGACACATATAATTGACGTGTCAGCAGCACCATAAAGATATATATATATATATATATATATAGAGAGAGAGAGAGAGAGAGAGCAAGCACGAGAGAGATAGAAAAAGAAGCTTAACCGTTGTTGTCGTTGTTCTTGTCTTGCTCGTTGTCGTTAATGTTGTCATAGTCGCTCGTGTTGTATCTTTTCGTAGCTGGGCCGGCGTTCGTTCCGCGCCGAAGGCGGTGATTGTAGCCTCACCGACATTGCCACCGACAGCTACCCATCTATTCATTCGTCCTTTCGTCCGTCCGTTTGTCTGTCCGTTTCCTCCAACCAGTCAACCAGTCAGCCAGCAGCCAGCCAGAAGAAGTGAGCTAGCCAATTTTGCCTACGCGGCCGTAATGTTTGTTACGTGTGGGGGCGGCCCCTGACCTCCTTGACCTCTGTCGCTGCTCTCCTCCTCCTCCACGGTCATCGGTGTCGTCATGCCGGACGACAGGCATGCGCATGTAGATCTCGGTGTAGCAGCGCGTCGTGCGTTCGTTGTCGGCGCCCGTCGCTGCCGCCGCCGGGGGCGTCGTGTTCTCCTTCACATTTCGTCTCTCTACGTTTTCCCTCTTATTATTTTCTTTCATATATATATATATATATATATATATACACGTATAAACGTTGCCCAGTGTCCGTTGGCGTCCGACGATATCCTCGACTCATCGGAGCAGCTCGATGTGACTCTATATCTTCTAGCCGTCAGACAGACGGGCGGTTGGGCAGGCAGGCCGGCCGGCCGCCGCCGCCGCCCACAATCATTGTTGCTGTCGATCTCATCATTGCCTGCAGTCGCAGCCCCGAGCGCGACGGTCGCACGACGACATCATCATCATCAACGAAGCACTGGTCGTCATCCTTGTTGTTACTGTAGATATTGCTGTTGTTGCTGCTGTAGTTACAATTGTAGTTATTTGTTGTTGTTGTTGTTGCTGCTGCTGCTGCTGCTTTAGTTATTGTTGTAACGAATGTTGTTATTGTTGTTGTTGTTACTGCTGCTGCTGTAGTCATTATTGTAACTATTGTTGTTGTTGTTGCTGTTGTTGTTATTGTTTTTGTACTGCCGCTTTAGTTACTGACTTAAGTATTGTAGTTGCTATTGTCGTTGTAATTATTGTTGTCATCTGTGCTGCTGTAAGTATTTTTGCTGTTATTACTGTTGTTATTGTTGTAAGTACTGTTGTTCTTGTTGCTGTAGTTACTATTGTAACCATTGTTGTTGTCGCTGCTGCTGTCGTTATTTTTGTAACTATTGTTATTGCTGCCTGTGTCACGAACTTTGCTGTTGTTGCTGTTGCAACTGTTGTTGTCGCTAGCAGTACAACTGTTGTTGTGATCATTGTTGTTGCTGCCGTTGTCACGGACTTTGCTGTTGTTGCTGTTGCAACTTTTGTTATTGCTGTTATTGTTCATGTCACAGTTACACCCAAGATCACGTTTTTATTGTGCTTTAAGAAATGTCTTATGAAGAGGAATCTCGCCAAAGGAGGATAAATTGGCGGTCAGCGGTTCAGTCTGCAACGGCTCGGTTCTGGCTTTACAAGTTTTTTTTAAAATAAAACAAACATATTTATTTAATATATTTAATACTAAATTAGTCTTGACGCTCGCAATAAGCCCAAGGCCTGTGATACGGAGATTTGAGAAGAGTCATCCGCCCATGACTCAGTCAATCAGCCAGGCGGGCCGGCCGTATACGCTTGATGTAGGGTGGCGACAGTTGAAAAGGGTTAAACAAAGCATTTCTATATATATATATATATATATACTCGTCTGCTCCTTCTAGGAACCGATCGAAGACTTTTCTTATTTAGATTTTGTTTCCCATTCTCACAAGTCAACCTCCTTCCTCGAGGGACTGACCTAATTAATCTAGCCGGCGACCGACGAGCAAGCGCTCATCAACGAATTGACACTCTCCGCCTTCGAGTCCCTACTGAACTAAGCTCCGCCACCTAGCGCACATTAGCAACAAGAGTTTTTACCCGTTACCCAGAGAGAGTCTTGGGACCCGGATTGACTAACCATGCTGTGCTATTTTTATCTCAAAGTCGAGCGCAGAGAACGGATATGTCCCCCTTCTAGATAGAGATCCAGTTAAAAAATCCCCCGGCCTACCTTTAGAAGAACCTTGAAGCCCAGTGCGGAAGTAGGCCTGCCAACGGTTTATCTCAACGTAACTGGAGTGCCCTCTGCACAACGCGATGCAACGACGTCTCCTCAACGAACAAACACTACACCACCACCGGGTTCGATGACGGCAGGTGTCTAGGCGGAATGCTACTTACACCCTTGAGCTGGCTAAAATAGTATTTTAGATGCAACCATCACTCGGTGGCATCCCAAGCTGGGTACGTACCGTGTTTTGCATCCTATACTAGCAGGCCAAGAAAATACTCATGAATCCTTCGGACCAGCAACTAATGCGCAAATTTGGTACTTTTTTAAAACTTTCACCCGATGATAGCAAACAAATTTTATTTTTTTAAGAAACGTCTGGATTCTAATATGCAACGTGAAACGCATCTTCGTTCTGGGCCCACTTCTAAGGTGATTTTCGCCTGGCCTAGACAAAACGGACATGTGATAGTCACCATAGATGCTTAGTAGGCACATTGGCTCAAATCATCCTTTTTTTTATATATAGATATAAAAAAAAGTACATCCTTGTACTTGTCTTTCTCTGTCCAAGAGACAGAGAAAGACAAGTACAAGAATGTAAACGGTTGAAAAACCGCAGAAATGAACCAAGAACACACGGAAGGGGTTCCTACTTCTTGTTGGTGGCTTATCTGTGTTTTATGTGTTCCTGTTGTTGTACTGCTGCTGCTGGTGCTGCTACTGTTGTGCCTGCGATCCGTCTATTTTCTCCGTAACAACTTGTGTATCGACTCGGCGTGAAACTGTTCCAACTGTTTACTGTCGATCACAGTCACAGGTAACGAAAGTTGTTCCATCGTCGCGTGTCTCTTGTGATGTAATTTTCCCTGTTGTTCGATCTTATACCTGTTTGTCGAGGCTGCTGCTGTGGTTGTTGTCTCTGCTCTTCCCCTTGTTTGGCCTGTCGCAGCAGCAGCCGTTGTTGTTTGTCGTCCCCTCTAAAGTAACCATCCGAAATCTTGTGTTGCTAACAATTCTCACAAAAGCAATGGAACGACGCGTATATATATTATATATATATTATATATATATATATATATATATATATATATATATATATATACAAAGACCGAAAGAAGATGCCCGACGGTCGACGCAGCATAAGGTTTTTTTTAGCGAGAGGGCAACATTGATTTCGAAATATACTCTTCAAAAAGGATGGTAATCAGATCGAACGCTGAGCGGGTGACCTCCGTTCACTTATGACTGCGTCGTGATCCAAGACTTTGGCAGTACTGGCTCTAATGCGGCTCTGCGAAGAGCCGTTGCGGTGTGCGCTCTTCTTTCGCTTGTGGGGGCGTCACACTTAGGTGATCTGCGAGTCAGTCTATGTCGAAGATTATTACGTTATCACGACCTTCTGGAATACGTACCCCTACTTCTCTTCGTAACTCTCTGCAGCGTAGCCATGTAACGCTGTTTCTGTAAAATGAACGACACAAACCCTCTCTCTCTCTCTCTCTCTCTATATATATATATATATATATATATATATATTTATACATGCGGGGGTTGAGCCGAACACTTGACTCGAAGACGATGTTAAGTTAAATGCGGATGATGAACAGTACTCTGCCACAAACGAGTAAGACCGGCTACGACTATCCAGACTTGATTCACAATTTGTTGACCGTGTTCTCTCCATTTCATATCAGTTTGTAAACTAATGCCTATAACCGAAAATGAAGAGTCAAGTCAACATCAAATTTACAGTTTAAACACGACGAGTTAAAGTTTTGGCACACTCAACCGTAAGCAAATGAGTTTGTACGCAAACATGTTTATATATATATATATATATATATATGTTTGCCCAGCAATGTAATTGCGGTGATCAAGTGGGACCACAGGCACATCATGGTCTTGCTTGTGCCTTAAATTCAGGTCGTTGGGCCCGACACGCAGCACTTGACGGGACATTTAGTCGAGCCTTGAGATCTGCTAGCTTTCCTTGCATTCTCGAGCCTCCTGGCCTCTGCAGAAATGATGACGTGTTGGCAAGGCGCTTCATCGTTCGACAGGGAGCGCAAAAGCTATGGAGTACCTGCACCAGAGACTATGGCTGGACATTCAGCGGGGTAACGCCGCCTCCGTTCGCGGAACTGCTAGACTGGACACGCTCGAATCTGGAGGGTATGTGACGTTTTCACTTAGTTTATCTGGTGTACACGTTCATAAGGAGGCAATTGTTACCCCTTATATATAAGCAAAGAAAACTATAAATATATATATATATATATATATATATATATATATATATATATTGTAGTTTTTGGTGGTAGAAAGCCCACAAAGTTTCACGTTTTAGATGATATTGTACAGCGGGTGACGAACAATGACGACGAAATATGTGACCGACACTGCTAGCAGAACAATGTTTACTACAATGCTACAACGTATGTGTTCATATATTTAAAAAAATGTTAAAATTACATTTAAAAAGGCAGCACAATCAACAAGATGATCGTGCTGAACTGGGTTTGCTAAGCACAGCAGATGTGTATTAGCTTGCTGTGTTCAGCGTGTCCTGTGTTCGGCTGCCCTGGCTCTAACCTATCCGAGCCACGGCAACCAGTGTACGCAAGTGTAGGCCTCACGTCGACCTCATGAAGTGGTGACGGTGATCAACTCGATCACGGTGTTACCTCACTTACTCACTCAGTCACGCTGTTGCCTCGAATGACATGGTGGTGGAGGCGTTGACTTTCAGCGCCCACAACTCCTATTTCAACCGCTTTTCTCGCTTCCTCTTTCTCCACCCTCTCTCTCTCTCTCACACATACAAATACACACACGCTCCCCCCTCTCTATCTCTGTTTCTCTCGTTACATCCCGCTCTCTCTCTCTCTGCCGTTGATCGCGTCTCGTGGTTTATCGCGTGCGCGGAACGCGGCAATCGCTTTCACACAGTTGTGTGTCGCTGTCACTGAAACGCGGCGATTTTCGGTTCTTCGAACGCCGGAGGAGGTCGTGCCGAAGTCGTCATGAGGTGGTCGTGCTGGTGTCGGTACTGTTGCCGCCGCTTCTGCCGCCGCCTCTGCTGTTGAAGCGCACCGACGAAATGGCGTTTCTCCCCGAGAGAACACACATGTCAGCAACCACACGACAATAACACAACGTCAACGGAACGACAACGACGACAATAACAACAGCAGCAATAGGGTCGGACGGACGCAACACCCGTACGCCGGAAGAAGCACCAAAGGAAAACTACTCTCACACCCGACTGTGAAATCGGGTGTCAAGTCTTTACTTTCTCTCTCTAGCTTATCCCCCTATATATATATATATATATATATATATCGGTCCTCGCAGGAGGACCTCGACGACAGGGGGCTTTATAATGACGCGGCAACAGGAATCTTTATGATGTTCTACTTAGAGCAGCACGGACATTGAGAAATAAGAGAGCCAGCCTATCGCCGCCTGTCGCATATATATGTATATATATATATATATATATATATATATATATATATATAGAGGCGTTTGTATATATGGGATCGATGCACTTGTAAGACTCAGCAACGACCTCACTCGACGAAAGGTGAGCACTTGTCACCCAGCAAGCGGGCAGTGGACACCCGGTGTGCGATGACAACGACAAAAACAATTTTAGAAAATCCGCCTACACCTACCCGCACAGCCATACATGGGTTATAATTTTGTTTTACGTAACTGGCCAGCGCGCTGCGAATAGGCATCGCACTCCGTGAGCACTTCGTGTGTAATGAGAATGAAGTTGCGAGGCTGTGGTCTCCAATGCCCTACAGTAACTAAATCGTCGAGATCATCGTTTCAAAACCATGGTACTCACTCCTTCAAGCCAGGATGGGAGGTCGTGACAAGAATTAGATATTCCAAACAGGCTAAGAAATTCCTGTTCGTATCTACCAACATGGAGAATAACATGTTCCCTTAAGTTATCTGCTAAACGCATTTTAGAGTTTACAGAAGGTGCGGAAGAAGTTGCCGTCTTCGGCTGTCTGTGGGGCGGGAGGGGGGGGGGGCGGCTTCATTGTAGACGCAATGAACTGAGCTACTAATTAATGAAATAGCAGCTAAGCAGACCTTCACGCATAGTGATAATAGTAACGGGCCAACGGGCTAAACCGCGTTCCAACGACAGAGAGCGTCATTGAAACTACAAAGAGGCAACGCCAAGATGATGTTGAGTGGTCACTGACACCCAAGCAATAAGAATAATATAAGCAATATTATAGATGTTACAATTGTAAAATGTGAGCGTGTACTCTATGTTTTCTCCTGCCTTCCGGAGATTATTATTATTATTATTATTATTAGCAGAATCAGATTGATCTTGAGACGCAGTCGGCTTCGTCAGAGTGATTATATGCGTTTAAGGAGTGGAAATACATTGCATCGTCTACGAGTGCCGCATGTCCAACAAACGAGAAACGTGTCTACCAAAACTGGCGTTAAGCAGAAAAATAGCTGAGGAAACACTAGATGCTATGCTTCCTGCTTCCTATATATATATATATATTTTTTTGCCTGTTCCTATTTTCTAGACACAAGGTTTTTCATTTATTATTTAATGTTATGGTTACAGGGAAATGTGAAATATATATATATATATATATATATATATATATAATATATATATATATATATATATATATGCGTTCTTGACTAAACAACTAGGCGATGTCTACCCAAGGTATTTTTTCGGCTGTTTTCTGTAATCATTTCGGCTCAAAATCACTTCGTCTAGATCTTGTACTCTCTACATTTAGTCAGCAATTCGTACACTTACAATTGATTATAATCAAGTACTTCTAACAGTTCTACAACATGCACCTTGGACAAGCTGCCTGGCTACCAATGTATGCGTATCACACCAAATACATTGTCCTAAGGGAGGTCTTTTTATTTTATTAAAATCACTATCAACTTCGCTTCTACTAATACAGCCGTCCAGATGTGTGTACCTGTCCTCCCCCTCTCGAGTGGTGTATTGTGTGCAGAATTCGTAGATGTAGATAGATAGATATATATATATATATATATATGCATGTAGGAGCCTACCCTAAACAGGTCCCCGCTAATGACAAGCGCAGTCGTGTCGGATCGGGAATGTCTTTATTTCTAGACCTCCTACGGGGCCGTGCTTCCTAGCGGCGTTACGGGCGCCGCTAAAAAATTCGGACGCTTGCCTGCGACGATCTGACACGGCCAATGTGTCAGGGCAACCGATGGAGGGTAGTGTCAAACGGAATAAATAAATGTGCATACGAACGCCCGTGTGGTGATAACATTTATACTAATACTTTAAATACTATTTTTCTTTTCTCCACTTTCTTTATATATATACTATATCTCCCACTCTATCTCGTTGTATATATATATATATATATATATATATATAAAGGTCTCAATTATGACACGAATGTTGCTGCTTAACAAGTTTATGTACACGGCCATATCAAAGCATGCATATGAGATGAGCATCAGTTGTAATAGCAACAACAGCAGCAGCAGCAGTAGTTGTTGTAGTAGTAACAATAGAACGAAGACGTCGTAGCTCTTCGTATGTGTATGGAGCTATCGCTGTTGCTGGAACCGTGGCATCTGTCGCAGACAAGCGCAGAGACATCTCCATTCGCCATTCAAAGAAGACCGACAGACAGGGATGAAGTACGCATGCATGTACATGTATCTATCTATGCATATAAAAATGCTTTTATATATATATATATATATATATATATATATATATATATATGCCCTTGTCGAATGGCGGTGGCCCCGGCCGAATCGTAAACATGGCTAACAAGTGTACCTGCTGGCCTGGGGGCAGAATGATCCTGGGCTTCATCAGACGGGGTAGATCGGCGCTTTGTCCTATAGGTTTCTCTTACTCTCTCTCTCTCTCTCTCTTCTCTCGCATTCTCATATCTTTGTTCGTCTCTATCTATCAATACATCGCTACTTTTTTTCTGGCGGGCGGCTTCTTCCTCTCTCCTGTCGCGCGCGTCGGTCGACTGTCACGTTTCTGCTATCGTGGAGGTCTACCGTTATTACCAGCAAAAGAGAGTAAGATATAGTGGCTGTGGTAATGAATGCCGTGAGCGAAGGCGGTCTATCTAAGATTTGCCGCAACGCGACAGCACAAATATACCACGCTGGTCACTGCCGCCATACGATGATGCCAACCAAAACAAACAAACATGTTTTCGAAGAAAGATAATAGTAGAATATGAGATCGTCGGCAGGGGGAGGGAGGACAATATGAGTACAAAAAATAAGCATATATTATATAATATATATATATATATATATATATATATATATATAGTGGGAAAGAGCATCTAAAAAGCCGACGTTAGGGGGGTAAGCTCAAATGTGCGCGCACACGCAGAGGAAACACCTCAACTATGCGACAAGCAATCGTACATCCGCTGTTCTAAATACCTTCCCGCACACACAGTAGATGTTTATCGCAACCAAAACAAGAGTCACCGCAAAGCTGAGAAAGCTGGCCAGCTGTATGAAACCACACAATCATGTATTGTTTTTGACCATTTATGTGTCACGACTCGATGTTTTGTATATCTGATAGTACGTTCATAGAATATATATATATATAGAAAATATTGTGATGATTTTTTAATCATTTACAGTACGTTTGTACACTCGGCAGTGCTTGCCTATATATATATATATATATATATGGACTCGCCTATATATATATATATATATATATATATATAGACGCGGTACACGGTGTGATTACTTAAATATACATATACTCGTATAAGTAGATGAATCACTGTGACCTCTGCGATACACTCAGAATTTATTTACGTGAAAAGGTAACACAGATAGGAAATCTCTATGCATACAAGTTCTATTTACACACTTGTGTTCCATCAACTCACAATACCAGATGTTGACCTTTTTGTCTTTGTACGTCATCGATCGGTAACGCCGTAACCTCACCTACTCCGTTAGGTGATCGTCTTGAGTGTTAATGGTAACGTTGCTTACAATCATCATTTATATAGCTTTGCTATTCAGTCAGCGCACGTTGGAGTGGACAATGGACGTTGCTTTACGCAGGCGCTGTTTGACTACAAATTGGCAAGACTATTAGAGAGGTGGCCGGTCGCGGCCTCGTTTAATTAGGAGAGCGGTTGTTGTTCGTTGATCCAGCTCTTTACGCCCTCTCGATTCTCTCCTCTCTCTCTCTCTCTCACTATATATATAAATATATATATTGATCTGTCTGACAGCTCTAACAACTGCGGCAAAAAACAACCAAGATGCCCCTTATCCAGAAAGGTCACAAGGCAGCTGATTGACAATGATCTGGGTGGGGGTGTGGAGAGGACATTATCCCCCTTTGTCCTTCGATGTCCCTGTCGGCCTCGACGGTCATCTTGGTTAGACGCTCTGCTCGCAAGAGATGATATCGACGACTACCGTTCCCTTGGTTCGTTCGCTCACCGTCGAGTACGGAAACGAGGGTAGGCCGTGACACGCCGCCCCGATGTCGCCTGTCACGTTGGCGCAAATCAGCCCGCCGCGGAAGTGCGGCACCAGTCGAGTGATGCGATGCATCGCCTTTCGGCACGCCTCAGCCGGAGCGTCTCTGCAATGTCGTGACGTATATTTATATATATATATATATATATATATATATGATTTCTTTATTTAACTTTTTACGTTAGCACTTTGAAGTGAACAATTGTTTCGGCGTGAAAATGTAGTCCTATATCTATATATCTACATTACGACATTGCATATATACATTATAAAAAATAGAATGTAAACAAGTACTAGGTGGATGAAACGTTTTGTAGAATTCCCCGTCTACAATTAAAAAAAAATCCATGCCGACAACAGCCCCGCGAGAAACGTTTTTCGGAACCGACAAACGTAACTACTATACGAATTGCGTTTGTATCAGGTCGCGCAATCGTTACATGTCAGACCCTCCACTGACAGTGAAGCAGAAAGAGTACTGTACAGTTGTGAATAAACACTTGTGAAATAGCGGAGAAGGTGGGCATTCGCTAGTGGTACATTAAGTATTGCATCAGCATTTATGCACGTAAAGGGAAATCAAAGTGACTGCTACATGAGCTCACAATTAAGCTGGAAAACAAAACGGAGGCGAGTGTCCATTTCGAAGAGCTATTTGAAACTTTTTAAAGAAATCCGCACAAAATGTTGAACCGATTCGTAACCGCCGGCGAAACCTGGATCCACGTGTTTACTCCCAAACGAAAGGCTGTTATTTCTACGCAAAGAGATATTAGAGCAACAATAATGTGATATGCGCCGTAGACGAGTATTTTGGGTTTGGAGATTCTGAATATTTTACTCGTGGTATAAAAGCTATCGAGGATCGTTGGACCATTTTTATTGAACTTTAGGGGGACTATACCGAACAAGGTGAGTGATCTCTGTCTGTTTACAAGGTACGTGATCATTATCCGTTTATTGGTTGCATTTCATGCTACGAACTTTTTGATCCGCTTACTGTATGCATACTAATACACACATTCTTACATACACTACAAATGTATACATAAAACTGTGCGGTTCGGCCTTTGCAGGCTCGCAGCTTTAATTTTTTACAAGGTCTGAGCTGATTGAGAAACTCAAATCTAAAATCATATCGATCGAAAATAATCGACGTTCCAGGACGTCACTTGTACTGTGCTAATGAGTCAAAGTATGTTACGCTGGCTGGTCGTGGCAGAATGGCGCGTATCGGTTCCGTATTGGAAAGCAGCAATACTACACAGGCTTAACCTTAGTAAGCTATAACACGCACTTCCTTTTTTTCTTCTCTTAAATGAATGAGCCATTATATTAATAACATATTTGCCTTGGAAAGCCGACGAACATCGACCGTAACTATCATGCTGTTTCCGCTAGGTGTTTGCCTTTGATGTGACATAATTCCTATGAAGCAGTACTGCAACTACAATACACAAGCAAACACTTGTCTTAGTAGCGCCTCTAAAAAAAACTCAAGCTGCAGACTTGCAGTACACCACCAAAGCCAGAATAAATCATTGTCATTTTTAGGGAGGTTGCTTTTCATTCCAGGCCATCCTACATCCCCTACGAGCTTAATATCGCCGTGCGGTGCATCTTCAGTGCACTGAAAGCCGGACATGTTGAGATATCTAGAGTCTCCTCAACAGTCCGTGTAGCAGCATGTCCGCTGACCCTGAGCGGTTTAAGAGTTATCTAGTAGTATGAGCTATTTTCAATGAGCGTCGCTCGAAGAGAATTCGATTAGCATCGGGGGTCAAACCGGCGACATCCCGGTAGATGACAACCATGACTAGCGTACTAGCCCACCCCTAGACCACGCCGCCACACAGGATAACTGATTGCCTAACGGAACCTTACTTCGGTAAGGCAGAATAGACTCCCTCTCCACTGCTGTTGTATCGTCTGCAATCAAAGACATCAAAAGTCACCTACCCTTGTCGCATGTATTCGACGGCCTGGTACGACGGTAAAAACCTCATCATGATGTCGCCATCTCCGGTCGCCGCGGCTCCACCGACCTCTTGATCGACGTACGCTCCTGCACCTGAAAAGCAAAAAAGCGAAAGTAGGAAATAAATAGCATCACCCAAGCCAACCTCAGTCAGATTTCTACTTTCCCCGCGACAAGTTTGACGACACAACAGAAACGTTTATACGGTATAGCAACGACAATAGCAACAACAAGGCTGAAAAGCAAAAACATGATCAGCAACCGTAACAAGAGTCTAAAAACGACGTTGAAACGTATGACGTTACCCTTATGATAAACAATTTAAGAAAAAAAAGGGTGAACACGTTTTTATAAAAGTCAATAACTATGTTCTGCTTTTTGCTTTTTGTTCGCTTACTTACACTAGAAAACCGCTTGTACCACAAATCGTTAAATTGACTGGCGGAATTTGTTCGTTCTCTAAAAATATGCCTGCCTACGCAATGAATGAGCAGTGAACCTACCAGGCACTGGCGAATCGCCGACCCGTCCGGGGATCTTATGGGAAAGACCGTTGGTGGACGTTCCTCCGGAGACGATGCCGTATCGGTCGATCACAATCATCCCAATTGTGTCGTGGTTCCATTCCGACACGGCTGGCGTGTTTTGCGTGTCAAAGATTCGAGTGCTGCCGTCTCCGTTACTGTTGTCAATTGGGCGGGGAGCTGCTGCCTCGCTGTTCGACGCATCGCTGTTCGCGGATTTTGGTGTCCATCGCTTACGTTCAACTTCTAAGGAAAGGGGTACGTATGGGCCGCAGGACGTCTTCGGGTCGGGCTTGACGCTAAGCCAGAAGTTCGGCTGACATGACGCGTTCTTCCACAAGTTATAGATTGTCCTGGAATCGAGTTCGTGGTTGCGTGTGTGTGTTAGAGTTGTGTGCATCACAGAGCGAGGTGAGTGGTCGATTTTGTGAGTTTCGCGAGTTGCTAAAATCGCCAAACTCACAAAGTGAGAAGGATTTATGTCTCAGAGAACTTATGAATTCGAAAGTAGTAGCTGGCTAGTTTCGATCGTATTTTGTTGGTTAAAGACAAACCGTAACAGATCATCTATAAGGTTATCCTGGACTCAATTGGAAACCCGAATGGACTCTTTAAACTTTAAAGTGGGCTTCAGTAGGGACATTTCAAAGGTTGTTAAGATTGTTGCTATCTTCAACACATTTGGACTAGTAGTAAACTCAAGCCAAATGAGTTTTTCAATGCTAAGAGCACTACAGAAAGCGCTAGGGGTTTCCGTCATCCATTAGTGGACTGGACCAACGTGGTTCTCGCTCCCATTGCAAAGGGTATTATTGTAAGGCTTTGGACTTCATGAATGCCTATCATAACAATGACAATGGCCTTACATAGACATTGAGGTGTCAAAACTTTATGCGATACTTTTCGCACTAACGGCGTATAAGGCTTGATTCGAATCCCCACCGTGCCCAACCCTTGGGTTGCAAAGAGCTCCTTGTACCTGTGTAGGTGTTATGCAATTTTCATCTGGAGTGGTGGTTTTGAAAGTATTTTAAAGATAGCCAAAGGCTTGAATGAAGTGCAGTAATACAATAATATATTGTATTACTGTACTTTCACCGTTTGTGAATGCGTTATGTATTGTATAATCCCTAGAGATTTCCTATTGCTAATCAATTACTGCTTTCATAGAGAACTCAATTGCAGTTGCACAGTGCAGTTTCGAAACAAAATATGTTTCGTTTAAATAGAAACTATATGCTTTTGTCTGACCACATTTCACGCAATTCGGGAAACAAGTTTAAGTATCGTTATACCTCGATTTATCAGTGCTGAGACTGGTCTCCTCAAAGCCCATCATTTTTGCAAACTCCGTAGCGAGGTCTCCGGCGAGGAGCGTGTGCGAAGTGTGCTCGAGTACTTTACGGGCAACGCGCATTGCCTGTTTGACTCGGCGAAGCTGCGCCACCGCGCCAACATTGTGGTTTGGTCCGTACATGATCATGGCATCGAGCGTTGTTTCCCCTGTGGAATGCGCCATCTAGTTATAAATAAGCTGGCTTTATATGACAAATGTATATATATATATATATATATATAATTTTTTTTTTTAAGAGGCGAATATATATATATATATATATATAAATTGCTTTATTTCAGTATAATTTAGAAGAATATATAAAATGCTTCACGGCGTTGCTGCTCGTCGACCTAGTTGCTCATTCTGCGCGCTAAATATATATATTTATATTTTTTTTATGCGACTTAATTACATTCACTACTAAAAATAGCCCATACAGATTCGTGTAAAACTGTATATAACGCTCCTAGAACATTATTTGTTATAATTGTATCCCAATGTTTAAATGTCTAAATTTCTCCCAGCCGATTTTCCCCGCACAACGGCATCGTTTTCCCATGCTAAAGTCTGGCGCACCTGCCCACAGAAAGCGTTCAAAGGCAAAGTATTTTATCTCATTGAATGCTCGCGAACCTCTGCTCTACTAGAGGAAGCCTTTCGAGAATCCAGCTTCCGTGCACATCCTGAGATTAGGGTTACAAGGTAATATGATTAACTCACTACGCAAGGGCGTACGAGAAGTGCTACCAGTCGAGCTTATCCTCGAGGCAGCTTTTTGCCTATTTGGATGACACTGGAGCATAAAATGTGCGATTGCGGGACAAGGAGTCCTCCTATAGAGAAACTAAACACACCGCTGTGTTCGTGAGGCTTCTTTCTTGGTGTCTGAAAGATATACGACGCCGGCTGGAAAATGTGACATGATCGTTTAGAAGCGAACTCGCAAATATCGACGTTCTCTTTTTAGCTTTCCCATTTAATACTTCAAAATCATACGACCCTATGACCACTCACAGCGCGAAAACTAACACATTTAGGCCGAGCGCTGTTCACGACGACCTTTTTGGTATCAAATCTGTGGTGATACTAGGTTGCGTAGTATTTAAGGTTTTCCGGCGGGCAATTTTTCCTGAGGAAATTGGCACTACTTTTAGGTAGGTGCCAGCACATCTTGCCGCTCAATAAATAAGACATAGCCGGGGAAAAGAACACACTTGCTTCCTTAGCTCCGTCACGGTTACATCGGCGCGCGGTGTTATGGCTGGCTCCTAGCCGTAGTAACTATAGTGCAACCAGTCTCTACCATCCTCTGAGTCTCAGGCCGCATGACTCTGGGAACAAGAAATTCTTCGGATAGTGAAACAGTGGAATAGTTGTGATTAGGCCTCTGATAATAACTTTTGAATACACATTTCAATAGCAATATCAGTATGGAATCAATTGCCGCTAGAATATAGGAGTGAGCTTTTCTTTGCCTCAAAATCTATTTCTATATAGCTTAGATGCCTAAAGGAATGCAATGTATGAAATCCTGAATATAAAGTACGTGTTGTTCTATGCCATGTATACATAAATTATACACACATGAAAATGCGTATATATATATATATATACTATCACTCTACAATATATATATATACTATCACTCTACAATATATATATATATATACTATCACTCTACAATATATACACATTATGTATATATGTGGCAATTGTCGAACTCTCGACAGTTGTCATCGGTTGTCTTTAACTATGCGCAATAGCTATGCGAGGTGATGAACGTGGCCAAGCACGGTGTGCAAAGACGACCACTTGGGAACGTGTGCACGCATATGTACGCTCACATGTTGTGAGCGTACATATGCGCATGTGTGAAAGTTGTACCGTTGCATCGCTGCTTCCCCAACAAGCCGCGCTTAGCGACTGCTAACTTAAACATAGGGCCAACACTAGCTCAATCGCCAACCTCACAGGTACATTACGTAAGAAGAAGGCCATTAACGACTGCTAACGACTAGTTTTAACGCACGTTTCTGGATATGAATAGTTGACAGCATACTTAAGCTCATAATCAAGATCAGTTATATCGATTGATCGAATGATTGACTGATTAACAGAGACACTGCTTGTCTAGGTGGCTGACTAACCATTCTCATCGGGGCTCCCACCGAAGCCGACCGTGCCGTCGCACTGCAGCTCCTCGCAGTGGCTGCAGCCCTCCTCGACGGCGTCCAGCGAGCTGCCGCCCCTCAGCAGTGTCCGCCACGCCTCACGGGCGGCCTCGCTGAACGCCCACGTGTTGATGACGACCGGCAGACCGTTCCTTGTGACGTGTAGGGGCGCCGTGGGTGGCGACGGCGGGGCGGCTCCCGTGGGTGGCAGCGCAGCCGAACTCGACGCCTGCGCATGGCCGCCCGCCAACTGCACCGCGCCGAGCACGACCCCAAACAACGCCAACGCCGCCACCTTTGCTGCGCCCAGCTGTACGCTCGACCGCAAAGGCAGGTGTTGTCGTCGCTGTCGCTGGTGTCGCAGTTGTTGCTGTCCTGGTGACGGTTGGTGGGTTGCGGCCATGGTGGCGCGTGTGCAATGAACGGCCACCTGTTCTAACTGCCGGCTCAGTGATCAGCTGCTGTCGCTGGTTCTATTGTTGTTGCTAGTGTTGCTATTGTTGTTGTTGTTGATGTTAGTGGTGTTGTTGTCGTAGTTAATGTTGTTGTTGTTGTTGTAGTTAGTGTTATTGTTGATGATGCAGCGGCTGCATTTCGTCTCTCGCTAGAAGGTGGTGCGCTATTAAACTTTCGTGTTACCGTCGCCGTCGTGTTGTTGTTGATGTGGTCGTCTTCTAGTCGAACGGCGAACGGGCAAGCGTGCTAGAAAGCAGGCAGACAGACAAACAGGCAGGTAGGTAAGATGTGTTGTGCTATTTCGGCTCGCAGTCACGTCTGTCAATGAGGTAAACACGGTATCAGTCAGCCATAACCATCATTCTCACCACTATCACCACCACCACCACTATCATCATTATTATCATCATCAACATGAACAATCATCGTCATCTCTGTATGATCATCGGTTTTACCATCTTCGCCCTCAGATCCAACACAATATTGTTTGTTGGCACCACTACCGGCATCGTGGTCGACCCTCATCATGATCACGTTTGCGCGGCGTTCCAACGATACAGGTCAAGGACTGCCGATTGGAACAGAGCAGAGGCGGCAAGACAGGGACGTTCATGCAAGAAGAACAGGTGATGAATGAGTGGCTTGCTAAGAGAAGTCACAAACACAAAAAGCTCGAACAGCGATATAAAGAAAGACACAGAGAGAGAGATAGAGAGAGCGAAAGCGCGCGCGCGGAAAGGAATAAGGGAAAGGGAAACCGATTTGAATACTAAACTGCAAACAGATGTTGCTCTTCTTGTTGTTTTTGTTGTTGCGGTTCTTCTTTCCACACGATTAGTGTATGGGCAGCCATTAATAATCGTAACAGAAGCCTGTGCGGGTGACAACAACGCTCACGCTCTATATATAAATATATATATATATATATATATATTATATATATATATATATATATATATATATATATATATATATATAGAGAGAGAGAGAGAGAGATGTTATCCTAACATAGCTCGATCATACAATATATTACTATTTTAATGCCGGAATTGCTCTTAGATAATTAATAAGAAATTACCTAAACTCGCTATATATATATATATGGACGTTATGTCTTTGAAATATTCCCGTGCTCAGAGTCGCACTCTTCGCAGATCGCTAAGTGTAAACAAATCGAGGTTCGGCTGAGAAATTCCAAATGGAACATTACTTAACGGAGGAACGCGTACAGGTTGTAAAAATTTATCACGGAAGGGGGAGCTCTATACGGGCAGGCTGGCGAACTCTTCGCACTATTTAGATAACGTTATTCATGGCTGCTTCTTTGGAACTGTGAGGGACTAAGAGGAGCAATAGACCTAGCGCCAGTTGACATGCTTACGTCGGTGAACATTGCACGCCTTACGGAGACCTACCAGCGGGAGGAACTGCATATCAATAATATGCGAGGGTTCCACCAGCTGGCAGTTCTACCTGCTGGAGGCCGTGGTAGACCAGTGGGTGGATTATCAATCTACCTACATAAACGTTTACCGCCGGCGCAATGTGTGAGGAAGAACGATTTCTATGTGGGTCTCTCGTCTATGAGGGTGAACATAGCCGTGTTCTACCTCCCCCCACATCTTGACTCGGCAGAGGTCGCTGACACGGTGAGTTCCGGTATATCAGGTTTCGACCTGTCTATGCCAACCATCGTCGGTGGCGACTTCAATGCCCGTATCGATGGTGGAGCTACTAACGATAAAGGAGAGGTGCTGCTCCAGTTGATGGAATACTTTAGTCTGAGATGTGCAAATGCACGCGAAGACCACACGTATATAAGTCATAACGGAAGCAGCACCATTGACCTACTGTTTCCAAACCTTGTCGATGGCGAAGTTGAAAGCTTCGATGTTCTCGAGGTGACTGCAAGGAAGCACCTACCGGTGTCTGCAGTCGCAAATATTCCAGATATCTGGTTTAAGCAGCAAGGCGACCCACACCTGGTTGCCACGAGGCGTGTTGACCTTTCACTATTAGAGGTTGATAGCCTCGAGATGAGCTGTGATGTGGATACTTGTTGTGAACTGCTAGAGAGAATCATGAGAAGTGCAGTCAGGTGGAAGAGACCGGGGCAGAGGAGATCACGACAGTGGTTTTCTCAGGCTTGCTATCTCGCCCACCGTGGGGTGCTCGAGCTTTTGCGCCAAGCGAGGGTAAAGGCACCACCACAGCTGCTAGCCAGACGCAGGCTTGACTAGTTCAATAGTAGAAAAGCTTACATAAAGCTATGCCTTGACCACAAGCGTGAATACGCTAGGCGGGAAGAAATCCGACTGCTCGAAAGAGCGGAGCGCAAGCCCTCAGCCTACGTCGTACGGCCTCGTAGGGGGGCGAACCACCTGCTCAGCGACGAACAGGTAACGAGTCACCTGACCGGTCTTCTATATAACCGCGAGACGGTACGCCTGGCTCCAATAATTGAGCATCCGCTCACATTGGAGCAGGATACTATGAATCTGCCCTTTGAGGTAGAAGAAGTAAGTCAGGTTCTGCACTCTCTTCCGAGAGGAAAGAGTGCGGGGCCAGTGTACTATGAGCAATGGGTGCAGTCTGAGCCACTTTTGGCAAACCATCTTTGTGATTTCTTCAACGAGATCATGAAGAGGGGACAAATGCCAGGAGCCTGGCATATCGCCAGGCTTTCTCTTTTATTTAAGGGTAAGCATGGTGATGACAGACGAGACCCAAACTTATACCGCGGTATAGCGTCTGAAAGGACGCTGAAGAAGATCTTCTGCAAATTGGTTATAAAACGGATCGAGTACGTTGTCGACCAGACCCTTCCACCGGAGCAATTCGGCTTTCGAAGAGGTCGAGGAACGCGTGATGCAATCCATGTGCTTCAGTCAGAGATAGAGCGAGCTGTGGCAAAGCCCGGAGGCCATTTGTATGCAGTCTTTATAGACTGCGTCAAGGCTTTCGACAAAACACCTCGAGATCTTTTGGTGAAGTCATTCCGATACGCAGGGGTTGGTGGCTCTCTTCTAAGCGTAATTTCCAGTTTCTTTGATGAGGACACTTTACTGGTACAAGGTGAGCAGGAAGTGTTGCAGGTAAGGCAAAATGTGGGAACCCCGCAAGGCGACCCATTGAGCTGCGTCTCCTTCACTCTTCTGCTTGCCGATTTTGTTTATTATATTCGACAAGAGTTCCAGAAGGCCACAGTTGTGATGTACGCAGATGACATAGTGGTCGCTCATTACGACCTGGGTGCCATCAAGCGCATCACTTCTCTGGCGGAGGTGTTCCTTGTCTCAAGAGGGCTGGAAATAAACGCCATGAAGACCAAGGCTATGAAATTCAGAAGAGGAGGTCGATTGGCTGCTAAAGACGTTATACGTTGCGGCGGCCAATCCTTGGAATTCGTTAACTCTTTCCGGTATCTGGGGCTTCGGCTTCATTATACTGGGACGACCTTCACTGCTCACATCGTCGAGACAGCGCGCACAGCCCTAATTTCTCTTTATGGAGAAATAGACGATGTCCAGCGACTGTCCGTCCCGACGGCAGTGGCGCTTTTCTACCTCAAGGTTGTTCCGGCGCTGATGTATGGTCTTGACAGAGTATGGGAACACCTCACTCGGGCAAACTTTGGTTTGCTTGAAAGGTGTTTTACAATGTACATGAAGCGAGTACTTTGCCTGTCAATGCGGGCAAGGAGCCGCTTTGTGTACCTAATGTCAGGCTGTGCACTAGTTGTTGAGATAATTCGATTGAGGTTGAAGACGCCGCGTACAGTACCATTCGAGAGCTTTATCTCGGAATGGGAAAATAAAGTTGAAGAAGTCCAACGAGAGGTCGGAGACCTGGATGTTTTCAGGGCCTCTCACCTCTGGTCTGGTCTTGCGTGTGACAATCGCCACGTCTATACCAGATACATAGTTCATGGCTATCATCACCTGGTTTGTTCGAATACGAGCTTCCACGAAGAGTACACCGAGTGCGTCTGTCGACTATGCTCTCAGGCGTGTACTAAGTTTCATGCATCTGCCTGCCTGGCCCTTGCGAAGAGATCACTGCACTGCCTCTCGAATAACATGCCGCGAGCAGCTGAGTGTATAATTGTATAATATGTATAATTGTTCATGTTATATGTATACTCAATATGAGTGAAATAAATACGATGAGATAACGTTATTCACGATGAGCGGTTGAATGTGCCTGTTGCCAACGGAACCGTAGAATGAAGACAGACAAATATGCGCGGGTTCACATACTCACTATTCTTATTTATTATAATTCACCACACGCCCGAGAGCGATACGGCAGCGCCGTCTCTCTTCGTATTATTGCCTAGCCTAGCTCACACTCTACTCAATGTCCCGGCGGTTAGCGCGAAGCTGTTTCGCCGCCAGAACTCACACAGACCACACACTTAACAATGCCGCTACGCTATTCAACTAAATATATATATATGTATGTATATATATATAGAAATCTGCCTGCTCCTGCTAACCACGATCACTCACCACCCTAGGACTGTATCACTGCCACGTTCACGCCGTTGTCGCTGCCACGCCGTCGGACGTCCCGGTCGCCGCCGGACTAAGGGTTTGCAGAGTGCGCGTTACGCCGACCGCTCGAGGTAGCAAGAGGGTGACAAAATGGCGCGCACGCCCTTTTATATACGGCCAGCGATTGGCAACGTGACAGTGCACGAACGTGCAGTGGCGGGTTGTGGCTAACAGTGCAGTGGCGGGTTGTGGCCGACAGTGCCGTGGCGGGTTGTGGCCGACAGTGCTGTAACGGGTTGTGGCCAATCAGGCAGAGATCACTATCATCATGGCGCGCTAATACAAACTTCTATTCGCGGCCATCCAATATGCAACAGTGCCATATGTGACACTCTAGTGCGCACTCTGGCCCAAATAAATCATTGGAAATTATATTTGTCACCACCATAGCCGCGCCTGGCTCAAGCTTTAGCATTTGAACGACTGCTTTCGGACGAGAAATATCCACGACATCGTGGCAGGCGTTCGACGAGTACCGCAGCTCAGCTCGGTCAGCGGTTTCTTACTGAATTCAGGGAGATTGTGCTAGGCGGTTATCCAATTTTTTGTAGGCTGACCCTGAGCCAACGTTTAACGTCCACGGGACTGCTTTTGAATTGCCTCGTAAGACGGACCCCATAAATACAAATGCGCTACGGTGGGGCTTTAACCCGTGCACCTATGTGTCTCTTCTGGTCGCGAGGCGCACGCACCTATCGTTCCGGAAGGTGGCGTCTATGTCGGCGACAAATATCAGATCGATCAGAAGGACCTGAGGGACGCGTCAATGTGATTAAAGTGCCACAGGCGAGATTGCTTAAACAAAAAGAATCACTCGCTTCATATTTTTAACCGGAGGGTGCAGTAGCTCACACGAGTAAAATCACAACAACGATTGGCTCTACCATGACGTGAGCGGGTTCCTGGCCCCCAGCAAACCAGATCGGACTACAATGCGCGAGATATGATTGGCAGAACCAAGTTCAGCAATGGCAGCATGCTACCTCTATGGCGATCTGTGTGATCGATCATTGAGACAGCGTTCACAAAGATCTATATAGAGACCATCCCACAGTGGCGTCTCGTGCTTCAGATGCAGAACCGTAGTCTGATAAATGCTAAAGTATTATGGTGACTTAGAAAGTTACCCTCCAGCAACAAGCAAACACATGATTTGTGAGTAGATGTTTTTAGGGTTAACAAAGATTTTAAAGTTTAGAAGTGATGGTATATGTATATATATATATATATATATAATCAATAAAATACAGGTACGAATATTGCTCTAAACACAGATGTGAACGTGCAAAACTCTACTCGATTTCGTAGCGAATCTGCTAAGTGCAACGTAACGCCGGAAAGCTGAAGATCTAAAGTCTCTGCTGATGTCAGTTTTTGCTTTTTTATTAGCACAAATCATCTTGGTGTCGCCAATTTTTACTAAACATTTCATCCCAGTACTCTAGGCAATCAAGAGGACACTACTGTACTATATATATATATATCGGCTTGATGCAAACGTTCATGCCGTTTTTGTCTAAAGCGAAAACATACTTTTGCAACAACATGCGACTGTATTTTTTCATCAATATAATCTCCATCTCTTTCAATGATATCATACCGACGATCAACTAGCTTTTCGATTCCTCTTTTGTAAACCTTGTTTTAGGGAGACGAAGAAGTAGTACAACTCATCTTGGACGTCCTCGAAAGACTTGACTTTTTTCGAGTCAAAAAGTTTTCAGACCAGAATAAGTGATAGTCTGAAGGTGCTCGTCCGAAGAGTGTGGTGGGAAATCAATAAAGACCCAGCAAAGGTCGTGCATTTTTTTTGAGGCTGGTGTTACTCACATGGCGTCGTGCATTGTTCTAATGAACGATGAACTCTTTTCTGCTCACGAGTTGTGGGCGACTTTGAGTAAATTTTTCTTGAACTCGTTAGAGTTATTAGCGGTAGAAGCTCGTGTTGATCGTCGAATGATGCGGATTTGATCGGACTAGAATTTTTGTCTGCGCACAGTCTCGTAGAAGACATTTTTTCGTCGCAAATTACTTAATAATCCAAGAACGAAGCTTTGCGTTGGCGATTAAGGAGAGAGCTGATTTGCGAGGACCTCACTCACAAACATGCCATTCAAAGTTTTTAGAGCGTCCTGATAACGGTTGCTTGGCCAACTTCAGCAACTTTTTGAGTGGTAGTCCTTGGATTTTCTTATATCTTGAAGCGCAGAACGGCCTCTTCCATCAAAGTGGGCCGACTGGACCTTGGTTCATCGTTCAGGCTAAAATCGTAACCACGGAACTTGGCAAACAACTTTTCGGCGTCCGTTTGTTAACTGAGTCCTTGCCGGGTATAGTAAAGATGTTCCGATGATGTTCGTTGCAATCTTTTCAAAATGCGCACAGCAAAACACCCCCACCCATTGTCACTCTTAAATGTTTTATTTCTCCGCTTTCTCAGACAACGACTTAGCATTCGGCGCTAAAATGCGGAGCTTACCGGCTGATGCAGTAGTGGCCGTTCCCTTATACGTTAAAAAGAATTATATATATATATATATATATATATATATATATATATATATATATATATATATATATATATATATATATATATATATATATACATATATATTACCATTTCCCATGCTGACACCCCGAAACGACTGAACACCAAATGGCGTTTGCCATTTTGGTATCCAGTCGTTTATATGTATATGTCCAATATATATATATATATATATATATATATATATATATATACATATATATATATATATATATATATATATATCCAATATATATCCAATATATATATATACGCCCGTGCGTGTGTGTGTGTGCTTGAAATCTCCGCCATTCCATCCTGTTAACAGCATCGTGGTGGTACCTAGTATTGTAGAAACAGTATTGTAGTATTGTAGAGTATTATAGTAGCCCTTGTTCTACTCACTGTTATAAATTGTTATAAACTCAATGTTATCCAGCAGCAGCATCAGTTCTAACCGTAGCGATGGTGGCTGTAGCAGGAATAGGCAGCCGTCAGTTGCGGCTAGACTAAGTAACAGGACTAGTATGTAATGGGCTCGTAACGGTATTGAGGAACGGTCTCTCAATGCAGTCACAATGTAGTAGTACTACATATGGTTAGATATACTTTAAACAAACTATGGACATACTCACGTCGGCAAGTGGAGCTGCAGGGGGCAGCGTTGTTGTGTCACTTGCCGCTGGCGGTCACATTGTCACCATTACATTTACCGTAACTTGTTGCTATTGTTGTTGGTGTGGATGTTCATGCTGTTGCTATTGTTCCTGCTGCTGCTACTGTTACTGTTGTTGTTATTGTTGTTGTTGCGGTTCTGATTGTTGTTGTCGTGACTTACTGCGACTTGTTGTTGCCATTGTTGCTGTCGTCGTCGTCGTCAACTTTGCTGTTGCTGTTATCGCTGCTGCTGCTGTTGTTGTTTTGCCTAGTATGCTGTACTGTGCGCTGTGGTAGTGGTAGTGGTGGTGGTGGTGGTAGCAACAGAAGTCGTAGAAGAAACCGAACGAAAAATGTACTTACGAAAGTTGTTCGTCGTTCGTCTGGGGAGTTGGGAGTGCTTGGCCGAGAAATTGTCGTCAAAGTTGCAGTAGTCAACCTTCCACCGTCACTAGTTGTAGACGGTGTAATAACGACAACCGCAGCAACAGCAACATTCAAACACATCAAAAAGAAACCGATGCCGATGCGGTAGATCTAGTGGGAGCAACTAACTGTTGCATGCAGCAGTATTGGCAGGCCAATCAATTGTCGGCTGTCAATACGCTCACCGAGAAACTTACTTGGCGGGGAAGAGGGAGGAAGAACGAGACAGAGCAAGCAGGCAAGAGAGCAAGAGTGAAAGCGTTCGAGTGGGAGAGTCGTATATCGCTGTACGTCATTGAGGACAGCCCACTATGATGCTGTGTGGACAGCAGTGAACGTCGACGACGCCATCCGACGGCGGTCGGCGGCGGTGGCGTCGATTAGGTCGTTGTCATGAAACGGAGGGTGGAGGCGTCTTCCGACCGGCGGAGGGCCGCCCGCTTGGCCGCCCAGACGTCCGCTCAACCTGCCGGTCGTCAGTTGTCAGCCGCTTGGTTGATCTGCCTATGTGCTTGCTTGATCGCTCAGGTCCTGATCTGAACGCGGTCGAGGACATCACCTTGCCTCGGCCTCGTTTGCTCCTCGTTTGCTCTGTTTCTCCTAGCTGCAACCCTCGATCTCTGCTCTGTAACCCTCAATCTTTTTCTTTGCGTTGTTGCGCTTGACGACGTCGCTTCTCTCGTCGATGTTGTTGTTGTTGTTGCTGTTGTTGCCACTGTGTGTTGTGTGTCTGTTATGTTACGTTACGGAGTGCGTTGTGCGATGTTGAGGGTTATTGTTGGTTGGTGATTGTTTTGTGTTATTTTACATAGTTGAAGTAGATTGTAGTTTTACATAGTAGTAGTAGTAGTGGCGTGGCCGCGGTGGGCGGAATTGTGTGGCATTACGTGTCGTGGTTGACCAGCTGCTCGATCGCAGCCGCGCGAACGGACAGCCAGATAGACAGATACGCACAATCGATACACTTGGCATGATGTTGGCGCTAGAAAGGCGAGAGAAGCAGAGAGGGGGGGAGGGGAGAGCAGTGAGTAGACAATGGACGCTAAACAGCAACAACAACAACTACACTGAAACAAGGAGATCAAGAAACAGGGAGAGAGAGCCCGCGAGAGAGAGAGAGGCGGGGGTGGGCGGTGAGGGAAAAGGAACCCTTGGACGGCTTTTCCAGTTGACGAGACAACCTCAAGCAAACGAACGGCTTTGTAGTAGCAATACGCCTCTTCCTGTGGATGACGCTGTTCGTCTGGCCTCCTATGGAGTTGCTTTTGTTGTTGTTGTTGCTGCTATTGTAAACACATTTTAACGCGGTTTCCACACAATTTAATGCCAAAACAAGAGCAGCACTAACAGTGAACATTGATGATTGAACAATGAGAAGTACCGTTTATTTTGGTTTTTACGTGATATTCTTGTTTTTACTGTTACCGGTAGCTGTTTTTGTAAGGCAGTAACTTGCTGAGAAGAGACGCCATGAATGGCGGCCCTCGTGCTATTGTCGTTGCAGAAAGAAAGTTTATGACGCAGATAACACTGACCAACTCAGCAATCATAAACAAGCGCGCCTTAACGGGAACGATTATCGTTGTTTTGTTACCACAGGCAGGTGTACTGGTTCACAGATTATGATGTCCAACTTATACATATATATATATATATATATATATATATATGTATTCAAGATTCGAAATTCAAAACGTGGTTTATTATAGAAACTGCATAATACAATGCTTTAGATTTCATTCAAAAACAATATAGATATTACTTAATAGAATAAACGTGATTTGCTGTCAGTCACGAGCAGCCATAAAATAAGTTTAGTCAATAATGAAGTATCACAAATCATAACATCTACATTCTCAGAGTCTTTGGAAGACATGATATCAATCGCGCCTAAAGAACAATAAACATAACGACGGTCCAAGCAAGATTTTGCGTCTCTCGCTTTAGAAGTGCACAACATGCCAGAACCCCTCATCGCTCAGATGTCACAAAATGAGTCAAATAGACTTTTCACCGTAGCTAGAAACTGGAGAGATACTGCAGTTTATTTCTGCACGCTCCGTTTCATCGATGTCTAACAGGGTACTGTTATGGCGGTGGCCAACACGAGGACAAAGTAATGCCAATTGGTAACGTGGCTTAGAGAACCTGGAAAGCTCGCTGCGGTTAACTAACACTTACTATAAACAAAAATTAAATTTAATTACATCAATATAGGAACAACCATTTTAGATAGGAAGAGGGGCGAAGCGTCGGTGATGACAAAATGACATAACAATATTGCAACACTTTCCACGACAGGTATATAGTATATGCTCAGCAAGGACGCCACATATAAGAAAGCCTACTGTCATATCTAAGAACGACTAAGTCGCCCTGCTACAGGGCCATACTGTACGATCAACCAATACCACCTAGAAGCATTCAGGCCGCCGCCATCCTACAAATTTGCACTGAATTTGCACTCGGTAGATGCTGCCCTTTGGCCAAGCAGGTCAAATCAGGTACGGAACGTGGGCACCTTACTCGTCGACACAGCGTTTTCATTTGAAACGCATTTTTCATTACAGAAGTGATGCTAAATGGGGGCAATTCGGACCGGATACTGGGGGAAATTGCGTCCTCCTTATAAACGTAATAATAATATGGGAATAAGTGGAAACTGAGAATAAGCACTACATTACTACACTACACATCTCTACCACGGTAGCCCGAGCGAGAAACAGCTTGCTCTGCAAGTAAATTATCAGGAATGTGCTAGCGGAATGCACTAAATTTACTGATACAGATGTATATAAATCAATATATGATATATATATATATATATATATATATCAAAACCAATGTGCACACGATTATTTGATGATAAAGGCTATGATAAAATGTTATAGGTTGGTGCGAATATATATGTATATATATATATATATATATATATATATATATATATATATATATATATATATATATAAACGGCATTCTTTACTTTTGCATTGGGTTTTGTTTTTCATTGCGTGACATTGATTTGATCAGCAGACTGGATATTCATGGTCAGCAAATTGACGAAAATTAATTTGTTTGTGTTCAAGACAAAAAACCAGCAGAAAATAAGCAGTACTTCCCACATAAAATTGATCCGAGAGACCACTCGATTGCTTGTAGAAAGCCTACGCATCATGTTAAACAATGCTCAAACTTTATCTTAAACGGGCCGTCATGCGCTACCGTGTACAACCGATATATTTATGCCTAGAATATTAAGGTCTATAACCATCGTCGAGCGTGTGAAATACGGGCGTTGCTCTGTACCGTACTATGCCATGCCGTTGTGGTCCCTTATAGCCTAAACTATATATATACATATATATCACCACGGAATGGCATAACAAGATAATGAGCAACGCTTCTATTTCACGTACTCAGTAATAGTCATAAAGTATGGCTGTAGATGTTAATATCATAAACAAAACGATGTCGGTTGTACATGATATATATATATATATATATATATATATATATATCATATGCTCAAAATATATATTGCATATGATAACGCAGTGAGTCGCGTTTAAGATTAAATTTTAACTTAACTTTAATTATGTAGATGGTTTGCTACAGGCAAGCTAGAGTCTTTCCTCGAATAAATATATATATATATATATATATATATATATATATATATATATATATAAGCATACGCATGCATATCCAAGCCGTTTTAGAATTCCACGTATCTTGAATTATAAATATACAACTTTGGCGTGCCGAGGAATTCTTATGCCAAACATTTTCTCCTTATGTCTAACGCAGCAATGCCGTAACGGGTCATATGATTATGTTGAAGTAGTCCAAGCCTTGGCATATTTAAGGACGTCCTTGTTCTTTATATATATATATATATATATATATATATATATATATATATATATATATATATATATATATAATTATGATATATTGCCACCACCAAATTAAATGTTTAATATTTTGTAAATGAATTATTCACTGTCATGGTCTACATTGGTTTGTTAATAAGTTTCAATTGCAGACATTTTTGGGTTAAGTGGTCACTCCCAGTGTGTGTGTGTGTGATCTTTGTTTAATATTTAGTTTTACTATATTTTACAATTTACATTTGTGTACTACCCCGAATCGTCACAGCGTCAAAGCATTAAGAGAAACGAATTGTTTAGCTGAGTGTCTGTGTTCGGAAACGCGGCAACGTACTACTAAACGTAAGGTACTATTTTGGAGTCATGTTTAGGAATTTTAGGCCAGGATAGACTTCTATAAAGGTTTCCCTGAAATATCGCACGAGGCCAAAACCTTTCTTGGCTTATGCATATATAAAAGCTTTATGTTATATGTTTGGCTATGCTTCCTTGTTTGCTTGAAGTTTTTCAACGAATAGATCCGAATAGCCTACTCGACCATGGGAAGGGGGACAGGTCCTTCCAAAACCGATGGGATCTATTTGCCGGTGGGGGATCAGAGGCAAGTCCGTAGCTTGGGACGCTTTCCGAAGCGTTACCGGTTGTAGACAACAACAGGGCTACATCTAGGCTACTCAGATACTCAGCTGAACGTCTCCGCCTGAAAAATCGCCTACCCGAGTGCTGTGCATGTGCAGAAGACGAGATAGGCCCGCGGCAAAATTCGGTGGCGTACGCTGATGGCATACGGCCACGTTGGGTCGGCTACTTTTCTTGGTGCACAGATCAGAACGGTCGTTCGTATGAAACGGTCGATAATCGTCGGTCCACCAGCAAAGTCCAAAAACAGCCGGCAGCAGCGGTCAAGGAGTAGGGCAGGCAGATCGTGCAGGTCATCCGACATCATTATCGAGCGGCAGACAACAACAACAACCACAGCATAGGTCCGCACGCCACGAATAAACAAGCATGCGGCATTGACAGATTATCGCGAGTGGCGGCGGTGCCGTCGTCGTTGTCCTGCGTCGTGTTTACGCAACTCTCTCAATGGAAGAGATAGGGATTTTGCGCGCAAAAAGAACACAAACGCCGGAACGCCACGTAACTTTTGGCGTTTTTGTTTTAACTTGCGAAGAACAAATGGTGCTACTTGATTGATTCGTTTCCTCTCGGTCCGATGTAATGTCGACATATCCAGCAACCTGGCGAAGTCCAGCCCCTGAGAGAGGTGGAGGATTACCATGCAGGCTGCTGACTATGACTACCATTGATTGTGTGACCGGCATGCGTTGCAGCCGACCAGAAACAAAGGTGTCGAAAGTTCCTTCTTGGTGGGCCAGAAACTCGAAATCTCGGTATATCGAATTTGTTGGCTTGCTGCTGCAGCGCCCACCTAAACGATGTGCAAATCTGGTTATTTATTGAGCAAGTGCGGAGGTTTGAGAAAGAACAAGAAGAACGGGCTCTTTTCGTGCTGGCAAAACAAATATCTTTGTAGAATGTTGCGATGCACGCCAAATGATTCAATACAATGCATTATAAAAGTGCACCAAATTGAAACAGAAAATTTCCAATTTGGTCTAATGCTGTCACTAAATGGTCTAAATATATATATATATATATATATATATATATATATATAAATGTTGATAAAAAACAACAGTCCAGCAACTGCGCTGTAAATACCTGTACATCATCTTAAAGATAAAAACACAATTGAAGTTGGCGTTGTGTCTACTGTTTATGAGCTTAATGTTGGCTGGCAGCCGTATAAAGCCAGCCTAAAGAATGAATCTGTCTCCTAAACAAAACGACTTCTCTCAGACAAGGCAAGAGACAAGGCGAGTAGGATGCGCGCCGTAGGAAAGTGTGTCACGTCAAACCGAACCTGCATGTCGGTCAACGCGTGCAGACGCGTGGATATTACAGCATAAAGTTGCTAATCGCTAATCTTCGTAATTCTTCGTGAACGCTTATGAGCCAGACAGTGTGGCGGCGTCGCAGCATGGCTTGCGTGTCGAAACTAAGTCACAGGCTAACTTCGAAGTCAGCTAATCTCTAAGTCGTACTAATCTATAGGCGTGAAAACAATGCATTGCAGTATCGAGTAAAAGCAAGTGAGAGAGAGAGAGAGAGAGAAGAGAAAAGGGAAATTCAGTTTGATTTTCCTTTGGCCCTAACCGTGTCTTTTTGGGCGGCCGTACGTCAGAGGTACGTATCACTGGTTAAAGCGACCAGAAGATGCCGCGCCATTCGCACCACCAGCGTAATCGTAGCAACGAAACAAATAATATACAGTAACCATAATGAACTAATTAGATAACCATTACCACCAACATCATGATAATCATTATACATAATAGTAATAACAGTAATCGTGTTGACAACAATTGTGCTCATAATAGCATTATCATATATATATATATATATATATATATATATCATTACAGCATATATATATGATTACAACAGCAACGACAACAATTAGGCTGGCAGCAACATTAGCAATGACAACTTTAGGGAATAGTAACAACAGTGATATCAGCGACGACGGCAACAAAAAAAATAACAAACCACCGAAATAACGGCGGTTAGCCGGCGTGAAGGCCGAATCGCCTGAGGCACTGAAGCGCTTGACGGAAGTGGTGCGCAGATGAGGTCTGCTGCTTGATCGCGTCTAGCTCGGCTCATCTAGGCGGCAGAAGAGACAAGCCAATGCACAGACTAAACACAGAGTCACAAACGCAGACAATCACATTCGGCGAGACTATCGTGAGGACGACAGCCAACAGAGGAACTTCAACACACAACCTTTGACTTAATTTGTTCTCGTCAATGAGTTGACTTTATTGTACGCCCCCCCCCCCCCCCCCTAAATATTTTTCGTTACTGTCGACGACACTGCGTCCCCTTCCCCTTTTTGCCTGATCTGTCCTGTAGGCAGCCAGCCTACAGGCCGCTGGCAACAACAACAGATGAATCGATCAACGAAGCGTGGAGAGACACCGCCTCAGTAAATCCTCGTCACCCCTCGCTGCGGACGGCACCGCGTAACCTCCCCCTCAGCACTCTTTTCCGAACCTCATTCACCTCGTCGTGAAGCCCAAGCGGCGGCGGCGGAGACGACAACAACCGTGAGAGGGATGTCGATGACAGGCCACGATGGCATGGCCGAATACGCCGAAGATCGGCGCAGCCCAGATCGTCCAGGCCGATCAATGAGTGCAGCCAGTGCTGATGTTGTGTGCTGCTGCTATTTCGACTAATCCCACTGCGCGGACGTGATGCGACTGGTAGGAAGGCTTCGGCCACCTTGTAGCGCACCTAACGTTTCTTTGCGTGTTTCTCCGACTTTACCATATATATTATATATATATATATATATATATACATGTGTTGCTTACACGCTTTTTTGGCAGGCGGTGGTAGGCGCAATATCTAGAGTAATTGTATATAGCTTTAACCCTGAACTTCTGCGCCGGTACGTGCTCCAACAAGAATATGTTTAAAAACAACACGCGTAAGCTATTAGAGCGATTCGCTATTGGACATTGTCCATGTCAACGATGATTTGGTTAAAGAAGTTCAGGACTGAGGCTTCTTTTGTCCTATCGTATTATTGTATGATTTTAAAGCCGCACTAGAAAACCTGTTGAAGCATTTAGAGGGCTTGCAATCTAAAACAATTACCAGATGGAGTGCCTTCATCCAAGTGAGGGGAGTATCCAAATACACCAGATGGAGAGCCTTCATCTGTGTAGCTCGGGCTATCGAGATGTTACCCTACTGGGCTTAATTGTTCGTCGTTTGCTTGAAGCTTCGATGGTACCGGAGATTTTTCGGACGGCGATGCTCCGTCTGGAAAACGAAAGCTACCTCCAATTACCCACAGGGAAGTACTCTCGGACCACTTATATAAGTCCTTTACATGGTACGATAAATGAGTTTTGCAAGTTGTCTATCTCACTTGATGTGAAACTGCCGGTTGGTGCGGTGGGTGTAATACCGTCTGTTACTTTGGTGTACGCAGGATAGACATTGTAACAGACATTCTTCTAAGAGCAACTACACGAGGGATCACCCGCTCCTTCGTGCTTAGGCATTCGCAGATATACTCAAAAGTACTTGAGATGTACACACTAGCCTTGCCTCATAAATGTGATTGGCAAGTCAGAACAATTAAATGCATTTATTTATATATATATATATATATATATATATATATATATATATATATATATATATATATATATACGGCAGAATTGGCATTTATGCTTGTGCAAGAAAAGTGAAAGTTCAGTTCACGAAGTAACAACGCCTTAAGCCCAAAAATAGACATAATTCGCAGAAAAAAAGATCCGCGGTTGGCAAAATTAGAGGTGCGTGATTTAAACGTAAGACTTTTTAGGTTTCATATATATATATATATATATATTATTTCTTTTTTTTATCGCACACCTCCAATTGAGCCAACCGCGGATCCTTTTTCTGCGAATGATGTCTATTTTGGGTCTGAACAGTTGTTACTTCGTGAACAGAAGCTTCACTTTCCTTACACAAGCCGAAGTGCCAAACTGCCGCCTTACAGCACTCGTCGTCCTTGGAAATGTCGTCGACGTCCTTAGAAGAAGGTACTCGAATGAGCGAACAAGGATCCACGTTTTTATACTTATTTTGACAAGGATATTTTTATGAGTAAGTTACTATTTTCAGTAATAATGATGTCAACAGTATAATTACTACGAGGTATTGGATTGCCCCGATTCCGTTATGATTTTATACTAACTATATTTTGTAAAGGATTTCTAATACAATATTTGATTAATATAAAATATGGATGTAGTTTAAAAACTTTTACGTACAATAATGAAGGCTTTGACTTGAACGATAAATTTGAGACTTAGAATGCTTTCGGTGGTAGCGCAATACGTTGTAAGCGCCTAACGGTACAACCAAGCCCAACCGTTACTACTAGAGAAACTAGCGAGGCGAAAAACCAGCAGAAGTTGATTTTGCAACCGTTCAATCAGGCCGTTTAGCAAGCATCGAATCACTACGGTTCCTGCCGCGGCTACGTGCGTGCATTGCGCTCATAGCGAACGACTGCTCTGATCACATGGTTGTCTTCTTCAATCGCGCAGATTGAACAAACACCATGTTCCTATTGCATGCTGCCAGTTGTACTGTTAAGGCTGTCTGTACCGGAAGCATAGTGGTGTTTTCCTGTCTTTCTATCTACGACGTTGTTGCCTGCCGCCGGGGGTTCGTTGCTGGTAAAATGTCCCCATCTATGCGTGCATGACAAGTCTCCGTGTACATATGCTATACATATGCCAGCGGGCAAAAGCGTCCCACTTGTTCCGACAGTAAAGTCTCTCTCCCCCCTCCCCCCCTCGCGCCGGCTGGAGGATTCTTGACACCGGAAGGCGACTTTGCTGTGAATGAATTGCTGCACGAAAAGCACATAGGCATAAGGATACGAACAATCGTACTACAACAACAACAACAACAACAAAGGAATCGCCCCCTCTCGAGCTTAAGTTGGCGAGCTGTCAGCCAACCTAGTCAGCTGCCGCTATGATTGCCGTTTTGATCATGATGCTATCATATCAAGCGCCACGTTTACTCCGAATTTAATACGGTGCTACGTCGATACTCGAGTGGATGGTTTAAAATGGAGTACATTTAGGTTACAGCCATTTTGGTACGCTATTTTTAATCCAATTATTCCATCATTGCGGACAATATTTCCTACTACAATGGCGACGGCGGCGGCTACTGCTTTAGTATTGTTAGTTATATACAATATTTACCACCGACCAGCTACGCTCGGACTTTTCCCACGGTCTGTGTGTCTGTGTGTGTGTCTATAAAAAATTGTGTGGGGAAATTGTTGCATCTTAAGTCAGTCTAGATCTACTTTAGAGGGCTAGAGAATGAGATTTTTTTCGGATTTTGCCTAGACGACTTACTTCGAATACTACTGCAATTGCATGGTGGTGCTACTACGTTGTTTTACTACGTACTATACAGCTGCCAGACTCACTGCTTCTACAACTAGATTAATTACTGAACTATAATATAATAATTTTATAATAGCGTTAGATGGTAATTCCCCATCTCGTTTAATTAACACATCTGTAATCCGCCCCTCCGTTTCTTTCTTTCTTTCTTTGTCGTTGTCTGATCATGCCCGATTAGAGTCTACTCCACCATTCACCTTGTCTAACTTGGAATCCATGAAGCCCAATTTAAGAATGGCCGGTTGTCCTCGAAAGTGGTCTCGAACCCGCGACGATTTGCCAAATGCAAGGCAATGGCAATTTGCCACTACGCCGCTACTACCTTGCTCGGTTTCCGTCGCTGTTGTTGCGGTGTCGCTGTTCGACAGATGATGGCGGTGGGGCCCGTTGGACGGCGACCGGCTGTGGACGAACGAAACACGCGCAAAACAAGACGAGGCACACGATGTGCCACGATAGATCAAAATAGTCATATGCGAGATGCCAATGAGGGGGACGAAATTGCCATCTCGTCCATGGTTGCCTGCTGCTGCTGCTGACGTTTTGCCAGTCTTCGCAGCAGCAGCCGTCGTCGTCGTGGTGCATCGTGGCCGAACGCGAACGGTAGATAGATATGGAAGACATGATGGCGACGCCATGCTCTCGTGCCATCGTAGGCGATCGTACAATTAGCGGTCGTGCAGATATGTCATATATCACACAACAACAGCAACCCAGGCAGCAGCAGCAGCAACAACAACAACAACAGAAATAGCAACAACAACGACACAATAGAGACAACAACGACACAATAGAGACAACAACGTCAACATCAACATGAACAGCAGCAACAACGACAGGAACAGGAACAACAACAACAACAACAGAAACAGCAACAACAACAACAACAGGAACAACAAGAACGGGAACAACAACAAGAACGGAAACAACAACAACAACAACAACAGAACAGCAACAGCAACAACAACAGAAACAGCAGAGAACAGAGACGGGCAGACGGCGAACGGACGCCGTTCGGACATCGCGCTCACGCCAACAGACAGACATATAGACAGTAAGAAAGATGTCGTGTCACGAAAGAGCGCACGCACACTATGTGAACAGAGAGTTCCTCTCTAGGTTCGCGAGCGTCGCGAACTCCTTGTGCATTCCGATTTTTCCGATTTTCTTTCGTCATCTCTCTTTCTGTCTCTTTCTCGCGCGTTTGCTTTCTTTCTGTACTGTTCATCGATACCACAACTACCACCACAACCGCCGCCGCTGGTGATACAATGATAGTGATGACGACAACTCCACGACAAGCAATAGTGACATCAACAGCAACAACAAGAGCAACAACAACAACAGCAATAGGAACATAAACAACAAGAACAACAACAAGAGGGACAGCAACAACAAGAACAACAACAAGAGGGACAGCAACAACAATAACATCGCCACCGCTAACTAAGCGCTGAGACTTATGGCCAAGTCACCGATCTACGTATCCCTTCGTTAACTCCAGCGTGTGGCGGCTCTATTTTGCGGGCATTTTGAGGGAAGCGGCGGCGGCGCGGCATTCTGGCAAGTCGGCGATCTATTGGTCGGTCTGAGGAAGGACGAGGCAAAATGGATAGGAATCCGTGTTCGGGGTACTTAGCGAACAAGCCAGCCTGTCTACCATCAAGGAGGTAAGCAGCCAGGCAGCGAAAGCCAGCTAGCCAGCCAGTCAGGACAAAACCCACAACCAGAGAGCGAAAAGGAAGAGAAAGAGAGAGGGGGGAAGAGGAGAAGAAGGCCAGAACGTGGCAAAGCGTGGGGAGCGGAACGCAAAACGACAAGGCAAAAAGTACAACAACCAGAAGAAGAAGAAAAATAGGCCAAACATGAAGGAAACATGGCCCGCCAGCGGTCACCATTGCTGCTGCTGATGCTGTTGTTGTTGTTGCTTGTTGTTGTTGTTGTTGCTGGTAGTGGTTGTGGTGGCGCCGCTGCTGCTGCAGCCATAGGTCGTGACTCGCCCATTGACAGCCGTCGGGAATACTAGTAGTCGTAGTAACAACGCGAAGCATGAAGACTCCGTATGCGCGTACCTCCATCCATTCGCGTCTCTCTTTCGCATTCTCATATCCACCCCAATCCCCCCTCTCTCTCTCTCTCTCTCTCTCTCTATATATATATATATATATATATATATATATATATATATATATATATATATATATAGATATATGTATATCTCTCTCTATCTTGTTGTTTCATATCTCTTCCTCTCCTTCACGCTCTCGAAGTTTCATATTTTTGCTTTCTCTCTGCTTTGCTCTTGCTCGGCTTGCCTACCCTCCTCTCCTTTGTTCGTTAGTGTTTGCCTATCTGCCTGCCATGAGAAAGCATGACGTTCTATGCATGATTTGAGCAGGAAACGTTGCAACCGACACAGCAAGAACGATAACTTCACCACCAACAACAACAGCAGCAGCAGCAACGCCAATAACCACGATGACAACAACAACAACCGAGTCGAACACTGGTGTCATCGCCATCTTCGCCACCTAATCGTGGGGTCGTGGTGATGGTCAACTTCACCATCCTCCACATCATCGTCGTCGTCGTCGTCGTTGCCGTCATCATCATCCTCGATGTCAATGGGCACAGCAGCAGCAGCAGCCGAAGAAGCTACAACTAGCTACAATGCTATCGATGTCAGATCAGGCCCCGGCATTGTTGTTGTCGTCGTCGACGACGGCGCTGCCACCATACGATCATGCGTCCCGCTTCGGGACACTATGAAATAGCTCGAAGGCATGTTCGAAAGCCATAGATGCCTGGAGGACCAACCACAGAGAGGAACCACTCACTGTTCCTGATGCGGCGGCGGCGGCCGCGGCTGCCTGCTATCCGACGTAAGCTGTCTGCCGCAACAACAACAGCAGCGGTATCATCAACAACAGCAGCAGCAGCAAGCAGCAAGCAACAACAACAACAACAACAACAACCACATCGACGTCGACACAGTGAACGTAACAGCGGAACATTGAAGATTATCAACATCGATCGGCATTATGTTGTCATTTTCACCTCAAACCTTCAGTGGCTCGTTTTCGACGACCATAACAACAGACTCGTAGTCTCGGAGACGTCGTCGTCGTCGTCGAAAGGGATATTGTAGTATCAGTGATGGTTGGTAATAGCTTTCGTAGTAGTAGTAGTTGTTGTTGTGGCTGATTCACGACGATATGTTTTGACTAAAGTTGTTGTTCAGTCGTATGACACTCATGTGTGTATATGTATGTATATATATATATATATATATATATATATATACATATACACAAATATGAAAGATGTTGACTACACACATCTATGAGAGCGTCTATGCATATACATACACGCCAACACACGTACAACCGAAACCATTCACGATTCTCCAAGCAAGCGGGTGCGTTTGTGCACGATTGTGTCGTCGTCGTCCGTCGTTTTCAAACTGCGAATACATAGAGGATTTACTGCTAGTACTACTACTACTACTACTGCTGCTACTTCGACTCTACAGCTAGATAAAAAAAAAAAAACGAAATACAAAGACAACATTGGCTGGCAGCTCATGACTGGCGAGATGACATGGATGGTATGGCCGTCTCTTCTGTTGCACGAAACGTCGAGCGAATGCGCCGCGAGTGAGCGGGTGGCACGAATAAGCACGAAGTATTAGGTGGCAATGATAGGAATCTAGCGTTCGGTCGACAACGCTGCTTAACCAGACAGAACAAGGCCAACAGCACCGCTTCGCTAAGCATTGTTGGCTGGCCAAGCACTGTCAGGCTTGCGCGTACCATACGGACGTCGTGATAACGAGATCAGACTTGTTAGCGGTGGTCCGAACCTTCAGGGTGGGGTGAGGGGCTGATTTTAGGACTACTTGTTGTTGCTTAAAAAACGTGTGCATCTCGTCCTAACACAGGTGTCATGCGCGTACGATACGGCAGCGCGCAAGGTGATGATATTTGATGTTCATGTGTATGTTTTATTTATTCTTTAAAAATAAACTGCAAGTGGCGGTTTGGTTACATGTGATTACACGTACTACTACGTATGTCTGCAGATGTAGGACGGAGAGAGGGGAGACTGTCAAACACGCGGTATAGTTGGGTAGGGAAGGTAGAGTATTGGCTGCCGTTTTAGCCACAGCCGACACAACAGATTAATACATGTCCCATAGGTCCCGGTTTGGGAGAGTGGCAGGCCTCAGCCCTACCGAAGTGCAATAGCAAAGCTTCCCCCTGGGGTCTCCGCCTTTATCAGAGATCAAAAATCTCTTTTTTGATCATGGAGTGCCCCCCCCCTTCCCCGCGTAGGCAATTGATTACCACCAAAAGGTTGCGAAAGATCTTGAAACTAATCGTTGTAGTCAAAGCAAGTCTGAAGTCACTTATCAAATCGGCCTCAATTGAGTGACGTCGACAAAATGGACCGGCGGCGCACATCATCTTTAGAGCTTTGTCTGGTACTACTAAGCCCTGTTTCCGCATCGTGTTTTGCGCGACGGCGACTAGAGAGGAGAGGGTGCCGGTACTTCGCGCAGTTGACCCAAGCAAAAGCTAATGAGCTATGGTACTTTGTTGACGGGATGTGAAAAGCATTGTTCACGATGGACCTTTTGAGGTGCGAGCCAGACAATGCCTTGCTGTCAATATTTCTAACGAGCTTGACAGAAAGTGCCCCAAACGGCACGTAGCTCATCAATGGGAAAGTGATTGCTTTGTACAGCGACGACCCGCAATCGCATAGTCCGTCCCTCGCCCCTACTTTCAAACAATTAATGACTCAGGCAAAGAATATATATATATATATATATATATATATACGATACCCGTTACAGGCGCGTGTGAACGAGATATTGCTATAATTTCGTAGCAAACCATGTGTGTCAATCCAATCCTAGTACCAACAACTATGGTGAACAAATATGGTGTGTGTATATATGTGCGACCACACATCAACAAAATTCGGGGTACGTAAAATTTCACAGCTAGGAGGCATGCTTTGAAACTTTGAGGAGTACGTGCAAAGTGTGGTTAATTAACTTACTTGCTGTAAAGTGTGACAAAAAGTGTCATGAAAAGAGTAAACGAAGCTTGTTTCCCGTATGTTTAGCACTTGTTTCCCACTATAAATTATAATCAAACAGCATGCTTTCCTATAAGAGTTGTTAACAAACGTTCCCTGCGAATATTTGTGCCGACTCGCCAACCAACATGGTTGTTTGCACGTCGATCCGAGATTCGAACAGGTCCTATAGTATTAGCAACAAGCGGACAACAACAACAATAAAATAATTGCAAGAACAACAAGAGCAGTCGTAACAATAACGATAATAAGAACACTAGCAGAATAACATTAACAGCAATGACAACAACAACAGCAGCAACAATAACAACAACAATAGCAACAGGCAGCAACGGTTTAAGACTTTAGACTTTAGGTTATACTGATGATGATGATGATGATGACGATGCTCTCTGCTGATGATAATGAGGGGGTGCTTCATGGCGTACGGGGAATGACGTGGGGTGTTCTTCATCTACGTAGCAATTACAGAGGGACTCCGCCATATACAAACATACAGAGGTTGGGAATGAAGGCTAGAAAGAGATTTTGTCCTTCGATATCCGACAGTTTCGATGAGAGCTGCTACTGCATGTGAGCGAGACGTGAACAGATCTTCCGATTTGTCTAAGGGGGTTAGAGCGATCAAACCGACGAAGATCGCTTAGATCTGTGGACTGTTAACTCATCGAACCAACAAACATATAGATAGGTAGACAGACAAACAAGCGATTCTGATGGCGAAAATGGCCACGCGGTTGCTCGTTACTCTACTTTCTCTACTACGCTCGTTCATGAAGTTACTCCTTGATTCGGCTGTCTAGTCATCACTCTGTTACTGCTCAAGAAAAAAACTTACTAGACAACTCACTTTCTGGGAGTGATGAAACTCTTTAGTTATTGACACTACCAATGTTATTACTATGTGCGAGTACTACCTATCATATGCAGCGCTTGTGTATGCACGTATTAGTCTAAACGACAAGCATACAAAGCTTAAGACGGTAGTATAGGTGTCACGTGAAAGAACTAGACATTCATTACAGATAGACAAGCTGTGTGTACAAAAACATAACTCGTCAGAAATTTACTGTGCTCCTGACTTGAAATAACATCTGAAATTGTGCATTACAAAACCACGTACAAATGGAATGAAATTGCTAGCAGAAGAACGCTACGGATGAGCGCGCATCGCATCGCAACGAATAAAGAAAGCATCAATATGGCCAATTACACGTTATGGTAATGAAGGTAATCAATATACTATATATATATATATATATATGCATTTGCGTTTTCTGTTATTGACCTTCTACGCTCGTGACTATAACATCACGGTAATTGGCATTCCTAGAGCCAAAGGTCGTCATTGCAAGCCACCGGTGATGTATTAAAGTTGCTTAATATATCATGTATATATCTATTCAGGCGTGTTTATATATATATATATTTCTGGGCAGCATGCATGGTAAAATAAAGACACGTAAGGATCAGTTTGGTTGGCCATTGGGCGCAACCGATAATTCATTTGGGTATAACAAATCACATATTTACAAAACAAGATCTACCAATATATACATTAGGCACGCCGGCATTTGCCACGATAGGCGAGCTGTTTCTCTATTTTTATTCTTTGTCTCCTTCTTGTGCTACTTATTTACAATATCACATTTTAGCCTCCCGAGGCATTACGACTATTTTGGCTCAAGGCGTTTTTTGTGCACGTGTTTTGTGTTAAGCCTTCTCGTGCTTTCATTTTGTCCGACCCAGCTCCCTTTTTTTTGTTGTCAAACAACTGACCAGCCAAGCAAACTAGCATCGTTTGCAATGGACGCCTAATATTTGTGGTAAACTATTCACTGTCCCAGCATACCTCTATGTTTCCATACCGCCTTGCATACATTACTCTTGCGAGAAGGTCTTCTTTATGCCCGCTTACGCTGTTCGTCTTGAGGTCGAAAAATCTCCACCAAGATCGATCTTTCTAGCACGCTGCGCGATAATGCAGCGTGCTAGATTCGTTTTGCATCCTCTCTTCTCGCAAACCCTCCAATAACATATAACAATACACACATTAGCTTACGCACAGCGTAGCTAACCCACATGAAAGGTCCATCTTTCGTGCTCGTTTTAACGGTCGCCTCATTTAAATTTCGTCGCCTCGATCTAAATTTCGTTGACCGCGAAGCTCTCCAAGGGCCCGCCGGTGCCACCTCCCGCGTCGCTGTCTTTGTACTTTGGCAGGAATGGCGGCAGAACGCCTAGAAAGGGTCCAAATGGTTCGGGTGAGTCAGCTCGATTCGGATGGCGCTGCTCGCCGCCGCCGCTGCCGCCGCCGCTGCCCCCGCCGGGCGATCGCTTGGGCGCCTGCGTTTTGACGTGAAGTATGTGAAATCCGCTATCGTCGGCAAAGTACTCGACGATCTTTAGCAGGCCATTCGGGTCGGTGTAACCGTACCGGCCCCTGACGGAGCCGTCGCCTAGACGCTCCTCTTGCCGGAAATGCCCGCTCGGATCCTCTGGGCCGGTGTCGTACCCGTACGAGTATGTGCCCGATTCCGAGTCCTGCTGCTGAAACTGAGTACGAACGCCGGCGGGAATCTTCGACTCCATGCCGTAGCCAGTCTTCTTGCAATTGCAGTCGGCCTGAAATGACAAAAGAAAAGTCGGTGTTATAATGTATACTCCCCACAAGCCCTAGTGTTGATAGTTAATTACATCTCGCTGTAACACTTAAATGTCATTTTAATAAATATAGTTTATAATGTATATATATATATATATATATATGTTTACTCGTACATAAATCCCTGTAACTGATTGTAATTTATGTACGACAATCGTACATAAATTATCGCGTGCTTACGTGAACCTATGGTTTTGCTATTTAAAGCACTTGGAATCGTCTGCGTTTCTAATCGGGTTTGTATAGCAAAGCAAGCCACTAGATAGCCGGGGCAAGCAGAGCACAACTTCCGCAACAACATTTATCTCATAATGTCTCATACGTCGATGCCCACCGGCATGCATCATTCGATGACCAACTAAACTGACTTTGTCCCGTCGTTTGCTGTTTCATGTTTCTTTGAGTGCATTATACTACTGTAAAGTGGCAAAGTTTCCAACTCTAGCCGAAAAACAGGACATATGCCTGTCTTCATTATCAATACAGAAAAAGGACCAGTAGGTGCATCAACAATAACAGCAACAACAGAAGCAAAATGGGTCCATCAATACGTCTTTCCAACTTAGCAGAACGACGTCGGCCGTCAAAGCTGCCATGCTAGCGGTCATGCCGACATTAACCGAGACATTGACGTATTGGTGCGCGTTCCAACGTGAGAAAGGTGATTCGGAGACTTTCTTCGCGCCGGACCAGTTCGCACTGCTTGCTGCCTTTGTAGGGACAAGAACGAAACACAGCATTTGGTGATTGCTTGACATTCTGCTGCTTTCGCACCAGAAGTAGCGTGTGGGGGATCCGCTTTCGCTGCGGTTCTATGTGCTACCTATGTAGAGTTTCTTTCTTTTCTTGTCGTTGTCTTTCTTGTTCTCGTCTCTCGTTCCGACACAATAGAGGCAACATCTAACACGACGAACAAACAAGGGCACTTAACCACGTAAAGCTGCTATTGTGCGAGACCAGCGGCTCGCCGGTTAATAACAATAACAAGGATAGTGACGACGATAAGAATCTGCAGATATAGCAACAACAACAACAACAACAGCAGCAGCAGCAACAACAACAACAACAAAAATAACAACAACAGCAGCAACAACAACAACAACAACAGAAGCAGCAAGAACAACAACAACAGAACCAGCAACGCAGGTAACGTCGTGGTGTTTGGTCGCCGATATTGACGGTCGAATGTGACGACCATCACGTTATACAACTCCGGCGAGGTAGATAGGTGGGTAGGTGACGGCGCCTTCGAGCCGTCTTTGAACGAACACGATGAATGCGATGATGAGGACCCCTGCCCTCGTCTCTATCCCGCCCTTGTTTCTTGCCTCAGCGACCCATACAGAGGTATAGAGAGCGAGACAGATATATATATATATATATATATATATATGTATATATATATATATATATATATATATATATATATATGTATATTTATATATATGTATATATATATATATATATATATATATATATATATATATATATATATATATATATATATATATATATATATATATTATATATATATACTATATATATATATGTATATATATATATATATAGAGAGAGATAGAGAGAGAGAGAGAGGGAGAGAAAAAAACGGGAGCCCATTGTGCTTCGTCTGGCTGGCTAGTGTACCTCAGTCTCGTGACGTACCTAGCACACGAACGCCTGAGACGACGGCTGAGAGCCGGTAATGGTAGCAATAATATAGGTATTAGTAGCAGTGGTAGTCGTAGTAGTAGTAGAATAGGAACAAGTAAGTAGTAAGTAACACAAGTGGTCCAACTTGTCGTAGTAGCTTATGCGGCCGCGGCCACCGCCACAACCATCCTCATCTGCTGCTGCTGCTGCCGCTGCTCCCTCTTGTTGTTACTTCGGCACTTCAGTTCTCAAATAAAGAAAAAAAGCCCAACAAGGACAGTGACGTACTGACAACAAGCGAGCAAGTGGCTAACAGACGAGATGCCGTTGCTTCAACTGCTGCCGCGGCTTGATCACAGAAGAGCCAAACGTTCAGTCAAATGAAAGTCGATCATACAGGGCGAAAGGGAGGGACATAAAGATAGGCAAACTGCCCACCCGTCCGTCCGCTGCACGCTACTCAACTCGCTGAGAACGAGTGAAAAACAACACAAACTTCACGAACGCCAACGCTAACAACAACAACAACAACAACAATAACAAGCCACGACACAGCGACAGTACCCAAAAAAAATCGAACCAATCAAACGGTGTTATAGAAATATATGATGAACGCACATGAGCAGAATCACCAGATTCAGAATCATCAGCGGTACGATTTACCAGCAGCGGCGAGAACAGCAGTAGCAGGAGCACCAGCACTGATGTTGTTGGCCGATGGGAACCACAAAGCAGACCTGTTTCTCACCACTCCATAGACAAAAACACTACGTCGCTGAACGCCTTGAACTTCGGCCCGTACAGCTTGAGGTTTCACCGTAGGCGGCGGCGGTGGAACCCGCAACCCCAGTAACTATGACAATCAATACAACAATACCGATAGCAACAGCACCAGACAATTATAACAACAGCCGCACCATTAGCAACGACATTCACACAAACAGGAAAAGCAGCACATGCACATGTAAAACAATTTATGTAAGCACTTAGTCTGTCCTAATCGACTCAATTCAAGTATAGCAAAAACAAATTGTCGGTTTAGTGTTTTTGTTATACTTGTCGACAATAAACTATGCGTAGTCTTAGCCTATGACTTCATCAGATAGAGACTGATAACTGTAGTTGTAGTAGTATTAGTAGTAGTATTGCGAGAGTGCCTGCGATAAAAGGGCATGAAGATGAAGTGTGTGACACAGACACTTGTCAAGCGAATAACAAATATCAAAGCTGACAGACCGGAAAGTTTACGTAATCAAGCCCATGCAATGCGACTCTCCTCCGCGCACGCATATGGTGTCGAATCACTAACGGGATAAACAATAGTAACTGCCAAGCATAACACTCCTGGCTTTTTTAAACCATATTAAAGGGAAATCACATAGAAACAGTAATGCACTCGATTACTGCATGTGAATGGTTGATGGATTTATTCGCTTGATAACGCTATAAACAGTACTATACAGGGCAATGAGGGAAATAAATTAGCTTTTGCAAATAACAGTCGAATTCCGAGTAACCTGGGCGGGGGAGAGAAGTACAGAAGTTTTGTGGGTTTGTGAGTCTCACACTAGTTGCTAACATCTGCATCCAACACATGTGCAGTATGCAATCCCATGCAAACCTCCCATAAAAAAAACTCTACGGAATTCAGAGACAAGAAAGCAAGCCTTCATCGTCTGAATCGTCTGAGCCTTCTTTAGAGTCTAGATTTCCTTTCTGTTTTTCGTTCCTCGTCGTCCACTGCGCGCCATTTCGCTCGTGTTCTCTCTCTCTCTCTTTGGCTTGACGTCTCAGTCGCGACCCGGCACGATTGCCAATTGGCGAGTTCGTGCCCGACTCATACAGGCTACAACTGCGCCGCTAGAGCCGGAAATGCACTCATTTTCAAGAGAGGCGACTTTGGTAGGATTATTCATATAGGAACTCTGTCGGAGATTGGTCGGAGATTGTCTGCTAACACAGACACACTGTTGTACTCGCCGTGCATTCATTCGAACCTCAGAAGACGTAGTATGAACAGTAGTAATATTAGTTGTTGTTGTTGTTGTCGTCGTCGTCGTCATTGTTGGAAACGCTGCGAAGCGAAAGCTAGCACGGACAGGCTTTTTTGCCTGTACTAAGCGGCAGCACGGCTCGACGCGACGCAACACCGCCACGAGAACCGGACGCACCGGTTGAAGTCGAAGAGGAGCTGGCTAGCAAGCAAAGTCACTGTCCGAACGCCGAACGTGACCTGTGTGGGTTGTTGTAGGTCCGCGCTAGGTCCCCGACCCGGCCCTCCGATAGATCTTGTTCAGTTCGTGTGGTTCAGCTTCCTTCTCCGTTGCTGCCTCGCTGCGTCGCTTCCTCAATTCCTCCATCTCGATGATCCATTCAGGTTCAGCTGGCAGTGGATTGAGTTCGGCCGCACAAGAGCAGCACAGACGAGAGAGCGTGAGCGTCTCAATACGGCGACCTAACTAACCAACTAACCCGAATGAAGACAAAGCCGAAGAAAACGACGACGATGGCGATGATGATCCGTTAAATCTGTGGAACGAGGCCCGCCACACTTAACAGCCGCCCATAACTTCTTCAGTGATGGCAATTCGTGTGAGTTCTACTACCCACTACAATAACAACACAATAACAACAACTACTACTACTATTACTACTACTACTACGACTTCGATTATGATCGCGTATTAAGCACTATGTTTGAAGTACTTACTATTCCCGTAATAGTTTGCGTAGAGCCCCATTGATGCTCGTGCACATGCTCGTGCTTCGTGTAAGTCACAACAGCAACAACGGCCACAACCACAACAACAACAACAACAACAGCAACAACAACAATGTAATAGATGTAGTAACGAAATCGACATTGGTGGACACAATGGAGAAAATGTCTAGCGACTTGACCACTCTTACGAGTAATTTGTTTGATGCAGAATTCGGCAGAATAAATGCGGCAAGATTATAAACAATACGTAACCTTGCAACTTATATTATGATGTTGATACATATAGTAAGGAAAACATCATTAAAAAAGTTAAAACGCCCTAGTCAGGCGGTCAATATGGCCAGGCGTCATCTTATACAAATCACGGCGACAACAACAACAACAATTATAAGTGGAACATGAACCACAACTGCGATGTCAAGGACAACAAAACATTATTAGCAAAAACAAACACAATAATAACAGAAGGCACAAAATGAACAGCGATAAAAACAACAAAAACAAGGACACCATCAGCAGCAGCAGCAAAAACAACAACAGCAACAATAACAACGAGACAAATTGGTAGAGTAAAATAGGTAACAGAGCAAGCGGAGTGCAGGCGTTTGACTCGTCAGCATTCTGCTCTTTCGTCCAGCTGCCAGACGACCTTTGCCGGGCGCAGGCCGAGAAAGTCGTGATCCGCGTACATCTTCTCTATCGAGTAATTGTTTGCTGAGAGGTCTCATACTAAAATCGCGAACGTTACAGGAACCAAACGCCTCGACTGTGATATCGTCGGAAGCAACAACGTCAGTAACAACAACAACAACACAACGACGTTAACAGCAGCAGCAACAACAAAAACGACAACAACAGCAGCGACAACAACAACGACAACAACAGCAACAACAACAACAACAACGAGCCGCATATTCAGCTACCTCCTTGTCGTGTCACGAAGACTTAATAATGGGGAAAGCGGGACCAGGCGCGAAACGGTAGGAATTCGGGAGTGCGGAACAGGCTCGCCGAAGACAATGTCGTTGTTTGTCAGGCCGCTCGGTGAAGGAAGAAACACCGATCAACGGTGAAGTGCAAAGCATTTCGATTCTTTCTAAAACATCATCGACCCAGATTATGACCAAAGCAAATAACATAAATAAAACGACAGTACAAGAAAAGAGAAAATAAAGGCTGCTAAGTGAGAGAGGGCAATATCGAGACGGAAAGCAGAGAAAGTTGAAGTCGATGATCCAAGATGATAATCGTCGTCAAAGGGGTGAGACGCGTAATTGTACGGCGTGCGAGTGCATGCGTGTGCCCGAATAGGCAGATTGAAGATTGCTCGTCGACTTGTGAATGGCGTATCGCGTTCATAGCGGAACTCCGGCGCAACAAACCGGCGTGATCGATATATCGGCGTTATCGCTTGCGGGACATAAATTAAAACCAATCGACGGTCGCTCGGGCCCAGCTCAGCCGATGTGGACCGCGTTTTACCTCAGCAGACACCTGACACTATTCTGTTAGTTGTTTGAAGCTCAAGCAATGAAGCGTTATAGTGACGAAGTAAACGCACGTTGAGCACCCCTCACTTATGACGTGCGAACGTGGAACCCGGGGAATTAACGCAAGCAAAAATGAATATATATATATATATATATATATATATATATATATATATATATAGTTGATTATTGCAGAGACCTTGGAAAGGTTTTGATACGGAGGACGCCTAATGAACATCGGCGTAGTCGTAAGTAGGTGTGACTTTGAGTAAGCTATAGCATTATGAACAATTTTTTTGCCACAAATGCAAGAAAAACAAGTCTTCCAAAGCTAGAGATGCAAATGAATCAGTAACATAGAAATATAATGCATGCAGGATAAAGCTCAGAGTGCGCGTTTTGGTAGTTCTAGTTACAGTTCCGCCACTCGCGACGGGTTAACGTTTGAGCTTGAAGCTTTTCGTTTAAACCGTCATCCTTGTAGACAAGTAGTGACTTTGCTTGTTTTCTGTTGGCTTCTTGGCACAATATGCTACCAATTACCGTCAGTAAATGATAGAAACAAATGGAGTAGTTTTTTGCATCTCTAGTTATGTTTGTAGGAAGATAAACTTGTGTGCATACAGAAGCTCACGGCAAAAACGCACCAACTTGTGTGAAAATATGAAACTCTAAGGGTGACATATTCATTCGAATGCAGCGTGTCTGGTCTACGTCAAGGCAAACATTTATAATACCATCTTTGAAAACCTTCTTTTGATCGTCTCTTTTTTCGTACTACTATGAACCTACTATGCTCTATCTCTCCCTCTCTCTTGCTAGCTTTCCCCTTTCTCTTTTTCGCTTGTTTCCGCTTTCGATCCATCATCTCGTCTTCCAATTCATCATACGTCAGTGATGTGAGTTTTAGCTTGACCTTGTTGAACTTGTCAGTAGGCGGCACCGCCGGGGGATGAACATCAACCGGCGACACGAAACGTTTGCGTTAATAATGGCACAAATAGAGTGAAATAGCAAGAAAGAAGCAGCGCGGTATCGGATGTGACAACGCTACATGCGCTGTTATGCTCATATTGCCAATGAATAGAAAACAAGTTTTTCGGTTTCGTGGAGATAGAGATGCTTGTGCACCACACGTAGGACGTCAACACTTACCACTCCACATGCCGCCCATGTAGCCAGCGTGACGAACGCCGCGCTCCACGAGAGCCATACATTAGAGGCGTACATCCTGTTTGTGTGACGACTATACGATTCGTGACATCCACGTGCCGAGCCGCGGCTATCTCTGTCAACCAGCCAAATTTTCCGTTTTTCTTCCGCGTTTGTTAAAACTTCGTTCCAGTGGCTTTTGTCGCCGCGTTGCAGTTCACTTCAACGTATCACTTTCGAGCACTTTTGTAGACGAGTATAAGCTCTCCGTGGTTGTAGTTGTTGTATACATATACTTGTATGTATACACGCGCACACACCCATGTAATTGCACAAAGTCGTGGCAATCCTACACTGTAATGACCTCAAGTATCAACTCCAGCAACTTTGCAACTACTCGCAGCGTAAGGAAATCGATCGACATCCAGCGGTGAGTGAGCGGTCTCGAAGTTTCACGATCTCTGTATCGCAATACTCTCTAGCTGCCGATCTCTGTCTCTATCATATCTATCCAACCGCAACTCCGTTCACGAGCACTATATGTAACGGCCTGCAGAACTGCCTGCCTCCCTGCCAAACTGACGAGGACGTGAGGGAAGTTTGTTTTCTCTTGAGGGAGGTTTGGTTCTCTTGAGGGAAAATTGTTCACGGTTCGGGGACGGTGTGATGACACGGTGTCGTTTTTCTTGTTTGACGTTCGACGAACACAGCCACGGAGACAATAATACGTCCACGATTACACACACAGATACAACCAGTCAGTCAGCCAGTCAGTTAACCAACCAACCAACGTTAGCCGACTAACCAGATAGAACGAGTGTAGCGGCGCTGAAGTCTGTCCCAGACGGCGGCGCCAGTTCAACTAGTGACGATTGACGGACCCTCCCTGGTGAACTCTTGCGGCTGCTGCTACTGCTGCTGCTGCAGGCGGTTAACCTGTGCGCGGCGCCAGGTCACCTCCCTCAACGACCCCCGATAGCCAGCGTCATCCTCAGCATCATCACCATCATCATCATCCTCCGCATCATCATCATGAAGGATAGACAAAGTTCGCCACCGCAGTCGCGGCTTCGATACGGCGATCGGTCCGAGGTGAAGTCCATCGTTCACCGCTCGCTCGCTCGTTCGCTCAACCGCGCACCTGGGTGTACCGCCCTGACCGGCGGTGCCCTTTCCAGTTGACGTCGGCCGTACCTCAGCGACCCCGCCGCATGAGCGGCAGGCGCCGTCATAGGCGGAGCCTCGCGACGTCGCCGCTGCTGCTGCTGCGGCTGCAGACGCCCGCCGATGCAGACCCCTCCGCCCGCCGCGCTCCCCTCCAATGCAGCCTCAGTGCGACTGAGGCCGCCACAGCGGTGGCAGCGGCGGCTGCTGCTGCGTCCAGTCGCTGCGGCAACAGCATCAGCATCGACGGCGAACACATAGCATAGGCATTCATTCAAAAATTCACTCAAGTCGACGATAAATACACGCGCGCAAAAGGGTACAGCCATACGCTCATGCAGACGTGTATATATATATATATATATATATACGTGCATCAACACACAAACAAAAGAGATATAATGCATGCACTCTTATAAAAACAGATCAGGTGTACATTCTACATGCTCATGCTCACAGATAATACTCAAATCCTATGTACATCGTGCACGCATATAATGCATAAATGGTCCTCACACGCGTATAAAACATACATACACGGTCATACATACGTAGAAATGCTTGCACAGATATGCAACATACATTCAATGTATACGACGAGCTCACGCCCATACATCATAGCCTACATACAAATAGATCATACACGCGTGCAATATATATATATATATATATATATATATATATATGAGCTGTTTCTACTCGTACATACAGACAGCGAATACACTGAATAGTTACGAGTATGCGTGCTCACACATGAATATGCTAAAGCTGCATACGCGCTCCTAAGTACAAGCATACTCACGCAAGCTGATATAGTGTACAGCTGACACACAAGTTTAAAACCCGTTTAGAGACCGAAGGTATTGTGCGGCCAAATTTAATGCACTGGCAAAAACGTTTATTCGATTGTATCTGTTTATTTATGTTTTTTTATTATTATTATTATTATTGTTAATGTTGTACTTTTTATTATTGTTTTTGATGTCGTTGTTGTTATTGTTGCTGCTGGTACTTCTGTGGTGTAATTGTGTGGACATTGTTATACGTGTTGGCCGTGAACGGTGCAGACTGCTGAACTCAGGCGCGTAGTGCATTTTTGCATGTGCCTTGCGATCGGAGAGAGGAGACACATGGGTGCGCGGGTTCGATCCTCACCCTTGCACACGTGTATTTATTGGTATTGCCTGTTTTGTGACGCAGTGCAAGAGTGGTTTTGTTCGAGGGCGCTAAATGTTGGCTCAGCCCGAAAAACTTTACTTTTTTTGTTATTATTAGTAGTAAAAGTCGAGCCCGGTGGCGTGGTGCATTCGCGACCGGAGGAAACACATAGGTGCACGGGTTCGAGCCCCATCGTTGCACATTTGTATCTATGGGGTCTTACGTCTTACGAAGCAATGCGAAAGCAGTCACGTGCACGTTAAATGTTGGCTGAGGGTCAGCCCCAAAACGTTTTAAATTAATAGTAGGAAAAGAAATGTTACGTGTGGCTAAGAGCAGATAGATAGAAAGAGAGAGAATACAGATCAGGCCAGATCAGATGAGTGCGACTTACGAACAACGTAACAAATTGTTATTGGGCTGTATGCTGTTGCGGTGCAGATTCTGCGTCGGGCATACCTAGAATGGCAGCTAGCAAGATGAAGGCTTGTCGGGACAATCGGCCAGGCATCATCAGCAGCAGCACGGATGGACTTCATCGACTATCGTACGCTCCAACGCCGAAGCCGCAGAGAAGATCAGCGCGGCGATCTTTACGCTCCTGGTGGGCGGTGCTTTATGGGCGGCTTCGGGCGGTCGTCTATTGCGTCGCTGCGGCTGCCGGACCGGTTGCCGCTGCTGGGTTCTGCTTGATGTGACGTTTCTGACGTTTTCCCCTTTTTTCTTCTTCTTCAGTTATTGATAATGATGATGATGATGACGACGATGATGATGATAAGAAGCAAAGTTCAATTTTGATATATCGTCGTTGTAGGAGTAGCAGTTAGTAGCAGGGAAGAGGTCATTGCTATTGTTGTTGTTGTTGTTGTTGTGGCTGTTGTTGTTATTGGTAATACTGCTCGGTATGGAATCTTCAAGTGATGCCGCTGTTGCTGTTGTTGCTGCAATTGTTGTTATTGTTACTGTTATCACAGAGCAGGTACTATGCTGTTATTGTTGTTATTGCTGTTACTGTCTTTTTCTTACTCTTGATGTCATCGTTATTGTCAATATTATTGTTGCTGCTGTTGTTGTTACGATTGTTGTTGTTTTTGTTGTAGTTGTTGTTGCTGATGTTGCTGTCGTTGTTGTCGCCATCATTGCTATTGTAGCTAGCGTGTTTCAAGGTAGTTGTTTTTAAGTCTAGACTATCTTCCGTCCCCTACGGACTTAAAGCTTAACCTGAGGTATACCTTCAACGTACCGAGGGCCGGACATGTTAAGATATCTAGGGTTTCCCCAACAGTTCTTGTGGCAGCATGGCCGCTGACTCTCAGCGGCCTGGTTTATCGTCTATTCTCAATGAGCATCGCTCAAAGAGAATTCGACCAACAACAGGGATCGAACCGGCGACACCCCGGTAGACGACGACCATGACTAGCGCACTAGTCCCGTAGACCACGCCGCCACATAGAAGAGAGCTACTCGTGTATAGCAAACTTCATTCACGCTCGCCGCGAAAGGCGAGATGCGCGATGACCTAGCACTACGCTTCCTGATCCTGTCTGCGTGCCTGTTGCTTGCCGCAACAGGCGGACTTCCGTCTCGTTAAACTGAGCTCTGTGCCAGTGTCGGTGACCCCTGCCGGCATATTCTCCGAATTTTTCTATCACTATCAATTGTTGTAAACGTTTTTAGGATACGGCAAACTATGCTGTTCACGTTCTACTAACGTTCTCAAATGCCCCTGAGTTGCCTTGCCGTTTTCTCGCTCTCTCTCTCTCGCTCTCTCTCTCTCTCTCTCTATATATATATATATATATAAATATGTATAACAAAAAAACAAAAGCTTCATTAAAGGGTAGGCTACCCTTCGACCCAATGTCGACGATAGAAAATGACTCGTGCAGCTTGGCTAATTGCGCGATGGCGCTATTTCGCTCTCAAAAACGTCGTGGCCGGCACCTCTTGTGAACGTTACTTACTACGCTAAGCGCGCGCGTCTTACGCTTATCACAGCCATTTAGCACGAACGACACCATTCAGCTAGTGAGCGAGCCAGCTACACAGCCTGGTTGAGGTTCATCCATAGTTAACCTCTACTCACGTCACTTTCAGTCTACACATACAGCAAGCAGCCTGCCTATACGACTTGACCGACCAGACTCGAGACCTGTTCAACCTATGAACGGACCTTTTCTTCCCGTCGTCGTCGTCGTCGTCGCCGCCGTCATTCGCTCCAACGACGACGACGACGACGACAACAAGAACGTTGCTGCTGCGGCTGCTGAATGTATGGCGACCTGTTTAAGAGGTCTTAGTTCCGCATACTCCTTCTACTACGACAACGACTACCTCTACTACTACTATGGCAACAACCGATGTTATTTCAACAACAACAACAACCAAAACCCCACAAACAGAAACAACATCAACCCCAATAGCCAGCTTGTACAGTTACCACTAGCGCCAGCACCAACGCCACCACCACCACCACTCCCCCAATGATTATGGCGAGCACCATTTGACCGCATCATGGACGACCTGCGACGATGGACTTCGTCCTGCGATCATCAACATCAACGTCGGGACGGCTAGACGACTGCATGAGAGCGAGATCATCGCGCCGAGGCATCACGAGCATCAACAGCACCGAGAACGTCGCCGGCATGTCGATGGATCTTCGGCGACTATGTCTGCGACCGCCTCCGTTGGTCGTGACCGCTGTCGTGACCTTGGGGCCGGGGGCTTGGTGGGGTGAAGGGCGGAGAGGCGAATGGTCAAGCCGATGGGTCGCGGCTTCAGCCTCCTAATCAGAGGGGGCGGTTTGCCGAAATACCACAGTGTGGCTGTGTACACCCCCAGTGTGTATTTGTATGTGTATATAAATATAAATATAAATATAAATATAAATATAAATATATATATATATATATATATATATATATATATATATATATATATATATATAATATATGTGTGTGTGTGTGAGTCTGTGGTCGTGGTTGAGCCAGTCTGTATCTGTGTGTGGGTGTGTTGAGCCTTTGTATGTAAGTTGAAGCTACGTACTCACTTGGACAGAACAGAGAGAACCGGAGTGCAAAGTTCACGAGCGCCGTCTAAACTTTTTAGCGGTTGTGCGTACACGATTGTTGTCATTTCAGCTGCTGCTGCTGCTGTTGATACTGATGACGATGGTTCTGGTGGCAGTGGTATTCATGGTAGTCATGACCAAACAGAACAAGTGAAAAACAAATAGGAAATATATAAGAAATATTGAGGAGTAATGAGTGAGAGGAATAGAGAGAATGGAAAAGACCATTACGCCAAAGGCCATAACGCTTCCAGCTGAATAAGATAATTATTATGACCACCACCCTTTGCGTCGTCGGATGGCAATCGTCTTTGCTAGGCTGCGTTGTTTCGTTAAAGTCACCATCGTTAGCACAACAATAATAATAATAATTATTATTATTATTATTATTATTATTATTATTATTATTATTATTATTATTATTATTATTGAATAAATGCTGATACATGTTTTATGTATATATACAGGGTGTTTCTGGAGTATTTTTAAAGCGATACATGAATTGTAGAGTTCGTTAAAGCAAAGGTTTCTTCCAATAGAACATGGTCTCTAAGATTTCTTGTTTCGAATTGAGAGTTAAATTACTACAATTTGTGACACTGCTGTGTTTGCCCGACATAGGAGCATAACATGTGCTGTTGCGAGACAACCAGTCCTCCTCTACAGAAACTAAGCACACTTCTTCCGAAAAACAAATAAGGCCGCTACCCCGCCGCTAATCCCGCCGAAATATCGTAACTGCTCTGCAACCACAGCTCGCATTAACATAGATTTGGTACCAAACTGATCGTCACGAAATGCTTGCCTGGATGTCCTAGTTTTTGTGCGCCGTGAGGTCGTAAGGTAATGATTTTGAGGTATTTGGCCTGAAAGATAATAAAAAACTTCATCTTTGGACTCTTTGTCTCGCAACAGCACATTTTATGCTCATATGTCGGGCAAAAACACCAATATCACAAATTGTAGTAATTTAACTCTCATTCTGACACAAGACTTCTTAGAAACCATGTTCCATTGGAAAAACATTTGCTTTAACGAGCTCTACAATTCATGTATCGCTTTAAAAAATATTCTAGAAACGCCCTGTATATATATATATATATATATATATATATATATATATATATATATATATGTTTTTTTCTAAATATATGAAATTATTATTTATTATTCAGTAATTACAATTGTGAGGTTTGAACGTTTAAGCCATTTCGTCCTGCTCTGTTTGCTTTCTGTGAATTCATGGCGTCTATGATAGAAGCGACGTTCCCTCTACAAACGGCCAAAGACATAATTTGTCTCAAAAACAAATCCTCGTGTCAATCGCCCGTAACGACTTCTGTACGCTTTTCGATATCATTCAGGATTTTTGCTGTACCTGTGTTGATGGGGTCAAGTGTCTTCAATGTAATGGGCGCAAAGTGGTTGCTTCCTGATAGCTCGAGGTACTTCCTTTGTTTTCAGAATCCGCGCGCTCTGCCATCCAGATTCAACTGCGGTGTGGCGTAAATACGACAAGGCCGCCGTGCATGAAACCGTTACATCCCATACAAAGCTTTTTCCTTGTGATCAAAGCGGGAAGGTGACACCGTCACAGCTCACTGCTGCCATTAAGACCCTTTGGCTCGGGTGTAAATGATATCCCTGGCTTTCTAAGAGCTCTTCTTACTATGGCGTTGAGTTCAGTGTGCCTTGAAAGTCTGCCGGGACTTTTCAGACAGCTTAACGGGGGTAGACCGTCAGAGTCAACAATATTAGTATTATCAGAAACCTACGGAGACCACCACAAAGGGACACCACCTACGACAGACATTCGTTCATCAGTCAATACGTAGAGAGAAAAGACACCCATCCATACACAAGCCATACACAAGTACGCGCTCTAACAAGAATATTCAATCATGCAGATGAAAAATTGCCGCAGCCGCAGCAGCAACCACAACATCAGTCAAAACAGATAAAAACGCTAAAGAAGAAAAAAATTATGATTGAAAATAAATGAGAAGAAAGAAACACGGAAGAAAAACGCGAAAGGAAACACTAGTGAACTAAGCGTCGCCAAGTAGACTACAAAATAGACAACACAAATACGTGTATATATATATTTATATATATATATATATATATATAGAGAGAGAGAGAGAGAGAGAGGGGGGGGGGAGAGAAAGAGAGAAGAGAGAGAGAGGAAGACAGAGAGATGGCGCTATTGTTGCTCGCGACTGTGCATAGCTGAGCAGTAACCGCAAGCGCGCGTTATGCCAAAGTATGGCACACACGAAGCGTGCCCTTTGCTCGGACCGAGACATCCAGCTTCCGCTCGATGAAGTCGAATCGAGTGCAGCTTCAATTACTAGCGTCTGCCCGACCGTCTGTCTGTTTCTGCTTGTGTGGACGTTCCTCGTTGGTCACTGAGGGTGACGGAGGGTCTGGGGGGGGGGGGGGGGATGACAGTGAAGTCGTGCTGAAGCCGGTCGGCGGTAAGCGGTGGAACCATAGGCCGAATCCATAGGCGACCATATGGCGCCGCCAATGATGACGCCGAGACACGTCTCGACGCGTCTGCGTGCGCGTGTGAACAAGGACTTGTTTTTGTGTTCTTTGTTGTTGTTGTTGTTGTTGCCGCCGCCGATCAGTTACAGCCGTAGCCATTTGTTGTTGCTGTCGTTGTTGTTGTTGTTGTTTTGTTATTGTTGCTATTGTGGTTATTGTGGAGCCAACGCACACTGACGAATGTTACCGTAATCAATCGAAGTGATGAAGCTACTTTTTTTGTTTGTATGTATATATATATATATATATGTATATATATATACATATATATATATATATATATATATATATATATATATATATATATATATATATATATATATATATGTGTGCATACGTATTCGAGCGCGGGTGGAAAATGTCTGATACGAATTTATAAAACTAGAATATTTATTTGACCTTCCAAACAGTTTTTCGTTTACTTCCAAAATCGCTTCTTTCAAAATTAGCACAAAAGCTGCAGTGCACTTGTGCCACCTTCTTTCTCACACTTCAAAAATGTTTTAACATGTTTTTTCGGAATAGAGTAGAGTTGCTGTTGCGATATTTTGTTATCTCTTCTACAGTCTCAAAGCATTGCCTCTTCAAATGTTTTTTTTTAATCTATGGGAAGAGGAAACGTCGCACGGAGCCAGGTCCAACGAACAGGGAGTTTATGGAGATGTAGAAATCGATGAGTGCGTCGGTGGGTTGTCGCCATGGAGGATTCAAGAGTCGTTTGCCTAGAGTTCAGGCTCTTGCGTAAAAACTTCTCGCGCAATCTTCATAAACATTTTGCGGCAAAATTCCATATTGACCGTATAACCAGGTGGCAACCATTTGTGGAAGGTGATTTTTTTGTAGTAAAGATCAGTCAAAAGACACTGTTAGACATTTCGGGACGGGCGTTTATTTGCTATAAATTCAATTTTTTTGGAACTAACTTCACTGCCAGTCTTCTGGCTCATAAAATATCGGTCAACTCTGTATCAAGACAACTGATCTATAAGTTATCCCTAATTCTTTAGCTATCTCCCTAATAGTAGTAGCAGGCATTGTTGAGTACGATATCACGACTCTTTCAACGTTTTCTTCTGTTATTGACGTCGAAGGTCTCCCAGAACAAGGGTCGTTTCACGTCTATTGCAAAATAGACGGTACCACGTATACCATGTTACCACGTTGCCACGAAGTATTTTGTGTTATTAATACAGCACATTTGTTAAACAAGCATATATATATATATATAGGACCACGACACAACCGATGTTAGAAATTGGTCGACGTGCGGCCATCGTACTGCCAGGTGTTCACCGATGCTGCCATTGCGCTGACCCGATTGGGTTGCGGAGAGACGTTTAAGACGGTTTAAGACGCTTTTGCGACAGAATACAAATGACATACGCATTTGTACTCAGTACTCGTAGTTATCTTAGTTGTAGAAGTAGTAGTATTAGTGGAAGAAGAAGAAGTGATCATTGTCGAATACTAGTTAATATACTAATTGAAGTAATTACCTCCATTTTCAATAAAAATGAGATGTTTGTATTGTGCTGCTATTGTTTCTGTTGTTGTCGTGTATAGCATTGATCGTCTTCGTCGTAATTGTTATTATTTGTGTAGCAGAGATCGCAGTACTCCAAAACGAATGACGACAACTCGTATCACCGTAGCAGTTGAGATCGATTCGATTTACAATCTCGGCCGGCCGCGTCGAGCGTAGTCAGATATAATAATAATAATAATACGAATAGAAATCACGCGTGAAGTCGATTATCGATAACGTCGATGATAAGCGTTCTGTTAGCAGCGGTTCCTGGCGCGCATCGGGCATCCCTGCTGGGGTCTCGTTGAAGACAGCAGCAGCAGCAACAACCACAGCATAGATGGCATCTAATACAACGACGGCGACGACGTTCACCCATCGTAGCGGGTGCGACTTGCTTAACCTCACAGCGGTCAGTGAGGTCTTGTGGCATCGCTCGCGGCACCGCGTCTTTGGCGGTTACACACGTAGAAGATCTCGTAAAAAGATAATCCTTTGGGCATGCTTCACAGACAAACAAGGCCGAACGCGAGATTCACCTAGCCTTTAACCGGCATTACCCTCGTTGTTGTTGTTGTTGCTGTTGCTGCTGTTGTTGTTGTTGTTGTTGTTGTTGCGCATATCGTTTGCTTCGTCGTAAATAAAATGAGGTAAACTAATATGAGCTCAACGATTTAAATTTACAATAGGACTTAAAGAACAATAGAACGTCCAATATATAAAAAAAAACTATCCAGACTAGACGCGGAAGAGGTCGCGGAAAAAACGTCGATCTGTAGGCTTACGAAGTTGCAAGAGTACCGATTTTTTTGTTTAACTGCAGCCCCATACTCTTAACAATTTAATTTGAAGCATAGCTATCATATGAGTAAAATAAATAGTCATTAGCGTACAGATCATCGTAGCGTATGGATCGCAAAGCAAACACCATTATGAAAGAAAGCACCAAAAATAATACCTCCGAAATTAGCTTACAACGCATGCTGTACACAAGGAGTTTGCTCCCTCCTTTGGTGGCATAGAGAGAAAGTACAATAGTAACAACACGGGTTACAATTACGCGCGGCAGAGAAGACGTTTAAGCGTCTTTTTGTAAACGAAACCATCAATAAAGCAAAGGTGTGTGCAGAAGGCGACAAAACGTAATAATAATAATGACAAAATCAACGATCCTAGCAAGCTAGACTATTGGGCTTGTATGTCGCTAGGGGGCGTAGTTAGGGTGTCATCTCAGAGAATCTAAGCGTAAGTTGTCTGTTTCTCTTCGTCAAAAGCGAGGTCCTTCAGAGCACTTTAAAGTCTTGTCCGCGTCCTGTCCGGCGGAATGGAATGAGCGGTCAAAACCTGACTTGCAACCTAAGACGGCGGTGTAAGGGATCCATGGGCTTATGGTCTACGGGCGTCACCCCCGTGATGGAAGGGGGGGTAGTCGCTGCTATTCCGTCGACGCTCTATCTATGCTATAATATCGTTATCGTCGTCACTTACGTGATGTTCCTTCCTGACGATTATGTCTGTCCTCTTCCTGGTCGTAACGAGTGTCCGTGATAGCGTGGCAGATCGGCCTCAACCCCCGGGGGTTGGCTATGTCTCGTCCTGAGGCAGCGCAGCACCAGAACCGGCATCAGCAGCAGCCGCCGGACCCGACCATGTCGCACATGTCACACAATTCGAGGGTCAATTCGTATCTAGTCCAGCTAAACCGCGTGCGGGACGCTGAGGCGCTGGGCAAGCGAGCCAGTCACACGACTTGCTAGTCCGGTGAGCTTCCACACAACACCCCCCTGCCCCCCCCCCGCACCCCCCAACGCTCGTGACTCAATTCAAACGAGCTACGGATTCTTCATTCAGCCTAGTGAGCCACTGATTACAACAATTGGGCGACAAGGTCTTCATTTCGTGACTGTTTGGGACTGATGTCGTTGTGGTTGCTGGTGTTGCTGGTGTTGTTATTGTTGCTAGTATTGTTGCTGGTGTTGTTGTTGCTGCTGCTGTTGTTGATGTTGTTGTTGTTGTGGTGGTGCTGCTTTTATTGTGGATAATGCGACTGTGGCCGTTGTGTCGTTGTTCATGTTGTTGTCGCTCACGTCATTGTTGTTGCTGCTATTCCTGTTGTTGTCGTCGTCGTTTGTAGCGGTCGTGTTTAACGGCACGTCTTTGTGAATGTAAAGGCGTTCTCGCGTGTGTATGTGTGTCAATTTATGAATGTGTCTGTATGGTCATGTGCGCAGTTCCTTTAGACAATGTTTTCCTCGAAATGCGCGCGTTAGGATCGACAGCGTACCGGGCAGGCAGGCAGGCGTCCGTTCGTTCGACTCACCGTCAGTTCTTTTAGCTGTCGCTGTTGCTGTTGTTGTTGTTGTTGCTGCTGGCGTTGTTGTTGTCGTTGTCGTCATCGTCGTCTCCATGGAGCGCCGAACGCAGCCTTTGGCGTTACTCTACAGGTCAGCCAGACAGCTTTAACGTCAGACGTCAATGGGGTCCCCTCATTGAGGTCCGTTCACTGAGTCGAACTATTATTGATAGTGCTCATGCCTTCGTCAGTGGTTAGCTCAATCTACCACCGGCCACCTACCCCCTATAAGTGGGCATACTTTGCTGCTGCTGTTGTTGCTGCTGCTGCTGCTGCCGCCGCTGCTGCTGCCGCCGCTGCTGCTGCTGCCGCCGACATCAACTCTACCTTATTGCTGATCACGATGGAGACGAAAGCCAAAATGCAGGAACATGAATAGCAGTAGTAGTAGTAGTAGTAGTAGTGGTGGTAATAATAGTACAAGTGGTGCACTAGTCGTAGTATTTAATACTAGCACTACAAGTTACAGCCTTCATGAAGATGGCAACCTTCATGGCAGCAGCAGCAGCAGCTGTGAAGAACGCGTATAATGTACAACACGGCAGCAGTCAACCATCATCATTGAGCCGGAGGGGAGATTTGACCCCAGCTCCAGCAGTGGGGGCTTTACGAGGTCACGAACTTTTTGCGCCTCTATCGTTGTACCTCTTGTGTAGATTATCGACGGCCAGGTACGCGGGCGGGCAGGCGGCTGATCGAACGATGAACAAGCCAACCAGCAGAGCACCAACAGATACATACGGCTGTATCTGTTGGTCTGGTGCCCTGTTTTCTTTAAACAAAACAAAAAGGAATCCTCGTTCTCTTCCACGGCAATCCCTAGAGGCATCGTCAGCAGCTTCTCCATTTGCTGCTGCTGCATCGACCTTATCCGCGTGTTTCTCGTCTTCGGTGACGTACACGTTTTCGTCGTCATCCCTCTCATCATCCGCGTCATCATTGCGTACGACGAGGTATTGTGTCGGCAATTGTTCCACAACAACAACAACAACAACAACAAAAACAGCAGAAACAGCGGCAGCAACAACAACAGTAACAACAACGATGCGCAACAAAGACAGCAGCAAGCGACCTAGCCAGCGATGGTTGATTTATTTTATTTGCCTGATAAGTGTGTATACAAACATAATTTTGTCCACCAGATGCACATAAAGCTGCTCCTAGTGAATATCTACATTCTGGCGTCTACTGAGCTTGTGATGGAAGCTATGAACAGCATATCGCGTGACCATATGACAAAGCTTCTATAGAAGGACTTCCCACGACTAAGGTTTCATCGTCTGTACTCTGTAGAAATCGCTAAGTACTTGTCGCATCTTCCTGGATATGTCGTGTCCTGAACTCTTGAAGAGCAGGAGTACCACGAGGGGAGACACACGAAAACACGGCACTAAATCTTCAATCTTCATCCACCGATTGTCATGTTGTCCCAAACCAGGGCGATGCCGTATGTTTCATACTCTGACTAAGACCTGAGTCTATAGTACTAATAAGACTGAGACCATCTTGGTGTTGAACAGGGCAAATGCAATCGCTAGGGACAACTTGTGGGAGTTTGCGAACATTGCCATAGCCAAATTGCTTTCGCGATGCGTACGGCGACATGAATTCCAAATGCAGTTCCTTTGACAGTGAAGTAACGCCTGTCCATCGAAATCGGCTGACGCACTCTATGGGGGAGTCCCGGAGCCAAATCCGGTCGTAGGCGGCTAGCAGCCTTCTTGCTCGACACTTGATCGCCTTTGTCTTGACGGCAATAACGCTAAGCTTATTGTAAAATTTATTATTTATATAAGTTCGTTATGTTAGCACTTTGGAGTGGACAATTGTCTCCGCGCGAACGTGTGATTACGGGTTCTCTAACCGAGGGTTAGCCCAGTTCAACAATGTGCCTCAAACAGACGCTGCATTTCCTCGTTGAATGTCCAGCGACAGCCTCTGACGCAAGAATTCGGATTCTTTCGAGTCTCCTGTCAAAAGATTAAGGCTTTTGCCTACGCGTTGAATCAGTTTGAGAGTAAGGGGGCCTACAGTTCCCATAGTCTCGAACGCCAACGAACAAAATTCGTGCGGATAATCCTAACGCTAAGCTTGTTGTTAAAGCAGAATCGCTCCAAGGTTACCCTCCGTAACCTATTGTACCCTACAAGATGATATCCTCTGCATGCATCACTACGCCGTTGCTGCTGAGATCCTTGGTCTGTTCTCGGAGATCGCTTAGGAGAACAAAGAAGAGTAAGGGGCTAACGTTGCCTCCCGGCCGGTATCCGGTGGTCTGCTCGAAAGGGTCATACTCGCAAACGAAAGTCGTCGGGCTGGCATTACTACGAGTATTAGTTGACCAATGAACATCTCAGAACCTCCTTGTCGCTCTCCTCTCACGCCACTGTAGACTAGCTTATTTAACGAAGTCACAAAATTGACGCCATCTCGCTTGCCTGAGCCCCCAGACACTTTTAAGGTGATCCTCAACGGAAAGGGCAATCATCTGAGTCCAATATTTTATTTTAAAAAAACGGTTAAAAATAGTTGCGCACACAAATTGCTTTACAGTGTGCTCACGCGTTGCGATTCCACCAGAACAATACTTGCAGGGAGCTCTTGTAGGAAACTAGTAGCTGCCGCTATTTAAAAATAAATTCCCCTGCACGCAGTATTCGTGGACCTGAAGTCTGTCTTCGAAGTCGCAGGGGACATTGTGTTGAAAAAGCTTGGTCGTTGTTTTCTTTCCTGATGAGGTCTGGATCAACCGTTTTTTGTTCTTACATCGAAGTATTGCAAGTTAGACCTCCTCGTGAGTAATGGCAGTATTAAACAAAAAATATATAAAAAGAAAATGTTGACATAATAACCATACAAATGAGTACATTACTACTCTTGAGGAACTGCTTTATGAAAGTGAGTCGCGGTCTATTTATAGTGCAAATTGCAGTTTCAATAGAAACAGCAGTACTAAAAGTAGTGGTAGCGCAAATCGCTGAAACAGCAACAGTCGCCGATAATGAACAGTGCTTAGTAGTACTGCTATCTACAACTTGTTTTGTGCCTCTTGTTGTAAGCGCACTTTATGGCACGTGCACACATCTCTACCCCCTCCCCCCCTCTCTCTCTCTTCTTTCTCTCCGTGTCTCTGTGCCGGAACATGGCCTCCCGTGCGGAAATATGCACGTAGAAGAAAATCACATTGCTGAATTGGAAACGTTTGCAAGTCCGGGAGACGTTGTTTGTTGTGTATCTCTCCGCCTCGTTGTGTAGCTCTCGATGAAGTGGGCACGCTTGTCTGCGTGCATACGTGCACAAGCCCATACTTTGAAGCGTACTCGACATGATGTTCGTGTCCCGTTTTGGTGACAACGTGCGACAAACAACCACCCAACAACTGCCAACAGACAACTATCTAGTTACCAAATGATCGAGTTACTATACAGAGAGTGCATTGATCTTGTTTCGACTGCCGAACGACACGGTGCATGGAGCATCAGGCGAACGTGTGCCGCAAGCTAGCAGACTCGGTGGCCTTCTTCACAACTCTCGGTCGGTCTGGCATGTGCAACGTCGACGTCCACTAACATGGTGCGCCTGGTAACGAAACGTCGCCCATGAACAAGGCAAGCGGGTGCGACGGGTGCATGTTACATCATAGATATTTAATACTGACTATCACAGCGTTTGATTTATATTATATGAGCATAAGTATTATTACTATGAATACTATATTAATTCTGCTAGTGTTATGATTATTTGTCGTCATCGTGATGCGAACGTCATCTGCACACATTACATCGTCAGATGCTGCTGCTGCTGCATCGGACAACGACAGAGAGAAGAACGTAAGTAAGAAAGACAGGGAGAGAAAGAGCAAGAAAGTGAACGCGCAAAAAAGTAGTAAATACCAGTGAAAGCAATATTGGCTCAAACAATGACGAACGTATTAGGCCTATGCAGTGTGGCCGCATCCGACACGAACCACTAGCACAACAACAAAAACAACAACAACTGCTATTCTAATGCTACGAGTTTAATTCGGGGCCTGTCCAAGGGGTGGTAGTGGTTGTTACCGGTGGTCCAAATAACTGCAATGGACCGTGTTTGTCTGTGCTCGTGGTGGTTCTTGCCGTCGTAGAAGACTGCACGGATCGTCGGAACCGCCGAGCTTCAACGGAGTTGCTGCTTCGCCGGCCTCTAGTGCGTGCGTGCCTCGAGGTGGGTTGGTGAGTGATGACTGAGTGACTGAAGTAAGTGTGTGTGTGTGTGCTTATGTTAGCGGGCGGGCGGGTTGAAGTACATGAGGTGAAGTGAGGTGAGGTGAGAGATCAATTTTGACATTCATTAACAATCGATTTGTTCGTTCGCTCGCTCACTCGGCATGTCGAAGGCCGGCGGGAGCAAAAGGGATGATGCAGAACTCGCAGCCCCACCGCCACCACCACCTCCAACAACAAAAACAACAGCAACAGCAGCGGCCACAGCAGCAGCAGCAGAAAAAGCGGCAGCAGCGGAGGCAACGACAGACTACTTCGAGTTTAAGCCGTCGTCGTCGTCCTCAATGACGTCGGCGCTAGCTGCGGAAGCTGGCCCATCAGCGTCGAACATTGACGTGTCGGTGCCGGCCGTCGTGGCTCGAGCGCGTCCGCCCGTCCTCACGGCGGCCAGGTACTGCGCTCGTCAAGAATCGCGTCTACCTGTACGACGATCGCGAACTTCGCGAGGTCACCTGGCGAGAGCCGTTGGCCGATAGCCGCCGGCCCGACTGCGCACTCGTTGTGCCGTTCTGCCAGCAGACGGGCCTGTTTCTGTCCGGCTACCGCATCGAGAACCAGCCGTACCTTCGCCTGGAGTGTCGGTGGCACGGCGGCGACCAGGAGCTCGGCCCGATGCGGTGCGTCTCCAACAACCACCAGTTCATGGTCGACTGCGAGCGCGCCATCCTGCAGATGACGACGAAGAGCGGCCGGCTGCAGGTGCGCGACACCGGCCACACGGTGCCGGATCACGTCGACACCGTCCACAACGTGTCGACGGACGCCGCGGGACGTCTGCTCGTCTACGGGTCGAGCGGCGGCGCAAACACGCTGACGTTCGCGACCGGCGGGCCCGAGCTGACGTTCGACACGCCGGAGAAGATCGCCAGCGCGCTGGACATCGTGCATCTGCCCGGCACGCAGGTCGTCTACCTCATCTGGAGCGGGCACATCGAGGAGATGCCGCTCGATCCGTCGCAGAGCATGCCAACGACCGGCACGAAGACGATCTTCGTGCCGAAGAACTGCCGCGTCGGCCGAATCCTGCACCCGTTCTGCGACAAGCGAGGCATCGTCGTGCTGGTGCAGGACATCTGGTCGAAGCGTCAGTCGATACTTCGGTGCAGGGGCGAGGAGCAGTGGGAGATTGCGCTGCCGCTCGACGGCATCGAATTGGGCCTGTCCTAGTTCGTTGGCTGTCTTTCTGCTCCTCGTTTGGCCTGTGTGTGGGCGTCTGAAAAGAAAGTTTGACAACTAACAACAAGAAAAGCCTTAGAAACAAATGTACATATTTCCTCCACATGGAGTCATCTCACACTGTGCCCGGAACAGGTTATCGTGCGGCAATCGGTTTTAGTTGGTGCGAGATTTCACCACTTTTCACTGAACCACGCCGCGGGCTAACTAGGTCTTCGAGCTAACCGTTTGTTTCGTCTTGCTTGAATTAGGGGTTCTCACTTGATTTGATAGGCAAAGCCTCCTAGATGTGACCTGAATCTTAGTAACATGAAACAGAACGGAATTAGAAACAAAATTGTGAAGTAGAATTTCCCAATCCATTGACATTGGCGAAAAACTTATGTGTATATATACAATTTTTAATCGTAGACCTCTAAAGGCTACTGAATATTGATCGTAAAAATTTTTCCTGCACTTGATTTTTCATAGGCTTATTGTACCTTCCTTGAAGAGCCAAGGAAATGAACAAAGCCGTTTATGCGAAGAAGAAATGTTATGCCTGTGGCTATAACATAGCCATATTGACTCTCCCGTCAAAGCAAGCGAAGACGTAATAAATTCATAACGATTTGCACTGTATTTTATAAATAGAAATAAAATCGTTTCTCTTATTAAAATAATCGGCCACTTGCCAAATAAAAAAAATATATATATATATCATTACATTTGACTGTGGGCATATTTTGCACTTAAAATAGTAATACTACACTAAAAATCACTACACTATTCGAGAGGCAATTCAATTCGCTTTTAAACACAACCAGAATATTGAATATGAATGTATCTATCTATATATATATATATATATATATATATATATATATATATATATACTTATAAGGTCTCAGGGAGTCTGGTAAGGCTAAAGTAAGCAAAGCAGCAGCTACAGGTAAAGCCGTCGCGGCATTCACTTTGCACTTGTATGCAAACCATTCCTTTCAGCACCCCAGATAAATGTTCGCCCAGCTAGCTATAATCAATCTTTAGGTAGGCAGACATGTAATTAGCGGGGTTAATTGAATCGATTTGGCACCCTAGGCGACATTCGCACTCGATCGCACTACGGTGAGGATAACTTCTACTGCGAATATACCACAACGTCTACTAGTTTTCTACGAATTCTAACTACTATGTCGTTTCTACTACTCGTCCCTCTCTCTCTCTCTCCCAATCTATTTTTTTCTCCCTTTCCTAGCGTCTTTTTCTCGATCCCGCGCGCGCTTTTTCTCTCTGTTTGCTTTATGCGATCTTATCGGTACTATTTGTTGCTGTTGTTGTACTTGTTGTTGTTGTTGTTGGTGGTGTTGTGTGTTGTTGTTGCTGTTGTTGTTGTTGTTGTTGTTGTTGTTGTTGTTGTTGTTGGTGTTGTTGGTGTTGTTATTGTTGTTGTTATTGTTGTTCTCGTGGCTGTATCGGCCTCGGCCTGACGTTTTCCCCCGCTTTCTGTTACTCTTCGGCATGCGTTTCGTTTTGCCTCTGCGTTTCTTTCCCCCCCCCCCCCTTTCTTTATCTCTCTCTCTCTTGCTTCTGTAGGTCTGTCGTCCAGGGTACAGCGGTCGGCGGCCACAAACGCCGATCACTGTACCGTTACATCATCACTGCTTGGTATGATTATTGCGGATGTCACTCGCTGGAGGCGGTTCGGACCTTTTTGCCGCTTTCACCGCCGGTGCTAGTGCTACGCTGCCGAGGCCGTCATCCAGTGCCGCTCTGGACTGGATCGACGCACACGCATCGACACAGACGCCCGTACTGAGTGACGGCCGCTCACACAGGGAGTTTCGTCGACTTTCGTCGAAGACGACGACGACCCCCCTTCGGCATCCGCGACATCATTGACATCTTTGCTGTTCATTCAGCATTTTCGCCTACCAGAGTCATCATCACTATCACCCCCACCTCTCGCCTCGTCATGAGATCGCCATGACCATGTCGATTGTCATCTACACCGTTGTATCGATTATGTATCTATTGTTTGTTATTCATAAACACGCAGTCTTAAGTCTTTTTTAGCTAAGCGGTAGTCTTAACAGCAGCGAACGGTGTGCAGGTTATATGTCTTTCTTGAAATAGCTTTAAGAGTTCAGCCTAGTAGACACACTCGCCTCGTCTGATGGCTTCAGCTCCTTGGCGTTTTGCTGAGGAGGTCCTACCCCGAACGACCACGTTTGAATAGCATTCGGCTGTCTGGGAATTAGAGATAGCATGCATTAACCTATTATTCTCCATGGCCAAGGCAAGAACATAACGGATAGGTGAAAGATAAACTTACGAAAAATGACATCTAATCACGATATGGAAGATCCCATACGACTCCAAAGGAGCGCCTATGACTTTTATGTCTGCGTGTGTTTGTATTTTACCGGAGCCTGCCTCTGTGACTATTCGGGTCGCGTTCTCTCTCTCAAATTAGACCCCCTATGAAACATTTGGCATTTAGATGCATTGGAGTGTCAGTTCACTATAATTTTTAGTTTATAGCACTGAACGGCGCACTGTCACAACCATGAAGAGTTGAGTTATTTTGTCGGCGGTTCGAAGTAGAACAAATGAGCGGCGGCTCTGTCATTAGAAATTGTAGTTGGTTCCCCATCGCAATGATGCACATACCATTCCAAAGCAGTTTCTGTTAAGCTTCCGCTGAAATTACTCGTTCCATTGCATTAAGTGACATCGTGCAGAAGAAATAAAGGTTTTTGAGAGTACGAACGTTAGCATGGCATTGAATCATACACTTTGCAGATTTGAGTTCATGTTTTCGTAAATAAATCAGCTGCCACACGCTTAACGATCTCTGTAAACATTATACAAGCTTTCGTGCTCAGCAAGCCGGCCTTAAGAAGTCATTCTGGTGAACGCCGTCGCTGGATCTCAGCGCCTCATGCATGAGCCAGATAAACAAATTATAATAATATATGATGAACTGTGCTGAAACAAACAGGAGAACCTATCTGCAGAGCAAATGTGCATGAAAAAATTATTTTCATTTCCCCTTGTCTTAATAACAATTATCGTGCAAACGCATTATCATCCACCTATGAAAATCATATGAAACTACCGATACACAAAATATATACCTATGGTGTTGAAGCAACGGTAAACTATATATATATATATATATATATATATATATAACCGTTGCTTCAATAGTATAGGTATATATTTCGTGCATCGGTAGTTTCATATAGATTTTCATGATGATGATAATGCGTTTACACGATAATTGTTATTAAGACAAGGGAGAAGCCATATATATATATATATATATATATATATATATATATGGCTTTATTATTCGCTTGATATGTATACCTAAATACGCATGCCACGCTTTCATATCAAGAACGCTGAGAGCGGAAGCATAAGCGGACGGATATTTAAGGTTTCTCCAAGAGTTCTTGTGGTAGCATGGCCGCTGACTCTCAGTAGTACTGTTACTAATCCATTCTCAATAAGCATCGCTTAACGAAAATTCGATTAACAACACGGATCGAACCGGCGACATCCCGCTAGATGACAACCATGCCCCAGCGCACCAATCCCCTATTTCACGCCGCCACCCTATTTATGAGTAAATTTATTGAAGGAAAATTGCAGCGAGCGGCTGAAGCAAATACGTTTTTGCGTTTTTGAAAGGTGCTGCCCGGCTTGTCTAGAAATTGTACTCATTGGGGCCTTCCGCGATGCTGTGGCGGGTACATTAAATATCGGGCACATTAAATATCGGGGGACAAGAAATATACGAATGCGGCAATAGACACATCTACACTTTGCTAACGAAGAAATTGCTAAACTAATACCTAAAAAGGTGTTTTTACTAGATCAACAACTTCTAGGTTTCGTGTCATTGCCAGAACAACGTTTGTGACTATGGTAAATACGCGGAAAGCCTGAGCGCATTGCTTACCAGTGGTCAAAAATTGTTGCAAGGTTCTTCTGCGTTTACCATCCATATGGTATGCCATTATGGTCCGTTTGTTCATTCGATCAAAAACATCCACCTCTGGTGGCGGCGTGGTCAAGGTGACTAGCGCGCTAGTCATGCTGTCACTTACCGGAATGTTGCCGGTTCGATTCCCGATGTTGATCGAAATTTCTTTGAGCGATGATCAAAGTAAGAAAGGATGATAAACCATATGGCGCTGAGATTCAGCGGCATGTTGCCAAGGACACAAGAACTCCCTACAAGGGTAGCCCTAGGTATCTTAACACTCGGCCTTTGGTTCACTAAAGGTATGCCGCACGGCGATTCCAAGCGCGTAGCGGACGGACGATGGTTTAGATCCTCTATGGTGGCCTATTTTCGTGCCTGTCGTGTCCTTTACATTTCGTCGGCGTTGAGCCTGTCAGGAGCCCTCTCTGTGTCCTAACTTTGGCTTGGTCAATTAGCATTAACAACTTACTACAAATCAACTGCAATTGCGAACCATTTTGCAAACCCTTTCCTTGCGCAGCATGCGGAAATGTGGTCGATACTTATAGACTACACACACTGAGCTGCCCAATAAGCTCCGGAAGAATTTCACGGCACATAAAGTTAAATAAAATAATCAAAGAGCCCTTAGGAGGGCAAGGTTGCCAGCAAATCTAGATCCACGGGGCCTCGGACGGGATAACGAGAAAAGACCTGACGGTGTTACCTGACCAGCGCGGGTGTGTAGAGGCAATGCCGCTTCTATAATCGGCGCAATGGGATGATCAGCTAAATAGCACTTGCTTGAACCGACGCGACACGTTCAAACTTCACGACTGTATGCTGATAATAATAATAATAATAATTGCTCTGTAGAGTATTGGGTCTCGCAATAAATTATGTAGTCAAATGATACTAATACATAGCTTTATTTAATATTCTAAAATATGTCGCCGGAACGCGTTCGAAGTGCTATTAGATTCCTGGCAACATTGCAGCGCTTGAAAACTCGTCTCGTAAATCGATCTTGAAGCTGGTTGAAGCGGAGATATGTCTTTGTGAATGGTGGTCAAACGTGTGCGCTACAAGTCCCATAAAATAAAGTACGATGCATTTTGAAGCTGAAAGTTAACCTTGTATAATACACTTGCACACCAAATTGGGGTAAAATCATCACCCATGTGCGAGCAGTGTAACAAATATGATGACGTTATACACATTCTTACGGAATGCAGGAAATATGAAATGGAAAGAGCACACTGGATTAAGGCCGTCACTAAGCTTGGAGAGGACGGAAACATGTTATCAGCACGAATGGCTGACAGCAGACTTGCCAGTCTGGTGAAATTTGTCAATTCTTGTAATCTAGTGCTGTAAGTTAGCATGGGACTAGCGATGTAACTATCAGCGAAACATGTACAAGCTGTGAGTTCATCGAATGTTAAAAACATCAAAAGCGTAAAATGTACCACTGTGTAGTGGGTCTCTGATGTGAGACTCTCCAGATTATATATGTAATCAATAAACATCTATAAAAAAAATACACTTGTTTTTATTTATTTTAGCGAATAAGATTAGATGCACTTGGGCGCTACGAAGCTGTTCATGTCGCTTTGGATTTCGAGATTTACCGGAAATCCTTTGCTTGCACGGCCTCTACAACATACACATAATAATCTTACTCATCACGTTCATTAGCGCAGTCGTTCCACAACAAGGTTGCAAGCCTACAACTGAACCAGGCACGAAGCAACAAGAAATATATCCTATACAAGCTGTAATTATTTTTTTAGCTAGACACATATCTTGTATGAGCGTTTATTAAATCCGGCACGGCAAATTGCGAAGACAGGGTTGTATGTATGCCGCCCTAGCCACTAGGGTGTAGAATGAAGCTGTATGCGTCTCTCTTACGGTTTATTCGTCTATCTCTATGTTGTATATATATATATATATATATATATATATATATATATATATATATATATATATATATATATATATATATATATAAGCTCTCTGCTTCTTCATTTGAAAGAAACCACGCATAAGTGGAGCAGCGTTGTCCTCCAAGAACTGTAAATCTCTTGGCAAATTTAATATTTACGAGGCTCACTTGAAGTGCTGCTTCTCTGCTACAATAAAATATGGCGAACTGAACGACGAAGCCCACGAGAACACAAGAAGGTCATGAGGTGAGCTCAGACCGAACGTCTATGACAAAGATAACCGTTAAGTCAGTTGCTCGAATGATCGGACCTTCCCACGGAACTCAATCGACTCGTTACCCTCTGATATGTTTATTACTCAGTTACACTCACTTCAAAGAACTGAGCATAAAACTGGCCAGTCGCATGTCAGGGTCCTTTCTTCTGCAATATATATGCTCAAGGTACGCCTGGTGCCTATGTTCATTCGGCGGTTGAAAACGACGATCCATTAGGCAATACATCTAAATATAGTTTTTATTATTATTTAGGGCAAAAGGGGATAGAGTTGAAACTGAAAGGGAAAATGGGGTAGAGCAAATGAGAAAAACAAAAGAAAAATCAAAGGACGTGCGTTATGGTTGTTTCAGTGGCTGTCTCACGGCAGTTCTGGCATATATTGCCCATCAACGAAACATACAAAAGCGATATCTTTGTTCACAGCTCAAGACAGTGAACTCCTTTTAGAACTGAGAAGGCGAAGGATAAATCCGGTGGCTTCGACATACGAAAGTAACTGGAATTTTCTACTTTGAAGTCAGTCTAAAATTGAAGGATTTGACCGATTTAATTCATGCGAGAACACTCTTTATTGTTCCAGCCACAACCCTCCCTATCTTTAAACAAGGCTATCGACGCCTATAGCAAATAATTATGGTTTTTGCATCTCAAGGAATGTCTCCAACTTGTCTTTACTGCTTCTGGTGAAGTGAGTTCCTTTCCATGTTGATTAACTGATAGTTCGATGGTGCGATGTTCGGCGAGTACGGTGGTATCTTGCGGAGGCTGGATAAACTCATATGCGACATTATGTTGCCTCGCTAAAAGATAACGTCTTTTCTATTAAGGAAACTGTGTATTTCGCTTTGGGGGACGGCAAAAGCTCGGTCGAGCTAATCAAAGTAGCCAGCCGTGTATTCCGTTTGGCCATTATGAGGAAACTCGTGGTTTTACTTTCTGACCAAACACGAAGTTTGCGGGAAAGGGGGAGTCTCTTTGGCATCATCTAGGGAGACTAGCTTGAAGCGCACTAGCATCTTTCCTAACGTAAAAGACCCATTTTCGTGACAGGTAACAACTTCGATCCAAGAAGGTACGCTCATTGTCCTGACAAGCCAAGAAGAGCATTCTGCTAGACGCTCAATTTTTTTTGCGCTCGTTAAAATCATGAGGTACCCATTGGTTCAACTTTGATATGAAACCATGGGCGCGAAGGTAAGTGACGGTGGTTGTGTGACATATGACGCAATCTGAAGTGTATCGCTAATTTACGCTTAATCGGGGATTTGGTTCCACAGTTTTGCGCAAGCGGTCTTTCTCGAGCGTATTAGGCGATTTAGAACGGAGTTCCTCCAGAAGGCTTAAGTTTTCGAAAGGGAACTCGGCAAACCAATTGCAGCACTCTGTCTTGACATCTTGACATGCTGTAGTTATATATATATATATATATATATATATAGTATATTATATTCCATGCCGAAATTTAGCAACCTGCAGCAGATCGCCACAATTACATGCGGGCAGACGCTATTATCGCGACCGCCATCAAGCGTGTTTTAACCGAAAAAGAGCGGGTTAACCGCATGCGCATGTCGACGCCCTCTTCTCTGGCTACGGGGGGCCGGCGCGACCAGTAAACCGGGCTATTACACTCCGCCCCTTAGTAGTTTGTAGTAATGCTAACAGCACTTCCCTGCGGGGGGAGGAGGAAAGGGGGACATAACTAGTTTTTAGTGGATTGGAGCCTCACACTACCGGCCCACGCTTGCAGTTGAGGACAATCGTGCAGTGGTGACCGCGTGTGCGTTTCGCATTTTTCAGTTAGTCCTCTCAAAAAATGGCGCTATCATGCCAAACTACGACACTTCAACGATTGCACAGTTCGGGCCGGTTTTTGACAACGGCTTGCTATGAAGGGCCGAACAAACGTCGTTGGGCCTGGTGCTTTATGTCAACCATGACTTTGTACAAGCCACGTTGTTGTGGACAATCCACTTCTCATCGCGGCAACCAAGTTTGTCACAGCAAGTTCTCCGTGCTGCTCTTACGAAAAAGAACGCATGTGCTTCAGCGGATCCTTATGTCGTTTTCGGTGGGCCGGTACGACACAGTGCATAGCCATGTTTCACGTACTTCGGGACTAGTTAGGTGCGAATGAACACGGTGATATACACGGTGTTAATTATTTCTTACACTAATTATTTCTTACATAAAGCATTTTTCATCTCGGCCATCCGTGGATAATCAGTCGCATGAGAATCTCTAGCGTAGCAAAATAATTGAGCCCCTGCGTTGCGATACGATTGCACATACGAACCCGCACAGACAGCACAAATACTTCTCGCCAAGGCAGTCGTATTCAGTTCCTCTCCCTGTAGTGAAGAAACAGCATAATCTTCCCACGCAAATGGGCATTCGCAGGTGATATTGTTCTTCTATTCACGTACGGCTCTCGTATCAGGACATATAAAAAACTGATTCGCCAAAGCACCGATCAGCTTATTGTGGAACAGCTAATTCAAACACAATAATTGATTCGTTTTCTAGTTGTACGAAGCTCTCGAAAATGGGGCCGTTAATACACCGAAGCGCCGAAGTTACTACGTATTATTGTTAACGCCGTCCTAACTGCGCAATTCTGCCTTACTTACTCTATTTCTTTAACAACTTTTGTGTGCTACAGTGCGATTCGCCAGAATCCTATGGGGAAAGTGGGAGTGCGAAGGGAACACATGTGCTAGAAGATTTTACGTTTTGTCCGCCACACTCCGTATATAACACAATTTTCCCTATGTATTCAACATGTATATGCAGTAACATAGAATCGCTATTGCGAAGCACCGTGCACGTATCTTGATTGACGGTGCCACTCATCCCGTTCGTGACACTCCCTACAGCTGTGTAAAGCCTTGACATTGTGCTGGTGCATTACGGTCAAAACAATAACCGCATTCGTGTGAGGCCGATTTAGGTCCTGCATCTACCATTTAGTAATACGGGCAGTTAGCTCCAGCTCCCAAAATTAGAGTATATTTAGCCTACTTTTGTGGAGCACTACTTTATCGAAGCATGACCACTTGTTCACCTAGTAAACGCATCTTAGTTTTGCCTCCTCGTTTTCATCGCTCGACCTCTGTGAGTGTTTCTTGCAACCGTTCATTCGTCTGGTTGATGTTGTCATCTCCTTTCGGCGTGTCGGGCCCGGTGGCGTGGTGCATTCGCCTGCGCTTCGCGACCGAAGGAGGTACATACCGTAGGTGCGCGGGCTTGAACCCCACCGTTGCACATTTGTATTTATGGGGTCTGTCTATTTCATATACGCTAAATCTTGGCTGAGGGTCAGCCCGAAAAGTTGATCTGTTTTAACTTTTTTCGGCGTAACGGCTATAACGTCTGAGGGCCACCCATACCTAGGTCTAGCATACATCATCATATGCCATCAAACAGGTATCAGTGTGTCCCAAATTGCATGCACAAATCATATTCAGCATAAATAGTTGGCTGTTTGTTAGGTTCTCCGCCCTCGTATCAGATCAACCGGATGGGCCATAGTTACTGTAACGACGTTGGTCGAGTGGAGAGGAAGAGTATCAGACGCTTTGTTTTCATCTTTGGTCAGGCAAAGATTACGACCACGCATCTATGATCACAACAATTTATCGCAGAAATGTTCAAGCTAGTACACATAGAGCAGATAGTTTATTTAGAAACTGGAACGGGGTCGTTGTATTGCGGAAATTACTTCATCGAAACGTTGTAAAAGGAACTGTTAGTAGGCTTCGTGAAATGGGCAACCTTAGCGAACGCCATTGGAGCGGTAGACCGCTCTCTGTAAGCATTTGAAAAAATTAAGTATTGAAAGATGCCTTCACGAGATAAAAGAAATCCTCGCCGGTCCCAAAGACAGCTTGCTAGGTGTCACGTGCAAGCCTTAGAAGGACTGTGAACAAACATCTCGGGATGGTTATGTGCATTATATATACGAACGCGGGCATTAGCCTTATGGAATAATTAAGTCATGTTTATCGTACATGTTGTCAATTAGTGCTTTCATATCGTCTCATGGAAAATCAAGAACGAACCGACGCTAACACGACAAAAATGTTGACTTTGTGCAAAAACCTGCTCTCCGAATGGCCGCTCTCTTTGACATGCTGTGGACAGATGAGTGCAAGTTTGGTACGCAGCTTCACTTAAACCACCAAAACATTACGAATGTCTATCCCGAACTACGTGGAAAAGTGGTTTCCCAATCGGAAGGATGGGCCGCAACCATGGTAGGGGCCAAGATATCGACAACCGGCAAAACTCCGTTGATTTTCCTCTACGCATGGCAAGACGTGCGGCCAAAACGTGATTTTTTTATTCTCCAACAGGATAGGGTGCATCCTCCCATACTGGCAGAATCGTGCAGAGGTGGTGCAAGGGGCACCATTTCTGACATTTTATACAAGTCGGAGTGGCCGCTGCAGAGCCCGGAGATCATCCCTATAAATGTTCCTTGGGGGGGGGGCTTACCTTCGACCAACAGTCGATAACGTTTTGAGAAGAGTGCGGGCGGGCGTATGTGAAAAACAAGTGTAATTATTTAAGTTATATGTATTTTTTGTTAATAATCATGCCACGCACCTAATAAAAATAAATTTATGCTAGTATTTGTGGTCGGTATTTTATAGTAAGCTTTCAAAGTTGTTACCATAATTGTCGCCCACCTTGTAGTCATTGATGTTCGTTTTCCGAGGACACCGGCTCACTGCCGGCCGTAATAACCGTAAGTTTTCTTCGAGCCGCTTGTAACTCTAATTTTTTTTAATTTAACATCTGCCCTTACTGCCACTTCTGCGCATAATAATGCGGAAAAACACCGTGCCTGTACTACAATACATGCGGAAAAACACCGTGCCTGTAATACAATACATGGTCCTCTGTACTGAAAAATGAACTTGGGTTGCAAGAGTTGTACAAATCCATTGTATTCCAATTAATCGCTTGTGACTCTCATATATGATTATTTCGCCGCTGTGGAACTTGTCTTGGAACTTCATCGAATAACACAATCTGAATTGACCCTGTCTTTGTGTATTAGCTGTTTAAGTATAGCGAGGATCTTTGTCTGTTTGATCGTTGCACACGTTTGGAACCACCAAAGAGGAACCCAAACTTGAAAGCAATAGGCGAGCGTTGGGTCAATAAGGAGCCATTCACACGCTGTACCCTGAACACTTCCTATCTCACTCTCTCCTCTATCGTCTCTTTAAGACTTCACAACCAAGACGCAACAATTTCGATAATTTCGGCTATTTATGTCTCCCAAGTTTCGCTTGCCGATCGCTGGTGATACGTATATAAACATATAATAAATATACCCTAAGTATCGCTTTCCCAGCAAGCGTAAACAGGCAGTCCTATTTTCGTGCGCGCCTTCTAGACAGCACATTTCGGCGTCGCGAATCTCCACTCCAAGTGTGCTTGGACCGACGCCGCCAGCACAGAATCGAGCGCTTGTGGGTGGGTAGATAGATGCCTTGAGTAGCGAGCTGGCTGTCTTGTCTGGCTGTTACTCATTGTTTTGTGAAGCGCTCACAAACCACAACTGCGTCCTATTGTGGACGATGCATGGATCATCTTAACTACGTAGCCCTGTCTCTTTTGCGCGCGCTCTCTCTCTATCTCTCCCATTCGCTTTTTTTTATTTACGGAAGTACAAAGTGACTAGCCAGTAGCCCAGAGAGAGAGAAAGAGGCAAAGACACTCTAACTAGCCATATCGTCGCATACATCGGCCGTGCCTCATGGCTCTAGAGAGTTATGAGGAGGAAGGCTATCGGACTTGTTGTCCACCCACTAGGTAGTGCTAGGTAGTCCACAAGGTATTAATTACAATGTCTGTCCACACATACATACAGCATCGCTTGCATGCAGATTGACGGCAGGTTCTCAGCTCATACGTGACACTCCACGACAAGACGACGCTTTACACAAGTACGTCGTACAATGTTTAACCTGTTTGCTGGAATAATAATAATAATAATTTTCGCATTTTGTCATGATGTCAGCACTTAGAATCGGCGCTCCCGTCTGCGAGCCGTTTCAGTGCAAACTGTGTGGAGAGATGGTAGATTCCAGTGGCGTACACCCACTGAGTTGCCCGAAGAGCGCCGGTAGATCATCCAGACATGCTGACTAAACAGTGTGATTATAGGTCTCTTAGGAAAGCCGGTACACCATCTACACTTGAACCGAGAGGGTTAGTGTCCGCTGGCGAAGAAAGACCTGATGGGGTGACCATTGCATTATGGTCTCATGAAAAGTCCCTTGCTTGGGATGCAACGGTTTTGTGCACCACCGCGGCTTCCTATTTACACCACAGCTTAGTTGAGCCGGGGTGGGTGACAAAGCACGCGGACGCCAGAAAACGCGTTAAATACGCTGGACTGGAAAAATATATACTTTTGTGCCTATTGCTATGGAGACGCTAGGACCAATCAGCAAGGGAACCGAAGCATTTCACTCACAATTGTAACATTGTTTAAATAATAATAATCATATTAATAAATAGTTATTTATTTTGTTATAAAAGCGAGCTGGTAAATGTACAGATTAAACTCCCTATAAATTCGTTTCTCCGGGCCTCTTCCCTTCGGAAGTGTGTCAAGAATCATTCTCGCGTTGCCGCGCTAAATTTCCAAGGAAAATGCGCTGCCTTAGCCTTTGTCTCCCGTTCGACTTCTTGGTGAAAGGCTGATGATGTCCCCGTTCCCCAAGACTTCGTAGTGGCGAGTCTTGTCCTTTTCCGCTTTGAGTGCGACGCCACCTACCATACGGGATACTGCCTTATATCTCGCCGCATAAGTGTTCCAAATTGAGACGTCCCAGATCAGCAATTTCCCTATGTCCCAAGGGGTCAGACCTACACTGTGTGGTCTTGTGTTTTTTCTTTGAGCAGATGTGTCGGCTCGACTCTCACGACAAACCCTGCCTGTCTGTGGGCTCTAACAAGCACATCATTTACGGAGCTGCGGTGTGTCTGCTTCATGGGTGTCGCCGCCTCCTTGCAGCTCAGCTTATGGTGACCCTTTCCATAAGCCATGTTGCTGCCACCAGAACATGAATGAGCAGCAATAACATCAAAGGCCCAGGCGGAGGCTGGATACGATTTGAGGCACCTAGTTTTACCATGCCAAGGTTCTCATCCTGACAGACGTTCAGCTAAAGACCGCTTTCCGTTCTAGAATAATAAGAATCATAGTACTTCACTACATCTAATGGTCAACTTATTACAGCACATTGAATAGAATGTCCTTTGTCTCGCGTAGGAGTGAAGAGAACGTGGCTACAAGACTTACCGTACTACAAATGAAATCACTTCAAATGTAGAACTTAGCGTTGAGATGCCTACATAAGACTAGAAGCATCTTTGGTGGCCATAGTTTCAAGGCAAGTAGAGCAACTTCTCGCGTATACAGCTTGTCGACCAAGGGCAGATTGTACGTGCCAACTCGATAAACACGTACGCCGCTTAAACAAATAATTCTCGCAGCGTGAATTCTAAATAGCATCTGCTGGGTTACTGATACCGCCCTCTCTCCAAAAAAACGGAGATCGTACTGGTGGTCAGCATAGTGTTGTATACGATAAGCATTGCATTGGTGGCGTGATCCAGGGAAATAGCACGCTACTTATCATCGGAGTGTCCCCGGTTCGAGCCTCGATGTTGACCGGAGTTTCTTTAAGCCATGCTCATTAAGAATAGATGACAAACCATATACCACTGAGAGTCAGCGGTCATACTGCCACAAGAACTGCGGGGGGGAAACTCTAGATATGTCGACATGTCCGGCCTTCGGTGCATTGAAGATATCCCGTACGATGATTCCATGCCCGTAGGGAGACGAAGGATGGTCTTTAAAAAGAACCTCCTGAAAAAATTTAATTCTCGGCATTTGATAAAAACTCCACCTGTCTTCGGGTCTTGTACGCCCCAGATAACAGCTATGAAGGAAAAGTTGCCAAAGCTGGACTGCGTTGAATTCACTCGCGGATCAGAGGAGCAACAGACACTCAGCGTGGTTCCCTTGCATCATCATAGTCGATAACATCATGTTATATATGCGGCAGCTTTATGGAAACTCTTGACTAGTACGACTAATACACACCGTCACCCAAAAACAAGTGGAACCTAGCAATTCTGGATATATATATATATATATATATATATTCGACGACGTTAATACCTCTCAGATTGTACTTCTAGACTATTCTCCGTCCCCTACGGGCTTGGAACTTAACCTGAAGTATATCTTCAATGCACCGAGGGCCGGACATGTTCAGATATCTAGGGTTTGCCCAACAGTCCTTGTGGCAGCATGGCCGCTGACTCTCAGCGGGATGGTTTATCATCTATCCTCAATGAGCATCACTCAAAGAAAATTCGATCAACAACAGGGATCGGACCGGCGCCACCCAGGTAGATGAAAACCATGACTAGCGCACTAGTCCCCTAGACCACGCCGCCACACTCTCAAATTGTGCTTAAACACGGCTCACTCACCTACACACTCGTGCCTCCAGTATCTCTATACATTTGAGTATAGTCATCGTTCGCCAATCTAGTTTCAAAACTTTCGTATCATACCCGACTTTGGTTGTAATATTGCCAAGAGCCAATTTGTTATGTTGTCGTGTTGTTTGTTACGTGGTTAGAAAGTAGTTTGTTTACTGGTGGAAAACGAAGCGCTGTAAATATGTCTCGCGCTACGGAAGCTCTCGGAACCCTCGAAGGTCTATTGGATCGCCTTAAGGCATACGATCTGGAGATCCAAGGAACAAGAGCAAAGCTTGATAACGTTCTTCGTAGAGAACGGTGAGACGGTTAATAATTACGATTTCGAGGTACCGTTCTTTCTCAATCGGATATATTGCAATTTCCGTGATTGTTCGATGTCTCGTGTACTTCAAGCTTTGCACACATTGTGCACGCTACAAATGCCAGTGATTAGGACTTCAAAACATACAAGTTCTAGCGTGTACTAAAATACTTATTCCGGTGAGTATTACTATTGCGTCGGGAAGCAAAGCAAACTATGAACAAACAAAATTGAATACTCTGCCATGGTGACGGCAACTGCACGTGCACGGTTTATGTGTTCCATTATTTTCGTGTACATTTAATTATGACCACGGGTAGAAAAACGTTCCAAGAACATCTCGATAATCAGGATGCGTTAGCATGCACGGTGAATCATTTCGTTTAACTTCCAACTGTTCGTTTGACAATCAGAGCGGTAATTTCCGTCTAGAGCAGTGACCCTGGCGTGCGGGCTACACCGGAGTGCTTCAAAATGGCAAAAGTTTGCGAGACTTGCAGAACGCAAGTTGACCTACTCTCACTGTTGATTCAGAGTATTAATGACTATAATAAAAGTGTGGTACTACGCATATCTATGTGTAACTTTGCGTCGACAGTCTGGTCCAAGTTTTGTATTAGATCTTTCATATACAACTGAATGAAAATACGATTGTGATAGATACCACGCCGCAGCATGTTCAGCAGTGCAGTCAATAGCTGAACTCGCAAGACGAGGGAAGATCCGGTGACGCAGAAGAA
>QVRM01005925.1:1335000-1436437 GCA_003439945.1 Dermanyssus gallinae | reverse complement strand
GCGCATTTAGCATTAGCAGATCTGCATAAACATTGGCAATGCAACTACCTTGTGTGCAATAACAAGGACTGTTTTTAATTTGTATGCGATATTTGCAGGTATATGCATACGCAACTATCTTACTTCGGACGCGAGGGTTAGAGCCGACCTTTACAGATCCATAATAACGCCCGGCGATTAGTGGGAATACGCTGCATTCCCGGTAACCACAGACAGAGGGTGAACATTGTTAAAAACTTTTTGTTTCTAAACAGATAAAATAAATACACATCAGCGATTATTCCCGTATACGCAATGTACACGCATTTGTTTGATATATTGGTGCTCTGTGTTTTGAGTTTAGACACAGTTTGTGCATTAAGAGCCCTTATATCTAAGTGTAAGGCATTGGCTAATGCGGGCACAAACAATTGCGTGAAATCTACAGCACGCTTGTGGTACAGTATTTATGAAGATACTAGTTCCTAGGTTAGTAGTTATTGTAGCGGGTGCGGCAACAGGTACGGGGTATACCTTCACCTATTTGCTCATACATGCTTGGCATGATATGGACGTTGAAGGTTTTTCAAAGATCTTCTACAGAGTATTGCATTAAGCTCGCATTGACGTATTTGTGCCGTTTGGTGCAGGCAACTTATATTAGGTAATACAGCTTACACATTAAGAGCTGCTAAATCTTATATACTCAGTCTTTTTCACATGGGGCGCTTCATGGGCTGCCGTAAGTGGGACTTTGAGCACTATTGAAGCAACGCCCATTGACAGTAACAGCGTTTGAGATTTTTGTCAGCAGTGGTAGTAGCAGCCACGGCCGCTATTCAAACTCTCTATTTGGATGATTGGAAACTGACTTCCGCGTTTACATTGATATGAAGGCTAAGATGGTAATGAGACTGGCTTCCCACTAAATGTGGGCTCGTCGTTCAATCGAAAGAAAAAATCTGTTACTGAATGAACGAATAACACAGTTTAACGAGGACTTGAAAATACACATGAAAGCAAACAGCATCTGTACTGAGCAGTCTATTCAATGAGGGCATGCTTATGTCATATAATGTAAGAGTAACGCAAAAAAAACGTAACCAAGCTGCCTCCCCTTTTTGGATTTTACATGTTTCGCTTTGCTTTTCTAAATTCGAACGCCGACTCCGGTGTCATATTTATCTGTTACATTACGAAATTGTCGACGGGGATTAGTTCGCCGAATTGTGTTGATCGGAGACAAGAAAAACGGTTAAATTATTTACTTAGAAAGATCCTATAGATTGTGTTAGGTCGGTGTTTTCGTCGTTTCTGCTATGAGATTGTTCCACAGGATGGCTTTGACCAGACCCAGCAACCTCTGGCGTCGCATCAACGTATCTTCTTTGCCATTTAGAAAAAGTTTGCCTCCTAGGTTGCATAGATCAAGACGCTTTTATATTTGTTACATAGAGATGTATTGGCGAGGTGCATGTTTTGCACGTGGGATAGCTGGCAGTAAGTTAGGCTGTGTAAGCGATAAACAGTATTACTTCGATATCTAACTTATGGCGCGTGCCAAGCCTTGAAAGGGCTGCAGATATTTGGATTCGTATGCTATTACTTGTCAAGCACACAATCCTGTAACTGGTTTCGTGCGAGTTACGAATCCTTGACTTCTTAGCCTATTGCACTTGACCTAAAGGAAATTCTCAAGCAAGTTACACTTGTTGAGTTGTCTTACTAAGTATGCACACAACGGTGCAAAGGCGGTATGTATTGGGAACCTCAATCGCAAGCGGCTTTTCTTGCAGCGGCTTTTCTCCACTAATATTTGTGTGTGACCAGGCGAAGCTCCCTAACCAGGAGCAGTACAAACGTTTTGGAACGACAATGGTTTTAGAGAGGCAAATGTATATGACAAGCATTCGGCAATAAAACGACCGAATATAGTATTTGTCAGACAATCTTTGTATTATGCAAATTTCATCGGCCTGTTCGAGCTACACTGCGGTAGTGGTCGCTACAACTCGCACTCTCTCAGGACCTTCTCTCAGTGACGTCATGCTCGGTGAGGAGAGGAATGCGGAGATTCACATAGGCTGCTCCCGCTGCCGGCCGTCTGCTACGACTGTGGAGCAGGCGGGAGCAGCTTTTTGACATTCTTGCCCCGTTTAGCACCATGGTGCCCAAAGAAGGCGATCCCCCCAGACAAACGCCACACGTCACCCACACCATAGACACCGGCGCTGCTCCGCCAGTCAGACGACGTTACACCCGGCGCTACGCCCCGGTCGAACGAAAGATAATAGAAGAGGAGGTCAGAACGATGAAAAAACAAGGCATCATCCGCCCGTCGACAAGCCTATGGAGCAGTCCAGTGGTGTTAGTAAAAAAAAAAACGGCGAACACAGATTCTGCGTCGACTACCGAGAACTCAACAAAATAACTCAAAAGGACACCTACCCTTTACCGAGGATAGACGACGCACTAGACTGCCTGGCCGGCTCAAAATACTTCTCGTCCTTAGACCTCAAACAGGGCTACTTCCAATGCCCCGTCGAGCAGAAGGACATAGAGAAGACGGCCTTCGTCACACCAGACGGTTTGTATGAGTTCACGGCAATGCCCTTCGGCCTCTGTAACGCACCAGCCACGTTCGAAAGATTAATGGACACTATTCTTCGAGGACACAAATGGACCTCCTGTCTGGTGTACCTCGACGACATCTGCGTCTTCGGCAGGACCCTCCAAGAGCACAACGAACGGCTGCGGGACGTGCTGGACTGCCTCAATAAAGCTAACCTATCCCTAAACATCAAGAAATGCTCTTTCGGCGCAACCCGGCTGAAAATCCTGGGTCACGAGGTAACCAGTGCCGGCGTTCGACCCGACCCCACCAACGTAGAAGCCATCCGTGACTTCCCAACACCGGTCAACCAGAAAGCCGTGCGGAGCTTTCTAGGACTTTGCTCTTACTACCGAAAATTTATACCAAACTTTTCGAAACTGGCCGCCCCGTTGAACGAGCTTCTCAAAGATGGCGTCGCGTTTACTTGGAAGACTCCAGAAAAAGCCGCGTTCGCGAATCTGAAATACCACCTCGTGTCACCACCCCTACTAGCACACTTCGATCCAAGCCTACCCACAGTACTTCGGACCGACGCTTGTGGCTACGGATTGGGAGTCGTAATGGCACAGAAACACAACGACGGATTCGAACGAGTGGTAGCCTATGGGAGCCGCACCCTGACCAAGGCCGAGAAAAATTACTCTACGACGGAACAAGAATGCCTGGCTGTCGTATGGGGAATGAAAAAGTTTCGCCCGTATGTATATGGACGACCAGTCACCGTCGTCACGGACCACCACGCACTATGTTGGCTGATGTCGGCCAAAGACCTCACTGGCCGACTTGCCCGATGGGCACTCATGCTACAGGAACACGAAATCTCTGTCGTGTACAAGCAAGGGAAGAAGCACCGGGACGCCGACTGCCTCTCAAGGTACCCTACTGAGCAGAAAAACAAAAACCCTACAGAAGGTCTCAGAGCCAGAACGCAAATCGCAATCATCACAACCTCACAACTAGCAGAGGACCAACACGCAGACCCCACACTTCAACCCCTGCGAGACCGGCTCGCCGGATCATCAACTCTCACCCTAATCAACGGTATCCTCTACAAACACAATTTCTCCGAGAACGGCGAAGACCTACTACTCGTATTACCGTCAAAATACCGAAAGGAAGCCCTACTAGCCGCACACTCGGACAAAGAAGCAGGCCACCTCGGCTTAGCCAGAACCTACGCAAGGTTAACCCAACGGTACTTCTGGCCGAAGGCATACCGAGACGCGGAACGCTTCGTCCGCTCATGCCCGGAATGCCAAAGCAGGAAGTCAGCGGCAGCAAACTTTGGCACCCTACAACACATGCCGACCCCAGCTACGCCGTTCCACACGATCGGCATGGATTTAGTCTCCTTCAACCCGACGCGAAACGGCAAAAGAGTGCTCGTAACGGCGATCTGCCACCTTACAAAGTATTTGGTGGCAGATGCACTACCAGACGGGTCAGCCGAGGAAGTGGCCAAGTTTCTCGTGAACCACATTATCCTTGTTCATGGCGCTCCGTCTGTCATCATCAGCGACAGGGGCCAAACATTCATGTCTGGTCTCATCGCAGAGATCACCAGGCGTTGCGGCACAGATCACCGTCATACTTCACCCTACCACCCACAAACCAACGGGCTAACGGAGCGTTCACATCGTACGCTTGCCGACATGCTCGCCAAATACGTCAACGAGCGACAGTCCGACTGGGATGAGCTGCTTCCGTACGTGGTCCACGCGTATAACACCACGCCACAACGCGCAACTAAACACTCGCCGTTCTTCCTAATGCACGGCCGTGAGTCAACCTCTACCTTCGACTCACAGCTCCCTCCTACACCTTCCGACCGCGCTAATTCCGTCGACCACTACGTCGAAAAACTAGTCGAACGAACTGGTTACGCGCGCATGTTGGCTCAAAAGTTGGCAGATAGGGAGAAAGACAACAACAAAGAACGGGCCGACCGATACCGCAAAACCATCGACTTCGTGCCCGGAGAACAGGTGCTGCTACACATCCCGGTACGCACGGTAGGCCTCTCGGATAAGCTACAAAAACGATACTTCGGGCCGTACACGATCATACGGAAGACCGGACCGACAAACTTCGAGATCGAACCCGCGCCGAACGCAAAGATGCCAAGGACCCGGAGGAAAAGACAAATCATACACGTCTCGCGTCTCAAACCTTTCGTGCCCCGAACCGACGAGGAACTCATGAACCCAACCAACCACCCCACTAGTAAAGATCAGCCATCTCCGGCGGCGGACCAACAGCCCACCGATCATCCACAACCACAACGAACTTCAAGTCGGTATAACTTGCGCGCTCAGCCGAAGGAAACAGCCCGCCTCGCCGCGTGGAGATCCAATAAGCTAAACACTCTACGTTGCCAGACTCGGGACGAGTCTTTTCGTGAGGGGAGGAAGTGTAGTATACACAGGTCACACCTATACACATCCACACAATTAGAATCACCACACATCCAACAGTACACAACACCACACACCAATTCTCCAGTCAGCTGTTCCCGCCAACAGAGAGATCCCCCTTCTCCAAAGGCAAACAATCGAATGGCGCACTGACCGCCAGAGGGCGCGACCTCCACGCCCGGTGGAGAGCTGACCTCGCTGCCGCCGCTGCCTGCGCCGCTTCACTGCAGCGAAAGTGGCTACGAATAGACGCTCCACGAACAACACGCGTCAGCCTCGGCGACGTAGGTTACACTCCTATAGGGCAGCCGTATAGCAAACGACGCGACAGACGAGGCGGCTCGGAAATGGAGCGTACTAGTGGGAACTTGAATGTAATAGATAGTTATGTACAATGCCGCACCAAATAAAGCCGCTGACCTTGGTGGCCTGCCACTAAGGACCCAGCATCGATACCTACCACATCCGTCTTATGGTTCACCTTCACTGACAAGTGCCGCTGCGACCGGCAGCACTACAATATATAAAATAAACGGACTTGCTAGTTGTTGTACCTAACCGCTAAGAACAGCTTGTTTACTCCCGTAAATAGCAAATAGACACAAATTCACTAAATTTGCTTAAACAAAGACTCCCCCGAAACTCTAGACAATGAGGCTCTGAGTTAGACGCCCTACGGCGATGCCCAAGAGTAGCTAACGCACTAAATGCGTATGTGTGTGTGTGTGCGCACATCATGTTAATCATACCGATTTTTTATTTAAGAGAACGTGTTTCGTTTGTATCCTGGCACTTTTTACGACACTCAAACTTCGTCACTAACGACATAGACTTTTCTTGCCGTCCTTGAATCTGCCCTTCTTGAAAGCATTGCACTTATCGTAGCTTTTGTAAAGGACCACATGGGCGAACTAAGAACTCATGCTTTCTTCTTTTAAAGCTTTTCTTTGACATTTACTTCTAAAACCAAGCTCATTAGAACTAAGCCCGTTTTGAGGTAAGAATGTCAACATTTTCTCCGCAGCGCGGATATATTTGATTGAATTTGACGTACTCTTTTGGCAGGTATCGCTACACGATCTTTTCAACAGATGGTATAACTAATGAGTTCATTTTCAAGAGCCTGTTTATGAAGAGGATTTTGCCGCCTCTTTGCAGATACGACCGTGCTACAGCACACCTGATGCATGCGATGGTCGAATTCCGAGGCCAATCCAACAAATTCGGTGAAGTGTCTTTTGCATAAACTAAACTCTATGTTATTCCGCCTACGACTACTCCACACTGTACATCCAGTTTTCCGGTTTGAGTTTCTATTACATTCCGAAGTTTTGTGTTTACAAATTTCTGCTCATCGGAGCTGCTGTAGATCACTAGAATGCACCGCGGTTCCGTTGAATCTAACACGCTTGGGCGTTGCCAGTTCACACGCAATTTGCTGGCTATTTATTGTCAAGCTAGTCCACATACCCTTCCTGGCCATTGGGCATTTAGTGCTTCAATGTATAAACGTCTCTTTGAGGCGTTTAAATAATTTACGCTCATTGTGTAGAATTGAGTCGTTCAACCGCGGGCGCAAAATTAAGTTGAGTGATTCTAATGCGAAAAATCTGTAAATCGCCCGTTGTTGCAGCCATCCATATTTCACGATTTTTAACATTCTGCCCTGCCTAGAGTAGCTTCCTATCGATGCTGACGTGTATATAAAATGTATATATATATATATATATATATATATATATATACGTGTATGAAGGTCGTCAGTGGTATTATTTTTTGTTGTTTTACGACTTCTAGGGAGCAGCTGTAAGACAGTGGCTGCGTTGATCGACGAGGCCAATGCACGCAACCTGATAAAGTTTTTACCTTACCCTTATTGAGCATGGCCAGGGTGGCGTCCGGTCACTATAGCTGCTCAAGAGGTTAGCTCAATTAAGGCTTTAGCTATGCGTCGTAAAGATAACGCATTTGGAAACTATAATGGCTTTTGCAAAGTACGCATATATATATATATATATATATATATATATATATATATATATATATATGATAAAGAGTGATTGACATTTCAATTTTTGACGCGACCAGGCTTCTACAAAAGACAGAGGAACCACTACAATTTCCAGTAAGTATCATAAATGTCCCGCACGCCCAAGCAAAGTAGACATCTCCACTTCTACCGTTCACCTCATTGAAGCTACCCCATCGGTCATGATCAATATTGTAGTATCGGTCGCACCAAAACACTAATCATCAGCAGCATCAAATTTCTGGCTCTCCCTCTTCACCAGCTCTACCACGAATTAAAAACTTTTTAAAACGATTGTTTTTAATTCCAGACCATCATCCATCAGGGATCTAGAATCCAAGCGAGGACTTGGAATTTACCGCGTGGTATATCTTCAATGCACCGAAGGCCGGACACGTTGAGATATCTAGGGCTTCCTAAACAGTCCTTGTGGCAGCCTGGCCGCTGACTCTCAGAGGTATGGTCATTATATTTATCATCTATTCTCAATGAGCATCGCTCAAAGAAAGTTCGATCAGCAACAGGGATCGAACCGGCGACACCCCGGTAGATGACAACCACGACTAGCCCACTAGTCCACTAGACCACGCCGCCACTCAGTAGCCCTACCTAGCTATCTACTACAGTCCACCATCACCAGTCATCATCACGACTCTCATTATCGACGCCGCTGGTGTCATTACCCCCCCATCCGGTTGGAACTACCATTATTTTCAATCAAGCCCAAACTTCATTGTGGCCTGCCATTGCATTGTAAACAATTATCAGTACATTGTTTTAAACAGGCGCAACGTAGCAGTAGCTAGCCATTTCGGTGCAACGAACACCAATAAAAAAGCAGACGTCCCTTACCTGCCTACGTGCATGTGAACGGAGAGGCAGGTGGACGCGTTGTTGGACCAATCAGCGATGTGGGCGGTCCAGCTCACCGTCCAAGAACAGGATGCGGGAAGCTCGCCGCATCGAGTCCTGTAAATGACACTCGCTGCAAAGATTTGCGTATCTCACAGGCAGCTACTTACGTGGCGACCATGGGAGTCAATAGCGAGCCAACGGACGACAATTCCCTGGAGCTTAATTTCAGTGATGTATGCGCTTTTATCGTTAAACACGTAAAAGGAAATATGGCTGCTCTGCATCTTTTCGGCTGTTCAACGTGTTTTATGGTAAAACTATTAATTGGGCATTTTTTATTTATTTTATTAATTATTTGAATATTAGAAAGCGGTATTGTGCAAATACAAAATATTATATACACCATCTTTTCCAGGGTGCATATATACACGGTACAGTGCGTCTAGCGTTTTTCGAGAGTAAGCTCAAGACCCTCTGTGTACTCCTAGAGCAAACGGAGGACAAGCTGACGTAGGCCAACCCGTTGTCAGTGGCCCTCATGTTGTGCGAAGCCACAGAGTCGCATTGTTTTCTCAGAAATTACCCATCAATTGGGTGCCTCCATGGATTTTCCCTCTCGCATTCGAAACTATGGGTTGCACCTGGCGTTCGTATCAGGCAGTTAATCAGGCAAGGTTGGCTCCTTTTTTAATTTGTTAAATCTTTCGTCTGGTGATAGCAGATCATGTTCCTTTTTTACGTTAATTCGATAAATTTACATCGTATCTAGGCACAACCGAACGGATTCATTGCAAATACTGAAGGTGTTATGGTGGTTTTGCAGTATTTGACTGTGCTTTGACTGAAGGTGTTATCTTAGGTCAACAGCGTCAGTAGACACAAATTACAAAGCTTAACGTTTTACTGTCAGCTTACTAGCACCACCACCAACACAGACAACAACAACTGTTTGCGAATTGTACACGGTTTAATGAGCTGATTCTGGCCCGTTGTATACTGGGGCAGCTTTGAGGCTAGCAAAGCGTTTATTTAAGCATTTGAAGTTACACGAAGATTTTGCATGTGACACTTTAATTTTATAGCGTCATATTTTATCTTGCACATCTCAAACGCCCCTTAAGCGTTGGACATTTCTTTCTAAATTCTGTGCGTCTATCACGTCTCCTACGTGCTTTTTATAGACGCGATTTCTACAGAATCGCGTTAGCACTTTAAGTTAGGCCACGTTAGGTGATGCTCTATCTCTCCCTATCTCTCTCTTGGGGCGTTCTTCGTCCTACATGCTTGGATAAACTCAACCTTTGAACTATGAAATAGCTTGATCACAGGTGTATCTCGCTACAAACAAGCTCGTCGATGTAGTAGTATTAAAATAAATGAACTTTGGTTGACACTGTGTTAGTGTTTCTAGATTCAGTGGCATAGACTGAGTGACGAATGTGTGAGGCGATCTTGCTGCTGCTTAAAATCTCCGCGGTAGGTCTACGAGAACACACAAGTTTTACCTCACTTGAAAAAGAACGATATACGACAACTAAGACAACTTTAAAATTTAACGAAACTGCATTTCTTCAAAACTTTTTTATGGAGGAGGGTAAACACATTTGAGCACTGGCGCGATAGGCATAACAGGGCAGCCCACCTGCGCTGTGAAGGACTCGGCTCCTTGTTTTGCCGAGCCCCACACCCACTAAACACACCTTCGCCATTAAGATTCACTCTCTGTCAGCCTGCATCTTCATTAAGTAGTTCTACGGACTGACAGGAGTTGTTGGTTGCCGGGTGCCAATCGGATCAAGCGGCCGTGGTCACCCCCCGGGTTTCCCACCTCGTCAGGTTTTCTCCACCTCGTCAGGCTATTTATCGAAAAATGAGTTACCATATGTCTCTTATGATAACAACAATTTTTTAAAGGAGAAACGAAGCGCAGCTTGCGCACTGTCGGTGCTGGGCTAAGGAGCCCGGATCACTGTGGGGCTCAACTCCGACGGTCGGATCTTAGTTCCATCTAAACTCTTACCCACTAAACCACTTCCGCTAAGCTTCACACCTTGTGCGCCCGGCTCTACACTTACCAGCACTGCGACTCAACAAGAGAAACGGTAGACGCCTACCGGGTCAATGCGCCGAGGTCGCCCTCAGCGTCGAGCTTTCTATCCTACTCGACACGTGTGCACGGCGCTGAAGCTGCGCCTCTGCCCTTTTCGCAAACTCGACATTTATATCAAAGGGTGCCCTTGCCGAGAGGGCTGCACAGTCTGTAAGATCGTGATCTCCTTTTACGGCCCTCATCGTAAATAGAGCTCTAGCCGAAAGGGGCCCGGTTTGTTGCCACGATTTGTTGACGTGCAAAAATTAAACCGTAGAGCCTTTCTCTCGGAGTACATTTTGGCCCAACAACCGTTTTCTCTGTCCTGATAGCCTTCCTAATCAACCCTTGTAAAGGTAGATGTGGAAGTTTCCGCAGTCAGTTCAATTGTGTCAGGCTGTTTGTAAGTTCACCACCGGGTGTGTCAATCCAGTCCTAAATATGTGGTACGATATCACAAATCTTTGTCCCAGGAGATACACAATCCGTATCTTCTGGGACAACAACATTGTTGATTTGCGTTTTTGCTCGTCCTTTTAGCTGCATTATTCGTGAGTCATTCTCATTATTTTGCCCGGCGTTTCCACGGTATGCTCCTTGTAAGAATCCAGGCTGCATGTGCACTCACTGTTCTGTTGCTAAGATCACTCTTGGCGCAGGATTTCTCTGCGCTTTTCGCACTATGTTCTTGTGTGTAGCCGAGCTGGATGCTGGAGCTGCCCAGACTGTTGCTATATATATATAAATATATATAGCAACCGTCTGACCAGATCCGGCATCCAGTTCGGCTACACACAGGAACGTAGTATATATATATATATCGTTCTCTAAAAGATCGTCAACATTACGGTAAGCGCCGTCGCTGGAGTTTATTTTGGGGGTTCAGCTTTTACAACATCTACTGCGTAGAGACGCCCAGTCAAAGCAAAGTCTAACCCTATTATACTGAACAAAAATAGCATAGGAGCTATGTTAGATGTAACCCCCTTTAACAAAAGCGGTATCGAGTTTCGGCTGCTGACGATGACGGTGGTGAGGCGACTGCTTTCTGCGCACGTCGTTTCCAGCTCACTCCCTCTCTCCCTCTCTCTCAGCCCTAACAGGAGGTTCTGCGGCCAGGCTACGACGTTAGACCTTCTAGAGAAAGTTAAAACGCCCGTCTTCCTCTAGCAGTATCTTGCTCTCGGCGTGGCTCTCTCCTAATCTCAAACTCTCAGCTTACCCCAAAGCCAGCCAACAACGTCTGCTTTGTTTCATGCCGCGTTGACATCGCGGTGTTCATTTGCCGGATGGAGCGGCAGACCGACAGAGGCCGTCAAACGTTCGTATATACACGCTATAATCTAATGTTGGCTTTTGAAGTTCTCCTCGACCAGGACCTCTACCTGCTAAATCACTACGAAATTGTGCCACCGACCACAGTACTTCTTCCGATGCTGCTGCCGCTACCACAAGTCCACTACTACTGCTCTAACGAATTGTGCGTCGTATTTGCATTCTGCGTGTGAGCTCACCGACTATTTCTTACACGAACTACAGAATTCAGCCAGCACTGCCATCGCGACGCTATGTGTCTGTATGTGTCTGTGTGTGCTGGTACATAGGCACGTACGTAGTAACAGGGTCGTCGTCTTCGTCGTGAGAAATTTTGTAACCAATGTAGGCTATAGGCCTTCTGGCTCAACCGTGGTCGGTCATGCGCCCGGCTTCAAATAAAGCGCAACAGACGCCGAGTGGTTGGACCCCATTCGTCGGTGTTAGTTGGGGCTGCTCCTCGACGCTGAGAAAGAAAATGGCAACAAAATCAACCAGACTGGGGACAAAGCGTATGTACGGAACAAGATATATGGAAAAGCTCAAACTAAACGAGGAAATTATAGATGGTCAGAGAAAGAGGCAAGAACAATACGAGAACAATGTATGGAGAGCGAGAGGACAGGAGAGCCATATATATATATATATATATATATATGTATATATATATAAACAGTAAGGTACATACATTTTATATAGGTCGTCACTGGTATTGTTCTGTGAGGCGTTTTTTTACGTCCACTAGGGAGGAGCTGTAAGGCGACGGCTGCGTTGATCGACGAGGCCAACGCACGCAACCTGATAAAGCCTCCTCTTGAAAAGCGCGACCCTTGTTGACCACGGCTAGGGTGGCGTCCGGTCACTACAGCTATTCAAAAGGTTGGCTTAATTAAGGCTCTAACTGTCCGTTGGAAAAAAAGTGTATTGAGATGGAAACTATAATAGCATTTTATACCTTCGCGCACATACGCACGCACATATATATATTATTTTGTATATATATACACGAAGGCGAGCACTGCCAAGTGTGCAAACGTATTGTAAATAATTAATAAATCATCACTATACGAGTATATTATATATTATTATATATATAAATATATATATATATAGATATTATTTTGTATATATATACACGAAGGCGAGCACTGCCGAGTGTGCAAACGTATTGTAAATAATTAATAAATCATATATATATATATATATGTTTTTTTTTAGATTTTAACGTAGTTAGGATTCTACAAGATAGAGAAGGGGGCACTATATATTTGCCTGTAAGTACTAACGATGCCCCAAATCGTTAGGCCTTGTATAATAGTTGACGATTTTAGAAAAGCTCCGAGGGCACAGAACTGACAATTGGTCGGAAGTTGTTAATTTCTTGTAACCTGAAGACAGGTTTATTATTATTATTATTATTATTATTATTATTCGAGCGAACAGTCATGAGCTCGCACGACAAGTCCGCTGAAGAACTTCCTGGGCGTAGTCTGTGAGTTCATTTGTGTATGTATGTATGTAATATCATATGTTTTCGTTTTTATTATCTGATTAGTTAAATATACGGGTTGTACGAGGTCTTCAGGCATAGATAGTTACAGTTTCTCTCTCTCTCTCTCTCATACAGTGGAATCTAGGTTCAGAAAAATAGTTACAGGGTTTAATTCTGGGTAAACGATTTTAATCCTTTAGATGCCCCTCGCTCTCGAAGACCCTCTGCAGTTGACCATAGCTAAGTGTAACCAATAACTAAATAAAATCTGTCAATCAGTAACGGTATGTTTACTCGAGATTGGTTTCCAACATGCTGCCTGATTCGTCGGCTTAATTTTTGCTCCTGAAGCGTGTGACCCAGTGTGCTTTCTGCATCTGATTGTCGTGTCACGTGATACGAAGCATGATTAAACACCGCAAATACACGAAGGGATGAAATCTAAACAAACGCGTATTTTCACGCTTTTCAATTTACTCTTACCAAGACTGAGGTGACGCACTGCAAAGCGTTTTTTTACGCACTGAAAAGTGTTTTCCACAAACATTTTCTTCATAGTCGGAGAGCGAAAAAAGTTGCACGACCTTAGCTAGATCAATATAAAGCTGATTGCGTTACCTTGACCACTACACCTTTAGAAAGATCCTGAGTCTATTAGACCGTGTGAGCGTGGCCGTCGTTCTAGGTATGAAAACCACTTTCCATACACCACACACGCAGCACATAAACTATACGTTGCATCTTGTTGTTGGCGGATCTGCCTTAATTTACGCCACGTAGCAAACGAGCGATCGCATCGCGATCTATCGCCACAGATACATTTAATTTGTATATCAGGCATGCTTCAGGCTTGCAGAATCTGTTTTCGAACGCGCCGGTATGTCCAGTTTCTCCAACGTGAACAACGCGTTCTCTCGAAACCATACGTTTTGCAAAATGATTAATATAGACTATTAATGTGAAAAGGGGGTGAAGCTGAGCGAAAGAGAGAGATAGAGAGAGATATAAATAGCGAATCAGGAGCGTCATTGCAATCAGCTGGTAGTAGACAATAGGTGTGCTAATATACCGCCTACGCGGCAGTTAAGTCCAGTAACGTATAAACCATATTGATAATGATGATGACAAAGTTGAAACAATAAGGTTGGCTGATGAATAGCCATGCATTCACGGGCGGGTTCGAACGTCGCTCGTCAGTGAGTTCGTGAGTGGCCAAACATCCGGACGTTAACGCCACGCGCCGTTGACAACCATAGAAATGTTGTCACTAGCGAGACGAATCGATAGTCCGTCCAAAGAAAGCTTATCTAATTTTGAGATTATCTATCTTTGGAGCCTACGGAAGTTGGTGTCAGAATAATAAATCAATTATTCGGTTCCATTCAGGCGCGTCTCAAGCTCAAACAATCAAGGAGTTGCGCCTGGGGGGAGTTGGACATGTGCCGTGGAGTAGTTATACGAGTCATAGTAGCTACTGCTACTTTATTTAGAAAGACAAGCGTGCGTTAGCGAACTATAAAGGTGTGCTTGTAAGTGCCGCGGGTGTAGACAAGACAAATGTTGTTGTTCCTGCACTGCCCCCCTTCCGCCCCTCAAATGCGGCTATTTTACTGGTCTGTTTAGGAGTCGCTGCAAGAAAGGCTGCCGTACTCTCACAGCTTCCCTCGTGCCACCCTGTGTTTATGCTAACAAGCTCTTAGCTCGCATCAAAAGACGGGCCCTGGTGGCCTTCGGTGCTGCACACGAACCACATACACACTTAATGAATGTATGGATCTAAGCGTAGGCGCATATTTATGTTGGTTATTTCGATAAACAAGTATATATATATATATATATATATATATATATATATATATATATATATATATGTTTATATATATATATATATATATATATATATATATATATATAATATCATAAGATGCAAATCTACACATTAGTAACTATGTGTGCCCCGGTGCGTTGTCTTGATGGCGGATCCGAGAATTATTTGCCTAGAGTTCAGGATTCTTGCTTTAAATGTTCTCGCACCGTCGTCTTAAAATTGAGCGATATAACTTCTTAATGACTTAAGAGATTATTGACTTACTTCTTATTAGCAGGCCCAGGTGACAAAAACTGGTAGAAGATGACTTTTTGTCGCTAAAAAACAGTAAAAAGGACTTTGGTATTGGACCTGAACTTCAATCGACTCTCTCTTTGGGAGCACTACTGGGAAGATTGGGCCTTGGTTTTGATGTTATAACCATATACCTAGACTCGTCTCCTGTAGACACTCTCTGAAGCATGCCAAAGTCTTCTGCTACCGTCGGAAGTTTTAAGGCAGACATTTCCCGACGGGCGTCCATTTGGTGGGAAATTAACATGTTTTGAACAAATTTCGCTGCCAGTCTTTTGACGCAAAGAATATCCATCAAGACTGTTACAGGTCATCTATAAGATATCCGAGAGTTATTTGCCTAGAGCTCAGGATTCTTGCGTCGGATGTTCTTGAATCGTCGTCCTAAAATTTAGCGATAAAACTCCTTAATGACTTAATAGGTTATTGACTTACTTCTTATTTAGGTGACAAAAACTGGTAGAAGATGACTTTTTGTCGCAAAAAAACAGTAAAAAGGACTTTGGTATTGGACCTGAACTTCAATCGACCTTCTCTTTGGGAGCACTACTGGGAGGATTGGGCCTTGGTTTTGATGTTATAACCATATACCTAGACTCGACTCCTGTAATCACTCTCTGAAGCATGCCAAATTTCGCTGCCAGACTTTTGACGCATAGAATATCCATCAAGACTGTTACAGGTCATCTATTAGATATCTCTGAGTTTTGAAATCTCTGATAGTAATTCGGCGATTGTTGGTTACGATAGCACGACGTTTTTCAACCTGTCTTCCGTTATTGACGTCGAAGCCCAACCTAAACCGGGGTCATCTTCGGTCCCTTCACGTTCGTCGTGAGAGCGACGGGAAAACGCATACACACTGTTTCGAAATACTGCCTGGTCGCCATCAGCAGTTAGAACCACTATACTTTTAACATACAATTTGGTTTTTAATGCAGAATTTAATGCAGTTTTGTTACTCCTTAATTTTCGGCTTGTTACAAATCGCCAAGCCTCGGCGTTTCTTTCTTCATTTTTTAAAACAGCCTTAAATGATAAACGATATTTGGGCTATGTGTAGATAATGAACTACTCGTCCTTGCACATCCCTGCTATAAGCTCAGCTACTAATCTAATCTCGTTCCGGAAGACGTTCGCAGATGTTCGTTGTTCTTTAAGAGCCAAGCACAGGCATACAATATGAGTAACGCCGTGTGCCTCGCCCGTCTCGCACTTTGAGTCCAGCGCTTTCTTGACCCTATGAAGATACGATTGGAACCACGACCCGTTAATATTTGGGTCAGGTAGAGGGCTTGTCTTGCCGTAGCTCTTGTTGAACTATAAAATCAGGTCCGGGATGAGGTGTCGGGTCCGCGCTCCCGGAGCATTATCTGGATGCCGCTTGCCGCCCTTGCTGCCACTTCAGGAGAGGTCTTGTCGGCTTTCTTGCCTTCCCCGGTAGGAGTCTTTTTTTTATTGACGTTCTCGTATATTAGCATTGGCCAGGGTACGAGCCTAGCAAAGGCTATGGTGGTCTCTACCACTTGTTCTCAGATGCTCCTCTAGCTTTCGGCAGGTTGTTGATGGTGGCTAGGTTGTTGATGACCATAGTTGTCTTCGTCTTTACCGTTCCGATAAGAGCTTTTCCATGAGGGCACGGTCGACTGTCTCGTTTACCGCAATATCCACCCCATTCAGAGTCAGGTTTGGCTTGATGTGGACTTTATTCTCCACTAGCATCACGGCCTTGTTTTTTGTTGGTGCTAGTTTTATTATGCGCTGTTGCATCTACCTTTCGACTTCAAATAGCGCTTGGTGGGCCTTCTGCTCCAGAAAGCGCAAGCTCCACGCCGTGACCAGTATGGCTACATCGTCAACATATGCGATTGTCTGTACTCCTTACATTTGAACTACCTTTAGCACCTCATTGTACGCCATGTTCTAAATAAAGGGGCCAAGGATTGGTCCCCTGAAGAACCCTAGCGGACATGGGAAACTCCTCGTCTCCGTAAATTGCCATTTTGTCCTTTAAGTACGAAGCAATCAATTTTTAAAGGTAATTCGAAGTCTGAAGGTCCCTCATAGCGTCTATGATAAGTCACCACGGCAGTGAGTTGAAGGCGCTCCGTATATCTAATAAGACGATAAGACACAGCTTTCTTGACCACTAGTTTTTCTGCCTCTGTCTGTGAGCCTCCTGTAGTACTTTTTGGACCGACATTTCTGTAGACCTTTTTGAGAGCCGTACAGTGAGTCTACTATAGCCATATCAGTCATACCATAGCCATCAAGCTCCTGCTAACCACCAACTCAAAAAGCGTTGCCTATCATGTCCAGGAGACATATTGGTCCGTACATTCCTGGGTTCGTGGGGGGCTGTCCTGGTTTCCTGATGAGGGCCATAATGGCTACCTTTCACACAGTCAGGTACTTTCCCCTTCTCAATATTATCTGCCGTCCTTTTGAAGACTTCTGGTTTCGCCTGCAGAAGGATTTAATTGGCCTCTGCAGGAATTCCGTCGGGGCCGGACACCATTTCTTAAGAAAGGCCCTCAATCACCGCGTTCATTTGTTCGGTTTAGGTTAGGGATGACTTTCCTACTCCCGACTCCTATCGAACCGATGGGTTCGACATGAATCGGGAAGGGCTTCCTCACAGAGGCCTCAACCAGATACTTTGGCAGCGCTGGCACGGGCTTCTTTAGCTTATCCGTGGCAATCTTGCAGGGTTACCCCCATGCATCGGCTTCTGCTTTCTCGCAGAGTTCTTTCCTGGCGTCACAATTTCCTTTCTAAGATTTTTCCTTGCTCCGTTAAGTCTCTCCCACTTCTCTCCGATGTTTCTTCCTGGTGTCTTTGCTCTGACGAGAACTCATCTGGCTTAGTTACACGGTCTTCTGATAGTCACTATTTCTGCTATCCACGATTTTTTGGGGGATTTTAGTGTGTTATCCGCCCCTTCCCGGTGGAAGCCAGCGAACAGACGTCTGTCATCATGGCTGTTATCGATTCTACATAGGTTTCCTCTTTTTTTTATTAGGAGCCATTGGCCGCTTGCCTTTATTTTTCCCCGAAGCTTCTCCTAATCTAGCTTGGTCGCCTATCACACTATTCGGCGAGTGCTCCGTTCATGCTGGTCGCGGTCGTCCCCGTACTAAAGCCCTATGTACGCATGGTCACTTTAAGTATCCTCATTTAGAACTTTCTAGTTTCGAAGCTTTTCTACCGCGTGCGTAGCCCCTAAAGTAAGACCTATCAAGGAATCCTGGTTCCTTCGGTCTAATGTTGGTTTCAACCCATCGTTGTAAAGGACCACGCGTTGCTCTCCTAGGCGCTCTATCATCTCCTTTCTTTCTGAGTTTGTCTCTCTAACACCCCATTCACTTGCCGTCGCATTGAAGTCTCCTCTGGCCACAACCCCTTTGTTTCGCCTTTTTTTGTTAATTTCTACTATTTTGATTTTCCTAGTCGTCTTTTAGCTTTGTTTTTATGTGCGCTCCTGGCGGCTTCTCTTCGACTTTACATTTTCCATCCTCCTCCCTCAGCTAGCCCGGTTGGTCCTCCCGGTATAGGTTGAGCTTCCACATCAGCGCCTTTTGGATCCCTGCTGGAGGTGGTCGTCTGCTCACCTGAGGGTGCAGTCGGGGCTTTTGGTTTCCCCTTTTGCTTCAGCTTTGCCTGCGTCCGTAGCTCTTTGACTCCTTACCTTAAACGCCGGGCATGCCATCGAATTTGTTGAGTGCCTTTTCTCTGTGCATACAAAGTATTGCCTCTTGTTTCCTGTACAGCCGTTTGCTATATGCCCAGTTTAGTGCCCGACTTATGGCAGATCTTTTCGTCACCTTGTAGTCCTTACCCCCTCTCTCTGTAGCTCTATGTCCGATCGTCTGACAGTTAAAGCAACAGTGAAGATTTGGATATTCTGCGCTGTAGCCATTTAGATATTCTGCACTGTATCCACCCTACCTTCAGCCATTCCCTTTTAGCAAGTTCCTTCCCATCCTTGATATTTAGGTAGATACAGGGGTATCTACCTATATGTCAAGGATTTCTACCCTAAACAAAATCTACAGTATTTACCTTTTTCGGATTTTTGTTCATGATCCAGTCGCGTCAGGCCGGTCAGTTTCAGGCCCTTTATTTTAGCGCATTCCGAACCTCCCGTGCGGCCACGACTTCGTTAAGGTTCCTAACCGTTAACTTGACACAATGTGCCTTTAGCTCGTCTTGTATTTTGTGCTTGCTAGGAATGCCTGTCGGCCTCTCTTTATCTATCCTTTTGTTTTAATTTTTGAGATTTATATTTTCCATTTCGTAGATTATTCTTGAATGGACTTCGGAGCTCTTCGAAGTAACTGTTCATCTAAGCTTTTTAAGAGTCTCGGCGTAGGATTTTGACGTTCTGCCACTATCACGGCACTTATTTGGAAGGTAATCTTTATCGATTCCATCATTTTTGCCCGCTCTGCTCGTTGAGGTATGCCACACAGTCGTGCAATGGCTTCTACTAGGTCCCCTGTGCTCTCAGTTTCCATGCCTAACGCGAGTATCCTTGACTCGACATCACTTGTTTCTAGATCTGCTATTTTATCTCCGTTCAGTATTCCCTTGCCCCAATCTATCAAGCATGCCGTTTTTCCTGCCTTGAGTTCGTTGAGTGCCCTAGTATCAGGGAACTGTGCCGCTAACCCTTCCATCAGTGCCAGATCTTTTTGGCAACGCATTTCCTCACCAATATCGCCCTGACGTTCTTGCTGACCATGATGCTCTCGGCAATTTCTTGGCTTCTGGAGTATGCCCGCTGTGGCCACTTCTCCCCGACCAGCCTTACCATCTCAGCCGCCGTTTCCTTTCCGTACACGTTTCGCATGCAAACAAGACGTGGGCGTACTGTTGCTGCATTTTCTCCAGCTTTTCTAGCCTGGCTGCAATTCCGTCCTTAATCCCTGCCTTGGTATTAGTAGGCATAAGGGCTCTCAGACCTTCTGCCAATATACGTATCTCTTCTGCTTCGATACCCTACGTTGCACCCGCTCCTTCGTCCGCCTTGCACCTATATCATGAAAGGCCGTTGTGCCAGCCTCTTCTGCTGTATATCCAGAAGTCGCGATATTAGGTGCCGAGCTTGCCCGCGACATGGGGGACCTCAACAGTTCTCTTGTCGCAAGAAAATCATTTGGGTCTCCTTCGTCTCCGTCTATTATAGCGACTCCTCTGTCGGTCTCTTGAGGCCTTACTGTTGAGCCCCAGTTCGCACTTCCACTACTCCACTCTCCTTCCGTGTCACTCTCTTTCTACGCTCGCCTTCAGAATTGGATCGTTGGCTTTCTAAGCTCTTTTTGGGGCTGTCCACATTCCACGATTCCCGACAGCTTAACCGAACTGATGTTGGCACTAAGGACGCTTTAATCACAAAATTCACAAATTTTCTACAAAAATCGACTACCACTCAGTAAATCACGCGAATTTATCATATTCTCACATAGAAAAACGTTTTTAATGTGCACATAAATGTTCTCTGAGTCAGGATGGGATGATTACGTACTAGCATTCCTGAAATGTTCACGAAAAACCTGGGTCTCTCAGTACTTTTTCGGGAGCCGACGTAAACCCACTTCTGCTATCATCTACTATTCTGCAAAATCTAGTGTTTTTTCTATTAATATATGACAAATTATAAGAAAGATAGGTGTTTCTTCCTATGTATAGGAAACACGAAGTTCATCATGACTCAATTTCATCCAAAATTAGACTAATAGTATAAGTAAAGACAAAATCACTGCATGCGACCGATACGCTATTTGAGTATTAGAATTTGAGTGGCGATTACGACGATGACAACGAGAACATCACGAACAGTATTACGCATGGCGCCTTCACCAACGGGACACACTTGGCATTACAAAATGGATGAGTAGAAAAAGGAAGACCAAAATGAAGCGAGGTGTACTACACAGATTGGACGGTACCGGCTCACATAATATGGTAAAGTTCTCATTTTAACGGAAAGCAATGTAAACTGTACGCCCATCCGGTCCTTCACATACGTGTACCCGTCCTTTCTTTTTTCTCATATTTACTTTCCCTTATATATATATATATATATATATATATAAATTCAATGACAAAGAAGTTTCTTTTTTCTATGTACATAAACTTGTCTACTTGCGGGTATTGTTGCAATAGCCTTGAGAAGAACATCAAACATACGAAAGCAAAGATATTAGGTAGCACTAGTTAGTCATAGTAGGAAAGTAGTCCTCAGCCACGTGATGCCATGACACCGTGTCGTAACGGCTCTGAATCTATCTATAGAAATCTATTTATCTAGTAAGCCTGATTTTGAGACGTTCGTCATATAGACACACTAGATAACATATTGCCGAGTTTACTTTGCGCCTAAAAGCAGAACAGATCGCCCTTAGATGAAAATACAATATACGCCGGGGACCACTGCAACGTAATATGAAACGCAACCGTCACTCCACATATTATGTGCTAAATACAAATTCTTCTGCTAATCGTTGTTTAACGGGATATCCCTGTGTGCGTACGTTAACTATGTAATCTTGTTTTTGAATTATAACACCAAGAAGGCACAGGTAGGGAAATACGTTGCTAAAAAATAAATATACTAATTGAAAAGCTTAATAGAAATTCCTCATCTTGCTAGATGAGGCATCGAGGAAAGGTTTTATAAAGAGCTTCTAGACCCCGGCAGATCAAGGGTCAGACACCTAAACTTTCTCGGGCTGACCTTTAGCTAACATTTAACGTTCACGGGTTTGCTTTCGCATTGCGACGGTGGGAATCAAATGTGTCTCTCCCGGTCGCGAGGCGCTCGCAAATGCACCACGCCACAGGGCTCGGAGTTAGACCACTAGACCACTCTGCATTATTTTCATTAAAACTGTCTCGACCTAACCGCCGTAGCGTATATATGTGTTTCTCCTGATAGAGAGTTTTAGTGGGATGCTTGTGATAAAGATACAAGAAAAATACCCTATTCGACAATCCAGCTCTTATCCACATTCTAAGATAGTAGTCTTGTTCCGTTGCAACTGGTGGACTTGCTTGCGCTATAGAATACGCCACGCACAGTAGCCCAACCGACTAATACTGCACTCTTCTCGCAAAAACCCCGGCTGCAGCTGGTGCTCTTTGAGAAAACTTCAGAAACTCTCTGCGAACCAATCTCAATCCAAAATTTCAGAATCGTAAGCGAACGCATAAAAACAAAAAAAGCACAGGGCATAGATGCCCAGTGAACACATAGTTAAGTAGAGGGCTCTCTTTCTGGATAAAAACTCATGTGTGCTGTGCAACAAAAAGCTGCTAAAACCCCAGCAGAGCCGCAAAAACTCCTTCCGGACTAGAGGAGCAACCGACTTTCGGCGCATTAATCGTAGATAGCACCATGCTATATGTCGCACCTTTATGGAAGCGCATGACTATTAGGAATATAACGCGCCGCCTCTTCAATAACACCAACGTTAAATGATCTACGGCAATCAACATCGCACGGAATTGACAGTAGCCATACAAGTCCTCTCTAGACAGACTCCTTGGAACCTAAGAGTAAAAGAACGGGCTCCATGAAGCTCCTTAATTAACTTAACGTCCGCACGGAAGGAATGATAATTGACAGAACAGATACCCTAAGCAAATGGAACCAGCAATGCGAAGCAATCCTGCCAGACCATCTGGATACAGCAAAAGCTCCTGGCTTGGAACCTAAATGTGTAGAGGCGCTCTTTAAGGATAATGATTATTGATTTATAGTATGAAGATTCACATAATTTGTCTCCGACCCGAAAATGGCCGACTCACAAAAGTCGAGCAATTTGAATGGCCAGATAAAGGGCCAGTCAGTTGAAGTAATTTCGACAAGACAGTACGTAGCCACGTCCTATTTCAGCAGTTAAGTTTTCTAATAACACAATTGCGACAGCGGTCTCTCCTCATCAAGTTGAGGTGGGGTGAGAATAAGGGGGGGAGCAGATGCCATCGTGCATGACACGCGTGATTCTTTGCAGGCCGGGAAAATAAAACGTTTAATGAAGTACAATGAAGGACTCCAAGACTTCTACCGACAATGTGGCAAGACTACAAAAATCATTAAATCCTTGACGTCAGACGAGAAACGTAATTATAGAGTCCAGCATCGGTATCCAACTAAAAGATTCATTGAGGCCAGCGCTGTTTTATCCTGGCATTTCTGATTAGGTGTCAAGTGTAGGGTCATAGCCATAAAAAGGAAATTCAAGATAAAGCTATTCAAAGGATTATGCAGGCACTTCTCTGAATAATTTACACGCCACCGGAGGAACTAGATGCTCTGGATGCTCCCGTCATTGTGTAAAAGAAGTCCACGGGTTCTTCGTGTGAATTGAGAAGCCCCTGTAAGTATCCCACCTTGTTTGGCAATTGTTTTACAATTACAATTATGTTTATTTCACTCAAGTTGTGTATAATATACACTTCAAAATGTATCTTCATGAAGCTCTATTTTCTTCACGCTTCCGACGAGAGAAGTAGTGCAACGATTTTCGGTCCAGCCTTGTTTGACAATTATGCACTCACAGGTTGTCAGTGGAGACACAGTCTTGGTGCACCAAAATTCAACTTCATGTTGCGTGCATCTCCGACTTTCACATATACCGAAGGCCTTACTGCTTACGACAAGACTACAAGGGTTATTTTAAGAGAGGTATTGAACAGTCGTTAAGAAAACAGCTTATGGAAAAGAGCAAGTTTTTGAAGGCTTTAGTATTAGAAGCGCTACAGACCTCGCCGCATTGTGCTAGGCTGCATCATAGAATCAATTTGAGTCTCTAGCGAAATCACTTGTTAATAGAGATGCGGTGATAGTATTAAAGAAAACTAGCATATTGGCAAATGTGACGATTAAGAGCCAGCTTTATTCCGGCCCCCTGAAAGAGCACGTGAACCAACATTTTCTCGACGCTTGTAAAAGTGATAAATTGTCAAGGGATATCATGGACCGTGTATTAACAAGAGACCGTGCCGTCTTTTTAGCTCCAAGCGCTGTCCTCCCACCAGCTTAGTACTATGCCGGATTCCACTTCTTTCCGCATGGTGTCTGCATTTAATATAGGCGCCTCAGTCTGTTAGTTGTTTTTCATGTCTACCATGCGGCCAACCTGTTGATTCTGACGGTCTACACCCTGTAAGCTGTCTAAAGAGTCCCGGTAGATTTACACGACACGCGGAAGGCTCTTAGAAGGGCAGGGATACTATCCACACCTGTGCCGAAAGGCCCTCATAGCAGCAGCTGCGACCTGACGGGGTCACCACTCCGTTATGACCACACGGAAAAAGTCTTGCATAGGATGTAACCGCGGACTCCGAAAAACGAAAGAAGTGCTTCGAGTCGTCAAAGAGTTATCACTACTGTACCCATTGCATTGGAGACACTCGGCCCCATCAGCACAGGTATGGCAAAAACTCTGAAAAATACTGGAAAGCGTATAGAAGACGTGACGGATCGACGCGGAGCAATGTTTTTCAGACATATAATGTCAATATATGTCCTTAGCCGTCTGTCAGAGGAACGTGGCTTCTAACATATGCCCCGTGAATGAACAGAAAGCACAATGAACCTGGCTTAAACGTTCATAGGCGTACTTTTTTCGCAATTGTAAATAATAATAATAATAATAATAATAATAATAAAAGTGGCGTAAATACACAGAGTTAGAGTCTAGATACAATTTCGTGCCGATTGCAATGGAGACAATGGGCCCAGTCAGCAGAAGAACAAGGACATTTATTAAAGACTTAAGTGATCGAATACAAGCAAACACCGGAGATGCACGCGAAGGCGACTTTCTAAGGCAGCTGCTTTCATTGGCAGTTTGCAGAGGAAACGCCGCGTCGATATTAGGTGCGATGGGCTGACGACAGCAAGAAAGAAACTATAAAATAATGAGGATACACATTCACACCTCACAACTGTATTGCTCTAAGTCATATTAAATAAATAATAAAAACATAATATTAATAATAATAATATATTGATAGTGTGTTCAGAACAAACACAAACAACCAGATTTTTTGTTTTTGACTGATGTAATCACTAAGTAAGCATTATTTCTAATTTTAAAAAAAAACTGGAATAAAGGATTTTAGAGTTTTGTCCGAACGCCATAATGTGCATGCGACAATGGGCATGTATTGGCGTCAATGGCTAATTTAATTGATACAAAAGTAGCAATAATATTGCATCAGATTTTGATCAAAGACCTGACCAGGTGTGACTCGATCGCCTTGCAAGGTGGATGTGACCGAGGAGGCGTACTAAGATCGTCACTCTGCACGAACACCAAGTTACGACGTATTAAAATTGCTTCAGGGTAACTGTCAGCCATACCACAATTTGTAGCAGGAAACCGAATCGGTTTTTCTTATATAAGATGTTTTGGCAATCGTTATGGTGTCGGAAGGTTTTAGTTAATAGAAGAAATATTGGACTTAATATATTCAGGCTCTACGAAATAGGCTTATTTCAGTGCCGAAAATATAAAAAAATAATATGATCTAATTTGAAATTAACCCGACCGATTTTACTCTGTGACATACATAACTCGATTGTTCTGGCTGTTACAATTATTATATATTACTTATTTCAATTGCACTTAATTGTAAATACCAGTAAAATAACCATCCTGCTAGGAGGCTGCTACACGTGCTTGACAAAAATCAGCTTGAATCCAATAATAGACCGCTTCCACGCGGTCAAGTATTTAGGGCTAACTCTTTACGAAAATCTGTCATGACATCCGTGGAAAACAGACAATGATTGAGACCTAAATGTTACGCTGCAATTGCTGTGGTGCGACGAACGAGGCAATTATTGGTCTCTGTTGATTGGTTGCTAATCACGTGCAATGCTTTTAATCTCCCAATTATTTGCCAATCCTTTGATGTGCTCTATGATCCTCTCTAGACGGTGATACGAATCTGGCAGCGACCTGTTTGTTGCTTACAATGTTCTCTAGTTACTGAGCTATTTTTGCTGAAAGTGGCCACCCTTGCCTGCAAATCGCACATCGAGCTTCTTTCTGATGGCTGGCTACTGCACTTTGTTAAAATGTAAAGGTTGAAACAACATTGTGATTGAGCTGTGAGTCAGTCTGCACTGTCAATACTTTCCTACTTCGCCATACATAGGCATCCTCGCTGTGTTGAGCTAAACGCATCCCTCTAGTTGTAATGACGTCTGTGTTTTAGCTAATAATAATAATAATAAATGGTAGACAAAACGGCAGCCATTGAAGTTAAACGCAAGCAACAAAAGTCAAGACTTGCCAAACTTCGAACTGCCCGCCTTGCCTCTTTCTCATTACTACCTCCCCCCCCCCCCCCCCCCGTCATAGTCGTGCTCGTAGAGATAGTATCAGTACTGGGCTGGGTTAGATGGAGCAAGAGATTCTTTTTTGATCTGTTTGACTATGGTCGACTGAAGCGTAAAGTTGCAGTGTCACGCTATGAAGCCAGTCCAATCCTCCTCAAGAGATCGGGTGCCGGTTGCGCACGTTATTTTATGGTGACTTAGCTTGGCCGAGTTTACTAATCTAGCTAGGATGCTTACGCAGCTGCCACTGCGGCTGACTCTTCTCTCAATAAGATGTGGCAAAAATCGGTTCTCCAGCGAACTGTGGCGAGTGGCTGGACTAACTCAACGGCGAAAGCTTTTTCCGCAAGCAAATGGTGGAAGAACCAAACAACAACAACAACATCAGCAACTGACCTCCACACATACAAATGTACATAGAATGGAAACGAGAAAATAATATAATAATACGTTGAATAAAGATAAACATTAAGGGCACAATTCACATCTTAATTTAAAGGTAAATTCACGGCATGCATGCTAGCAAGTCCACGCAATCCACGATAGCCGAATACAGGCAAAGCCTGTTAAATTAAGAATGCAGCATCCGAGGTTTTTAAGCGCAGTCGTTCGTGATATAAAGTATCTCTTCCTGTTGCGTGTACATTGCAGTTTCCTTTATTTAAAAAATGTGTATTACAAGGTTAAAGATTGCTTAGTCACTATTTGCTCGTCGCGCAATTCTCCAAGCAAGGGCATTTTAAAAATATTTAGCACAGCTATTTAGGGAATTTAAGTTGTCACACGGTTTCGAAGGCTGTTGCAGGCCGCATGCTGAAAAGTTTCTGATAGGAAAATCACTAGTAAGTCCCTTGAGAGCGCGCAGATTGCATCTCCTCTTTTTTTGTGAAGAACAGCGATTGAAAACAATACAAATGTATCATTGGCGACATGATATTGCATTTTATCGCAACGCGCTTCACGAAGTGTCCCTGCGCAGATTGCAAAAGTTTTAGTTTTTTTCAGTGAACGACGACTACACCTCTGAACGGCATAACCATATTGGCAACTTAAAGGGTTTATATAGCCAGTGGAAGATTGAAAATGCGTGATGTCAATTTGACTAGTTTCAATAGTTGTGGCCCAAATTTTAAATCTACGTCAATATGACCCCAATGTATTTCAAGGAGTTACAAGTGATACAGGTATTCTACGGACAAAAATGTAGTCAATTTGGCCCACGTAACAAAACGCGAACTTTTGTAGTGGTATAGCATTAAGTTAAAAAAAAAACTCACCTAGCATTTAACGTCCACAAGTTTGCTTTCACATTGCTTTGTAAGACGGACCTTATATATACAAATGTGCAATGGTGGGAATAGAACCCGCGCATCTATGTGTATCCTCTGGCCGCGAGGCGCACGCGAATGCACCACGCCACCAGGCTTGACATAGCATTTCGTTTGAAGCAGTTCGACCTGACATTCAATCTATCTAAGCGCTCTGCAAGCACTCACGTGATTGACTTCCGCATACATTAACAAGACATTTGCTTATACAATATATTTTTCAGCTTCTCGCCCTAATTGAAAGACAGAGCGCTCGCTTCGTGCATTTGTGCACAAGCAAATTAAACTTCGCTTGAGATAAGTGTTGCCACACCCTGTCTAAACTATAAGCCAACTTCTGTAGAGTCTTTAGCATAAACAAGCACAATGGCATACCGACGGATATTGAAGCCGCAAATGAAGCAGGTTACGTCGGCCGCCCTCACCTTGGGTTTGTTTTCGCTTGATATACAACGGGTGAACTTGGTGGCACTGGTGGAGGCCCCAATAAAATACGTGTGTTACACGTACAAGATAACGGTTAACGGCTCAGTAATTAAGCATAATCGATTAGATGGGTATATATATATATATATATATATATATATATATATATATATATATATATTATGACGTTTATTATCACCTCTGTTAGGTACATTGTAAAACTTGTGTTAGTATACACATGACTGTTCCGTATTCAAATATACACCGAGTACAATCTCCTTTCCGATGTACTTATGATAAAACATTACGCTATTGGGACCCTCCATTAGAGCGAGACTCCCCAGCGAAGCCTTTTCCGGGCATGACGCTGCGTGGTACCTGGTGCAAAAGTTCCTGCAAATACAGGTATCACATGGGACATGAAAACCTAATGTTCCGTAGAGAATGTGGTGATACTCATAAACTGCATATTGTTCTATTGGTCCTGTTAAGTCTCTTCCATGCGACGTTGGTCACTGCACCCGTATCATAGAATTCAGGGTCGATTTCTGCCATCTTCCGCTCCCATAAGCTAATGAATGAATGGGAAATTCGGTGATTGATATATTTGCATTCAACGTTGACTCGGAGACAACTTGTTATATTGGAAAAAGTAACCAGCTACATGAAGGTGGTAACTTTAAAAGGCATGTCCCAGTAGGAGTCGAAATGTTACTCCCTAAAATGGAGACTCTGCCGCGAAGCACTGGACCTAAATGAGTTTGGCTCAAAGCTTGCAGCGTTATTCCCGGTACAGCGTGATCTTCGTACACGGGTGTTCTGACAGAGGCGATCACATCGTCCGTCTGTGCGCCAAGCTCGCGTCGACAAGGGCCATGGTTTAATACAAGTTGTAGACTAGCCTCCGTGGCGCAGTTCCGTGCCCGTCTGCTGGCTAAACAATACCCGTGCATGATGCCGCTCTGTAACCTGCTCAAGAGTTCGTATAGACGAACCGTCAAGACGGCGCGACGGCAATAGCTTGAACGTCAGGAAGCTTCTGAAACAGGCAGTCAAGGAGCCCCACAGGTGGATTAAACGGGTGAAAAATGTTTTCGTGTCTCATAAACTCCGCTGTCTTGATAGAGTACCTTAGGCGCTTCAGAGAAATGTATGCAAGTGCAAATACCATTCCCAGCAAAGTTCCATTGTTCGAGAGCGCATGGGACGAACTGACATCGTTTATGCGCGATAATCTGGCAGCGGAGTTCTCCGTAGTGGAGGTGCTACGCTCCATCGAACGGCTCCAGCCAAACAAAGCAGCTGGCTTGGACAGAGTTTGCAACGAACATCTGAAGACGGCGGCTGGCATGGCTTCTTGTTGGACAAGTTTATTCAATGCTTGCCTCCGTCAGGGACGTCTACCACGAACTTGGTGTGATGCACTGCTTATCATCATACCAAAGGGGAAAGGTGATCCGCAGGTGCAGCACGAACAGCACGGTTTTCACACGGGACGTTCAACGATCACGACATGCAACCTATTACTAAGCGAAGTGGGCAGTGCCATTAGCCGGCCGAAACAGGCACTCTACGCAGTATACGTCGATTTCAAATCTGCGTTCGACACGGCGCCTAGAGACAAGATCCTGGTAAAGCTCGCTGAGTGCGGAGTTCCGCTTAACATGCTTCGGCTAATCAAGGCTATGCTTCAGGAAAACTCAGTGAGTATCGATGACGGCGTGTTCCAGCTCCTGCCGTTTGCCCAAACGACCGGAGTCGCGCAGGGCAATAATCTGAGTCCTCTGTTGTTCTCCCTGCTGCTGAATGACTTGCCATCCCGAGTCCAAGGATCTACTTCTCACGTCCAAAACGTTGCTGTATGCAGATGAACTTGTCATTTTCGAAAGAAGTCGTTTTCATGTCCAACAGGCATTGGCATGACTCTCCGCGTACGTACAAGATACCGGCCTGACAATCAACTTTGATAAAACTGAGGCTATGAAATTCCGCCGGGGAGGGCGATTAGCCGAATCCGACCCACTTCGTATAGGGCCAACGACCCTTGAGTATGTGAATAGCTCAATCAAGTACTTGGGGGTGGTACTACCTATCAACGGCCGATGCTTCAAAGAGCACCTTAAGGACAGGGTCAACGACCCTTGAGTATGTGAATAGCTTCAAGTATTTGGGGGTGGTACTACCTACCAATAGCCGATGCCTCAAAGAGCACCTTAAGGACAGGGTCAGGCGAGCCTTGTCTGCGAGTGTTGGAGTGCAGACGCCTTTGAAGCTATCGCTACAGTCAGCAATAGCCTTGCTCGAGATAAAAGTTGCACCTGTTGCTGCATACGGAATTCAAGTGACCTGGGAGTACCTTTTGGAGTCGCAGCTTGAGGTGCTCGATCGTATAAAGCCAGCATTTCTCAAACGTGTCATGGGGCTGCACCGCTCAACACAAAACAGATTAGTTTACTTCTTGGGTGGTGTATATATATATATATATATATATATATATATGTTTATATATATATATATATATAAATATATATATATATATATAAATATATATATATATATATATATATATATATATATATATATATATATATATATATATATATATATATACAAGTTTATTTCACTGGAAATTGGTAGATATTACTTAAAATTCATATCGGCTAATAACATCTTTCACTACTGCATGCATCGAACCAGCTTCTACTTCCTTGCATTGCAGTATCGGTCAATAATATACGTACCACAATATTTACATTCACAGTCTTCTATTTCAAAGCAGTACCCTTTTAGGCATATATATATATATATATATATATATTGGTGGTAGCCAATATATATATATATATCTATATAGGCATATATATATATATTGGTGGTAGCCAATATATATATATATATATATATATATCTATATATATATATATATAATTTTGTTAGAAATAAAAATGGAACGCCAATTGTCTCCCGAGAACGTGTGCACTGGGAATGCTGCACTGTCTCGTATTGAGTGGGTTGGGACCACTTTAGCAGCTTGGCCCGGACAGACGCCACGTTCTCGCGCTGGTCGTCGAGGTCGAAGCGTTGTCTTAAGAAAGCCGCAGATCTCTTGTCTCCGGCTGCGAGGTTCAGCTGCTCACCGACCCTGTGGGGGAGTTTGCGAGTGAAATTGCCTGGCCCGCCCAAGATCTCGAACGCTAGCGGTTAAAACTTATCTGAGTAACCTATTAATTATTAATATATATATATACATATATATATATAGAGAGAGAGATAACAAGAATCGATTATTACTGGCAGTATTGAGGAAAGACGGACGTTATCGTGTCAATGTTTCGTTACCGGCGCGCCGAGTGCAATGAGCTGCCATAGTATAGCTGCCTTCATGAAGACCGATGACGACGAGGGACAAACCGTACGAAGGCATGAGCAGACGAGAACTTGCCGACGATAATGATGCCGATGCTGATGATAACAATGACGCGAAGTAAAGCGGTCAGCGAACAGCGGCAAGTTCCGGTGACACGCCTCACTGGGCACAATAGGGACACGGGCTTGGATCAGGTCGAGGTTGAGCGTCAGCCATCAACAGAATCAACACCAGTCAAGTCATTGGCAGTGGCAGAAACAGTAGTGGTAGTATTTCCAGCAAACGACTTACCCATATCGCTAGTTCGAACTATATAGGGCCCGTTGCACAGACATCTCAGTGCGAGTAAACCGCTTTGCCGCCATAGATGAATGCATTGAAAACAAACTGCGCTGAGCTCAGCAGAATAGCAGTAGAGCGGGGCAGGTCGCGCAAGAGCAAGCGCCAGAAACGTATGCGAACACACGCAAGCGCTTCACGTCTCTGACGCACTAGTTCCTTCTCTTTTCTTTTTACGGGAGGTTTCGGGAGTGCGTATGCTGCACATGCGTCAGCAACTAGTGTGGGGCTCACGAACCCACTAAACCCGTACGTATTCCTCCCTAGCACCCCCACACCTTCACCTCACCCCAAAGCTCGGAACTGCGTGACAATTCGTCGACAGTTTACTGCCGACTTGTATGATTGATTGTAAATTTACTTTATCGAAGTCATATGCCCTTCCACGGCATCTTTCCTAACGCAGCAAGTTGTTTTCGTAGCGGCTATGTAGCGTGCTCTGTTGTCGCCTTCTACGAGGCGGAAGGGGAGCTTATATACGCATCGTACGAGTATTTGCAAGCTGTTGCTAGCTATTGTACATTGGGACTTACATAGTAGCCCTAGGGCTTCTTCTTGACATCGTAATAAAATGCAGCTGAGTGTATCTTTTGCAGTACCTGGAACTATTTCGCCATTGATGACTACATCACACTTTCTTGCAATGACAACATAGAAAAGGCTATGCGGCTGTTCGAATGTGTTGGCTCGGATGGCATTCATTTGTTACTTAAATGTACTAATACGACCTAGTGGCATTTTGATTAATCGCTTGGTTCCAAACCACATTTGAATCCTCTGTGTCAGTTGACTGCATTCGTCTTGTTTCCGGCTCCATCACCCTGGCTTATACGACCATTCGCTCCACCCGACTCAAATCTCGACAGAACCAGTGATTTATCAGCTGTTACCATAACGAAACGAGAAACGGGCACCAGATTTTATTAATGACTCGCGACCAGACACCTAGCAATGGTGCCTAGTAGTGATATCTCAATAGTAGTAGTAAGTAGTCCTTCTCATAGGACGGAAAAGACTTACGGCCAATTAGCGCATCGAGAAGGTAACCGCCAAGGCAGAAAAAATCGCCAACCGTCTGGCCAAGATCCTGCCGAGAACAAGGCGAGCGGCGAAGGGCAAACGAAGGCTTCTCGCCTCCGTGGCAAAGTTGACCGTGCTTTATACCGCTCCTACGTGGGGCTTAAAGAAAAACCGAAAGAAACTTCTAGAAGCTCAGCGAAAGCTGGCGATCGGGATTGCTAGCGCATACTCTAGATGGCAAACGCCCGGAAGCAAACGCTCGACGAGTGGTAACAATTATAGAGTCGAACGACAGCGGAGACACCAGAAGCGTAGACCCGCCGGGTCATACCGCATCTCAAGAAAATGGTATAACAGGGAACACGAAAACATCACCTATCACCTAACGCTGGTGATGACGGGGCACGCGTGCTTCCAGAAGTGCTTGCACAGGATAGGTGAATCTAATTGCTGCAATGCTTGAGGACGAGCGTAAATGGGATTAAGGAACGAGCCTGGTAGAGAAAGTCTCCAGAAGAAAGAATGAACTAGAAACGGAACGGGTATGCCAACGGCGTCCGAAAAAGGCGAGCCGGAGCCGGGCAGCCAAACTAAGCAGTCGAGAATATACGAAGAGCATGGAAAACCTCCTTTTTTTATCGAAGTAAAGCACAAGCAGTACCCTTGAAAAATAGTTGTAACATATACCTCAATTAAAAAAAGTAGTAGTAATAACATGCCCCCTCTGCAGGGGACTCGCAACGAGTGTTCGCAAAAGAGTTCAAAAGTAGCGATTTTGTTGTGTAGACGTGTCACGAATTTGATGTCGACTGATCGTGCACCCGCCTTAGAATGTACCGGTTCTCTAGAGTGATATTCGGTCTTACTGTGAGTGGCACGGCCGAAACCGGTTCAGCGCCGCCACGATATTCTTTTTGTACCGACCGCAATTGCTAAGTAAGTGACTCTATTTTCGTCAGATGTTGGATTGTCTAGGCTGCCCAACATGTACAGTCGGTTGGTCTTAGTCTTATCTCTCAGGATTAAGGTTGGTCGCATTGAGTTGTCATGGCTGGAGAAACGTTGACATCGGGACACTATAGGACACTCAGAAGACGCAGAAATGTGGACAATTCACACTTGAATTGTCCACATTTCTGCGTCTTCTGAATTTTGTTCTACTAACAATGGTACATGCACAAACTTTGATATGGCCATTAGTTTTACCGATGACACTATGATTATATACAATGAACCTTGGAGCGTTGGCAATGATCTAGCCTCAGCACTCTCGGAATTAGAGAGCAATTCATTATCAAAATGTTGATCAAGTTTAGCTTAGTTTCAGTCGTCACACAGGCCGTTTCTTACAAACAAGAGCTTTTTCTTTCACAAACAGCCGGTCGTTTCCTCCCAAACAAGCAACCCCCTCTGAAAATGCTCGACGCCACGGTTCATAAGGACGAGCGGAATCTCCCTGGAGAGCTTGCTCCATATTTATCGGCTCTGCTGTTCTTAGCAGTACGTTGACAGAGTATTCTCATATGGGAAGGCACGTGTGATAGCATAACCCGCAGGACAACAATAAAGCAGAAGGTGCGTGTCGATCTATGCTTCCAAAATTTGAGGAAATTAGTCAAGGACATTTTTTATATCACATAGCCTTCTTCTTGTGGACAAACTGTACACGTTGAGAGTATCATTCTGTGCGTTTGAGATCTCGCTTATCGTCATTCTTTGCGTTTAACATTACTCCCTTTCACACATTATTTCCGCTCGTGCCCACTCCTTGTGCATCATCGCCACAGACGGGCAACACCACATTTGTTTTGTCTTTTTTCTAAAAATGGTAGTACTCAATGCGCGCTGCCTACCCTTGTTTTTAGAATCTATACTAAAAATAAGATTTAATGCCTGCCAAAGCTTTTTTGTGCGTCAAATTTGGAAATGGCATGGTATAAGGCATCGCGCATGCATTTAGTGGTATGAGGCATAAAGTAATTCTGTATACTTGTGTGTTGGGCACGTGATTTGTATGCAGATTCGCGTCTATATTTCTAAAGCTATTTTATTGTATTATGGTTGTGTATGTGTATATATTTTGTTATATGCTCATAACTTTATTATGTTTTTTAATCGGAAAGTGCAGCATGTAGTACGCACTTCTGGAGACCATGTTGAAATCTGAAAAACGTGAACTTGAAACTTGTACTTGGCCCTACGCATGACGAAGAGGTACTCGAGCTTCGAAGATGCTTAAACGCAATTTGCCCTTCGAACAGCTATGCTAAAACGTAACACAAGAATGAAATGATGCATTTATTATTAACTTGCTGTAAGAATACTTTCTGCTATATGAACCTATTGCAGGTCGGCAAGGTTAACCACTGTGATGACGGCATTGACTACAAAGCTGGCGTCTGCTAGTCCCTAACTCATCTGTTCATTACCTTTTTCAGCATTTTTGTCGACGTTTGGTTTCATTTGTCTCTTTGGTAGCACTTTCACAGCTGCACAACGTTTCCTACTGTTAGAATGGACTTCTCTACTGTTTCCGGGAGTCACTTTTGAAACATGAAACTACGTTTTTCGGCACCGTGACTTGAAGTCAATGCAGAACGGCGCAGTTCTCTAGTCTAGCGGATGAAGCGTTTCTGTTTTATTTATTTTTTTCTTTTATTTCATCTTTCTGTTCCACAATTCCGTTTTAACGGTAAGCTTTAAAGACAATGCGTCGTAAACGTAGACGCATATGTGTTTACTACTCCATAATGTAAGCTTGCAGCCTAGGTAAACTGGGGGCGGAGCGAAATGGCCCTAAGGAGTGCGAGACACACTACGCTACTGTATACGAGTATGAGAGTTCATTGAGTTTAAATTAATGCGCGCATAGTATCGCGTTTTAGAGTGGTGGTGAGGTTTGCGGAGCTGTTATAGTTGCTATGAATCGACAAGAGCAGGAAGCTAGTCAAGTTCCATATCATTTCGCACGCGACTGCTGAGAAAAAAAGAGGTGTATCTAGACGGACTTGCTTCTTCCTCATCCCGCATAAAGAAATACTGATGCATGCAGCGAACCGTAGAACGGAGGTACGCAAACGTTCCCTTGTTCGAATAGTTAGCTTGGTTAGGGTCATTTTGCCACAATCCAGTACGCAAGAGGCGAATTCCTCAGACGTAACTTATCTTATTGCTTTCAGGCCTTTATGCCTCAGATTAAGTACGCATTAGGCGTGTGCCTAAGCACTCAATATGCTATTACCGGTATTACCGGCTCATTTCTTAAAGAGCCTTTTAAAAGTTTCCACAGACAACGCTCATCAGCATGACGAACTAGTTGTGTCACTAGACAGATTCGGACAACATATGTGAGCCGAGGCAAAGCGTACGAAATGATCCTATACGAGAAATGCATCAGACGACATGGTTCCATACAAGAAAATACGTTAGATGAAAATCTGACAACGGTGAACGGGGAAGAGTACGGCGGCAATAATGCGATTGACGCTGCATTCGACTTTCGCTTTTCCACCAGTAGAGGTGGATCATGTGCATTATTATCTTCTATTTGCACAAGCTATAAACCTCCATGATATAATAACATGAGTTTGCTGTTATCCGAATAACGAACGACCCATTACCTTTATCGACTTTATTTCATAACGTTTCAAAAACTACGTTAAAATATCCAACTTCTTCGACGTTATTGATTGACATATTGTAAGGGGTTTAAAGAGCTTGCCTCACTAAACTTGCTCGTATGGCTCGCATGGCGATATGAACCACATTAGTGAAATTTAGTATTACAAGTAAAAACAAAAATTATAAGCAAGAAGGCAGGGCAATCCAATTGAACACCCTTTGACTCACAAAAGACACGTTTCCAATTTAATTAGCTCACTACATCATGTTTTGTTGTTACTAGCGCCCGTCCATTGAACGGGTGGATTCAGTGTTCGTTGTATCACTTAGCCTCGATGTCCTTATTTGGACATACGATGACTTTGTAAAGGACCTCGTGGTCTTCAAGAGCCCTCCTTTGTTGAAGCTCTAGAGTATTTCGACTTAGTACTGAGTGATGACTTGATTCAAAAAGCGTGTCCCAGTGATTATTGAAGATTGCAGAGCATGACTCACTGACAACTTGGAAGCGTGTCGAATCATTATGGAAAAGCCAATTGACGTAAATATGCTCCGCACCAGCCTACGCCGATGGCATCCCCAGCAGTTGGAAGCAGCGTCTTTTGCGGAATTTCCGGACATACTGACAAAAGCCTTCTGTTCTGCGGCAGATCAAAAGAAGGCGTCAAACCGACGGTCCCCCAAATGATTCGACTCTGACTGCTTCAAAGTCGGAGCATTTGCAATACAAGCGCTGGCTTTGTTCCGGTAATATTCTATGGTCCCTCTGTTTTACCTCGATGGTGCGACCCTTCTGACAATGATTTTTCGGTGTTACACAGAGACATCAAGGACCCTTGAGCGTTCGAGCAATGGAGCGGGTAGCAGCTTAACCCATCTAAATGCAAGTTATTCCTACAGGGCTTCGAAGACGAAGAGAGACATCAGGTGATCGCAGAAGTTAACAGCAACCTCCTGGGCATTCTTGTAAGTTATCATATAAATTGGACCGCCTGCGTTCTCGATATGATTAGTCCGAGTCTGGCGGAGAAAAGAAAACAACTCTTCCAGCTTTATCAGCGGCTGGGTCATCTCGGAAGACATCAAGCCTATCTTCTGCTCCGGCACGCAGTGGGAGTGCGAAGGTCCTGCACGTATTACATTATTAACTCACCTGACTTCTGGAACGATTCCCTGGGATCTGAAAGCTGCCGAACGCCGCCGCTTATGGGGTAACCCCCAGCGCAAGAAGGACGAGGAGCGTCGGCATACTATCGACCTCTGGCAGGAAGAATGGGCCGGCCTACAAGAGGGTGCCCCTGGCACCAGTCTCCGCGCCGTTATACCCGACATCAAGGAATGGCTAAACCGCCCGGGGGGTAAACTCACCTTCTACACGACTCAGATCCTGACAGGGCATGGCGACTTCCAGTCCTACCTGTTCAGGATCGGGAAGGCTCCCAGTCCTAAATGCATCCACTGCGGCGACGGACCGGAAGACACTTCAGACCACACGGCACTGAAGTGTCCAGCATGGGCGGAGCAGCGCGTACCTCTACTGCTCCTAATGAATACACCGGATTTTAACCTACGCGACGTCTGCAAAAAAATGACGGAAACGTTTTTAAACTGGAACACCACAGCCGGAGTCTTCAGAGCCATTCTACAGAAGAAAACGAGCGCCAACTACCTACGGCGCCCCCCCCTCCCCGTGGCTCCCGGAAAACACACCCGCCAGGAGTAGAAGACTCGCTCCCCCTGACTGTTTGATGATATGCGCAACGCAGTTCCCAGTCAGTGTGGGGGACGGGGACATGACTGGTTTTTAGTGGGTTGGAGCCCCACACTACCGGCCCGCATCTGCAGGGAGCTCCCCTGCCGCGGTGCCCGCGTGTGCAACCGCATTTCCCAGTTAGTCCTCTATAAAACAAAAAACTCACCTGACTTCCATTTGCCGTCAGAAATTTTGAGCCTCGACGACCAGGTGAGGAGAGCCTTGGAAAACAACCTTGACGTTTGATGATAAGGAATGGACGCAGGCAAGCCTACCGGTCCGGCTGGCTGGAATGGGCATTCACTCGGCCACGGACCTTACCTTGCCAACTTTTTTTGCATCGTTACATAGCTGCACCTCTGCAGTGGCCGGTACTGCCGGAGGACCCTTCATCTACCAACACGACGCCGTTCGAATCTGGGTGCGCGTCATTCTGGTCGTTCTTCTGAAATACAGGTATCTAAGCAGAAGGGGTGAGACCAAATAGCCACTCAGGCTACCCACTTAGTTTTTCTGTTGGTCTGCCAGTTAGATGTAGACGGAACTAGACTGAAAGCGGTTTCATCCGACGTGCGGAGCGGCGCTTAGCGTGTTTCCGTCCGAGCTAATAGGCAGTAAGGTGGCCGATGACCAGTTTAGTGACGCCAGTGGCCGCAGACTGGGCATTGCCATGTTTAAGAGGGAGAAATGTTCATGCGGTAAAACGGTGGATCAACGCGGCCTGCACCGGCCTAGCTGCACTAAGCTGGCCGGGCTTACGTAGAGCCGCCACGATGCCAGCAATGACATCTTCGGACGCGCTTTCAGGCAAGCCGGCTACCGCGTCACGCTGGAGCCTGGTGGCCTGCAGAGGGACGACAAGCGTCGACTGGATGGCCTTACCATTATGCACCAAGGAACATGCATAAACGGCGCCTACATGCACATCTTCTTAAGGACCACGTTTTAATAACGTCGGTCTCGAGTCGTCTCGCGTTTGGGGCAAGCATGCACTTAAACTGACAAAATGGCTTAGGACCAAGCTCTTCAAGCGGAGTAAAGGTCGACCGTATTCCTCCGACAGAGATTGTCATTGAAACTACAGAGAGGCAACCATAAGATGGTGTTGAATGGTCGCCGACACTCACACAATAATAATATATGCAACGTTATAGATGTCATATTAGTAAGTGCAAATTTATTTAGGAATTTAATATATACATGTGAATGTTTAAATCCACGACACCGATGGCTCACTCCTCATCTATCACTCGTGTCCGAGTGGGAGTCTTGCCCGACCCCTGACGCGAAGACGCGGGCCCATCCAGCCTTTCATAGTTCCGAGCACCGAAATCGCATTACACTCTTAGTAAGTTATTACTGAAGTAATACCACAAATATCCTGGTGGTGTGGGTAAGGGGTCTCCAGGGGTTAAGTGGGTTTAAGAGTCCCACACTACCCAGAACAAAGGGCGTGCGTTATGCATTTTTGTTCCTGGTCCCTGTAAAAAAAAAAAAAAAAATATATATATATATATATATATATATATATATATATATATATATAAGTAATATATTAGTAATTGTGATACATCTACATACTGATATAAATAAACCCTTATTAATTTTTTTTTATATCGATGGTTACATTGCCGTTACATTCCTCTGCTGGAGAAAGCCTAAATAAGTCAAGAGCAAGTACGCAGAAGCAAAAACGAAATTATTGCAAATAGCAGTCTCTTTCCAGCCAACGTTACAAAAACAAGGGATTATGGAACCCTTTCAAACTAACCTTGAACAAGTGCACTGCTGTACCGAGGAAAGTCATACATAGGGAGCTTGCTCAGAGAGGGGCCAACCCGGTCTCAACACTATAATTGGGGTGTGTGAAACAATTAGTCATATATGTATTATTTGTCTTATATGTATTGTTTGCAGTGTGTGTACTTCTAGAAGCAGAACATTACTAAACGCCAAATAAGTCTTAATAATTCGGATTTGCGCGTACTCATTTACCATCCGCCAAGTAAATAAAGAGCTTATGAACATAAAGCAACATATATATATATATATATATATAGAGAGAGAGAGAGAGAATCATATATGTCATGGTAAATAAATATGGTATGAGAGATTTATTTTTTATTTGCGATAACCTTTAAATCGCGTCAAAAAGTAGTATTTTTCTGCTAGCTCCATACATTACTTTGAAACTTCGGCCTCCTTACTTTGAAACTTATTATGTTTGAGGGAACTGCATTAGTTCGAGAAATGCTAACTAATCTTGTTTTTTTCCTGCAGCTGATGCCTAAATTGGCTAACAGTAGTCAGAATTTTAAGCCTAACGAATATTATTATTATTAAAACAGTTCCCTACTGCTTACACACCTCTTAAATATTTGTTTTAATAACCAAATGCGTCAACGCTACATTACACTGTAGATGTAGCACCGCCTAGTTGAATCACTAAACGGACTGTTCGCTAAGCGTAATGAGCTAAATGAGCGCACATATAGTCAAATTGCTCTTATTCGCACGCTCTTATTTGAGTGCAACCTATAAGTTGTACGAGCCTCACAATGCGACCAAATGATTTGTCCTTGACTTGGCTGTCTTTGCACGTGCAATGTCTAGTGATGGTTAACTGACATTCATCTTATCAGCACACCTTGCCTAGCAATACTACACTAGATGCCTCTATAAACCGCTCTAGAAGTCAGTCCGTGAGCGTGCTCAGTTAGAGAAGCTGTCAGAGAAGAAGTATGCTCTCGTGGATGCGAAGACTTCCCGCTGTGTAGTTAACGCAAGTAACGCACGCGACCCGCCATAGTTGCGTGTGAAAGACGCACTGTAGTGGCAAAAGCATAAGCGACATACGCTCTTCGTGTCTACACATTGATGCAAAGCTCGCTGTCGCCTGCTACAACTGCCGTCTGTGATGATAGACGCAAACATAGAAAAGAAGGACACCGAGCAGCAGCAGCGTTTGGAAAGGCAGGATTGGCCGTAGTAGTTTTGATCTGACGATCATGTAGCACACTGCTTACGTTGTTGCTGCTTGAGCAAGCAAGCGACCAAGCGACGACGACGACGAACTGGTGCGGCTTGCCCCGAGCCCACATGAAGCGTGAAGCAGCTTGCCTTGGTTGGTTATGCCGGCGAGCTCAGCATGCGTGCGTCACGTGCACACGGGTTTTCCGAAGTCACCGAGTCACCGACGGCGACCATCTCTGGTGGCCTCATCGCTGCTCCGGCATGTCCGGCGGAGAAACTGGCCACAGGAGGACTGTTATTAGCGTTTCCCTATCCAGACTCTAACCCTTCCAATGGTCATCGCTTCTTTCATACACTATCTACCCTCCGGCACCGCCCCCGACCCGAACCCGACCTCAACTCCAACTCTCAACCCGCCCCGCGCGTCCTGGCCATCACCACGGTCACTATATACCATGGCTACAACATAAATAAAACAGGCACACAGATGCAAAACAGGCACATAGACGCAGAACAGACAGAGCTCGCCTCTCGAATGTCCTTCTCGACCTCCTCCGTCGCAGTCGTCCAACCAGCCAACCAACCACCTCGGCAGTTTCCGGGCAGCTAGCGCCCATCTGGGGTATCACTACTACCGGGCAGTGAAGCAAGCAGCGCAGTTCTCCTTCACATACGCTTATGCGTACGGCGAGCGGGGGGATGAGGGGACATTGACAAAAACGAATGAGATTTAGGAGGCGTAGCCGTAAGCAGGCCGTCGGAGAGGAGGAACCGAGAGAGGGCCCTCTTGGTCTGGCCTGGGCGTCACGATGACAACAGCTGGAAGCTGCTGTAGGTAGGCCAGAGCGGATGAGAGCAGAATCCCGCGCGACGGCGCCAGAGCGACAGATCGTTTCGTGCGTTTTTGTACCGTACGAGATGATTAGGGCTCGACCGAAGCAGGACATTGAAGCCAGGCGTATGTCTTTCAGGTTGAATGGGTAGCTGCTGTTTTTGCCAGTGGTGCTGCTGCAAGTACTTTCGTCATTGACTCCACAGGTTCCACAGGCTGTTGGATGATTTTCATCATTGACAACCCCATCCCCCTCCCCCCCCCCCAGCAAGCTCCACGCGCTCTCGCGCTACGGTCTAACCCACTGGAAAGCCGCCTACGAGATCGCATAACAGCCGGGGGGTAACGCGTGGCAGTCGTAGCAATATATGCTCGAATCCTAGATCTGAGCATGCATGACCCGTATGGATAAAACTGGCCTGAGATGTTTTTACATACATAAAAACAGCACTCATAAGATTCATCTTTATGCACTTATTGTAGAAGCATTAAATGCTTCGACAATTTACTGTACCTTTTAGTCGTCTTGGCGGCATTGTGTTGTATTTGTATAACAGTACGATGTGTATACTGGCACAGTCTAGTTTCTCTTTTTGTATCTCATCCACTTTTGCGCCTCATGTTGTAAGGGAGCGTCTTCGCTAAGCAGAGCAGCACACGCTCATGCGTTACCGCGTTCTGAATTTATTACAGCAACGTACTTAGGAGCTGTGGACGCGAGGGATTTACTGCTTCTGCGCCTGTTACTAATCAAGTTTCTGCTGTCGTGTTGTTGTTGTTGTTGTTGCCGTTGTTACTGTTGTAATTGAAAAAAAATCCTTTCGGGGCTGACTCTCAGCCAAGATTTAACGTCCATGGGACTGCTTTTCGCATTGCTTCATAGACGGACCCCATACATACAAATGTGCAACGGTGGGGCTCGAACCCGCGCACCTATGTGTCTCCTCCGGTCGCGAGACGCAGACGCATGCCACCACGCCACCGGGGTCGACTACTGTTGTAGTTAGGGGCAACGGAGCTGACTATCAGCTTTGATGTACAACTTGACAAAGTGTCTAGATCATCTTCACAGATCTGCTGACAAGACCCAAGCAATAAGGGGTGCTGGTAATAGCAACGACGAATAGACATCTTGTATCGGAATGCAAGCTTCGACATTCCGCCAACAGCTGCTAACTAATTGCCACAACGAGGTTGCCCGATGCATCACTGCGACGCGTTCTGATGGGCCAAATTCACTCATATTTATGGTACGTGTGTGATTGATCTGTTGTGTTTCCGATTATGCATTCATATATATATATATCGCTACCGAATGTGCTTATTGGCTGACGGGCAATCGTTCGAGCAAGATTTGAACTAAAATGAATATATTTCTAAGCTTCTACAGGTTTGACAAAGAAAGCGAACATAGTAGCTGCATGTATGCACTCACATCCGATATGGCCATTGGGATATTAGAGTTACTTCGGTAACAAAGTGATTTACTTAAGATTTACAGTCGTCTGAACGTATTGGTTGTGCGCTCGTAATAGAAAGTTTTCGAGAATCTAGGTGTAAGGGTTCGAACATGCATAAGTAAAATTATAATTTTGCGAACTCTTTTTAATATCACAATAGTCCCTGCTCTATCGAAGTAAGTTTTCGAGAATCGGGGCGTAAAGGTTCAAAAATGCAAAAGTGAAATTATATACTTGCAAAATCTACTAAATATCACAACAGACCCCGCTCTAGCGAAGGCCAGGTATAATTCAAACAAGGTACGCTCTGATTTTCAATTGAGGAATGCGTTCTCTCGCAATTGTGCATTTTGTCAACGTATGTCGAAACAGCCACCCCTTAAATCATAATTCAGAAAAATTAAATACAAATCGTCTCACTCCTACACGAACTCTTTCGCCTTCCCTTTCCATTAACAAAAATGATTTTCTCACCAAGCTTAACCATACCCCAGAGTTTCAGGCAATCAAATCCAGACACCCTGTATTAAAAAAATATATATGTATGTATATATATATATATATATATATATATATATATATATATATATATTAAAGGTCACCCTGCAATACGACAATACGTGACGACATTTAATTACGCTAGTAAATGTACAATCATCTGCACGTTTTGCTTCTTTTTGAGTTGTTATATCTACAGGCGTTTCTTGTGCTCCTCATCAAGACGTTCTCGCTCTATTCGACGACGCTTACACACAAACCGATGCTTCTGTAGACGGCCATGGAGTACAAAGTTATTCGACAGCATAAACCCACTACGTGGCTAAGGATTTAAATTTAGCTGCTTGTGAGTTTTGCCTGCCGTACAATATGATGTCGTTACGTCGCGTCGCCTTCATTCAGGCGCGCCTAATCCATCCTGTTGTTGTTGCTGTTGTATGAACTTGCCTATTATGGCTATTACTGATGTGGAATAATTCATTACCTATCGCTGTGTGGTATAGCCAACGGGGATGACGATAATGGAGCAATCTCGGCTTGCCGCCTCTGTCGTCGACATCTGGGAAACCATTACGTTCAATGCACAAGGAAAATTACCTCACCTTGTTTAGCTTGTTTGTCGAAGGCTAATCGTATTAACTCCGTTGTCCCGAGCTGGCGTATCGGTAGTTTACCGCTACGACCTCGCTGCTAACGTACTCGGGATCTGAACTCGTGCAGGCGAACAACAACAGCAGATAACTGCTATATATATAAATATATATATATATATATATATATATATATATATATATACTGGTATATTCGCCATACATTGACAATACATTACGATCATTTATATATTATTTAGTAGACTAACAATATCTTAGACACGATAGTAAAAATGGTGTTTTTACAAACGAGCAGTTTATTATGTGGTGACATCCGATGCTACACTTTTTACAATATTCGCGTACGCACTTATAAATCTCATAATGATTTTCCTTCAAGCAAATGAAGCGATGGTAACCATGGCCCGTTTTAGAAATGCCATATTGTCACTATCTCCGAATTATATGTAGGCTTCTAAGGTTTGTGTACTGAACGGTACCTTGTCCTGGACTAAATCTTCTACCGCTTTGCGGCATAATTCCAGTGCCAGCGTGGCCGATGCGTTTTTCGGCTAGTCCAACGTGCGTTTCAGAAAGTTAGATTTTATTTTATTTATGTATTTAAGATACGACGTTGTAAAACAATTGCGTGAAGACAATATCTTACTATAGGTACAAATGTTCTTCAATTTTGTCTCCCTATTAAATCATGGTCGTGGTAGACTTGCCTATATGTCTACTAAATGACAGCCGAGATGTCACTGTTATTCCTAGAAAGCACGCCTGATTGATGAGAACAATATTTTTCCCGTAATTATAATGTACCAATCGTCTGCGACGTGCGATACGCCTAAGGACACTGAGCCCCGTTCTTGATAGCGATTTAGTTCATTTGCATAGTTCCCTCTACATAAAACCGGGTTAGGAGTACTTTATTTAGTTTGTCTCTTCTAACGACGTCGAATACAGTTGTAAAATCAATAGAAGCGGCATTTATCACCTCTTTTTTTCATCTTGGCGGCCCTTAAAGTAGTGTAAAAGAAAGGTATTAGCGTTAGACGTAGACCGTCCTGTTAGGAATCCATGTTGTTCGCATGGCAAATCTGTGCCTGCGTCGTCCTATAAGCGTTCTGCACCTAATATATATATATATATATATTTTTTTTTTTTGTTACAAACGACGCTTATTGGTGCAACTTTGTGGTAGTTAGTTGGTTCCTTTAGTAATTTGGCGGCAGAAAACGTTTTCCTTACATTTAGGTATATTACAGCTGCGTAGGCATGCGCTGTATAGTTAGGCCATAGCAGGCACAGAATATTTGCTAAGCTCGGTGCCGTGGTACATTCGCGTAGGCGGAGGGGAGCCTTGTTGTTGCACATTTGTATTTATGGGGGTCCATCTGCGAAAGCGGCGAAAAGCAGTCCCGTGGACGTTAAATCTTGGCTGAGGGTCAGCTCGAAAAAGTTTTAGGCACAGAATATTTATATTTGGTCATACACAATTCGGTTGGAGCCCGCAGATTTAACATTTTCTTCAGATTGGCTATTTCACCCTTTTATTTCGTGAAATCTCGCTAATCACATGTATTCCCCCTCAGAGGTAGTATGAAGTCTCCATATATACATATATATATATATATATATATATATATATATATATATATATATATATAACAGCTTGAAGGTGCAGATTCCGGACGATTTGGTGGTTGCCCAACTAGTTCTTAGCCTCGCGTATTTTCCAAAGCTGGTGTTACTCGCAAGGTGTCGCGCGTTGTCGTGGTGAACGATGACCCTATTCGGTTTACTAGTTATGGACGCGTTTAGGTTATCTTTTCCATTTACTCATTGAACTCGTTGTTGGCAGTAGAGATCCGAGTTGGTCGTCTCATTCGGTAACCGTTGAATTTTTTGTTGTACCTTTAAGTACGGAATGCCCTCTTCGATCGTTCGGCACTGCCGCGGAGACTACCAGCCAATGCAGTAATGGCCGCTCTATGATAAACGTATCACAATTAACATATCGTATCTGGCGCCGCAAATATTATATATATATATATATATATATATATATATATATATATATATATAATATTTGCGGCGCCAGATACGATATGTTAATTGTGATACGTTTATCATAGAGCGGCCATTACTGCATTGGCTGGTAGTCTCCGCGGCAGTGCCGAACGATCGAAGAGGGCATTCCGTACTTAAAGGTACAACAAAAAATTCAACGGTTACCGAATGAGACGACCAACTCGGATCTCTACTGCCAACAACGAGTTCAATGAGTAAATGGAAAAGATAACCTAAACGCGTCCATAACTAGTAAACCGGAATAGGGTCATCGTTCACCACGACAACGCGCGACACCTTGCGAGTAACACCAGCTTTGGAAAATACGCGAGGCTAAGAACTAGTTGGGCAACCACCAAATCGTCCGGAATCTGCACCTTCAAGCTGTTACGCTAATCCAATATTGCAAAGCGTTTTGACTCGAAAAACGGAAAGATAGCAAATAGCTATTTCTAATCGTATGCAAAGAGGAATTAAACGTGAAATGTCCCAAATGCAACACGTGCACCGTTTCATGCTTCACATGAACCCTACCCTTGCTCGTATAAAGGACTCTCGAAAGCAATTGAAACAGTTGTACAGACAATCCATCGACAAAAGGCATTTTTTTAAATAATAAAATGAATTCTAAAACCTACGGCAACGGCGTGCATCCGACTGTCGCTGCCACCAACAAGATCCACGGCGAGAGGCGCACCGCGCTCTGTCTTCAACCCCCGATGACCCCTCGACGCGCACGGACCCAAGGTCCCAAACAGCGTATGAGATAAGCGTAATCCCCTCAGAGGATTAGGTTCAAGGGAAGATACGGTTACTATCGCCCGTAAAGGAGAGACCTAGCGTAAGATGGTGCGGCTTTTCTGAACTCCCTCAAACGCCGAGGGAGAAAGTGGGAGTAGTTCCGTGGGCCTAAAGGAGCCCTCAAATATCATTAAGATATTCGCGCTTCGACGGCGCAAAATAGGATAAACCTTCTTGTGCTCACTGAGACATAGGTCCTGACATCTTTTACCCTTGAAGCACACAGTCTTGCTACTCAAGCGAATAATATGAGCCGCTCTAGTGGAGGTGTGAGAGTACATATTGGGACGGAATTTCCAATTGACAAAAGAAGCTGAATTAACAGCCCACATAATTATAAGGATAAACGTCACGACTTCCATAGGTCGCGAGCGTCAGTAGAGTCGTCTTAGAGTCGAAGAGAGATATTGCGTGCAAGAGGTTATCATGAGAGTCGCCGCTTAGCAAAAGGAACAGGATTTCGAGAGTTACACTGAGCTACACCATGTACACGTTCGGGTCCCGCAATTGTAGGGAAATACTGAAAAATTGAATGATTAAACAATTATGAGTGAAATTATTAAATGAATGTGTGTTTTGTTCCCACAATACGTATTACTTATCATTTTTTGCAGTCCGGTTCTTCTGTTGAAAAAAGTATTTATAGGTAATAATAATAATAATAATAATAATAATAATAATAATAATAATAATAATAATAATAATAATATGTACTTACTCTAGGGTTTGGTAAAAAAAAAAAAAAATTATAATAATAATAATAATAATAATGAGACTCGTAGTGTGTTCCATCCTAGCGCGCTGGATACAAAGAAGAAAGCAATTGCTTATTAGAAGTGTGAACTTGTCGTGAGACAGGTTCAACAAAAGCTCAAACATATCGTCTGCGGGTGACTGATTCAGATTTATTTAATTGTCACCACACATTAGGCATGAGTCTCAGTGAACTTCTGCTCAACGGAGTCAAATAGCCTAAGCCTACTAAATTCGTGTTCCTCCTACCTCGCCCTATACTCTTACCCACCCACCTCGTAACGACGAGGTAACAACGCGAAAACACGACAGACTTGCCGATCGTCAGCCACGGCGGCAAAGACCTTTCCGCGATGAAGCTGGCTAGATTGCGCCGGCCACTCGAACACGTTGGTTCTGTTCGAGAGTGGCGGGGATCCCCAGTTCCACGAAGCGACGCCATAAAGACGGATAGATGTGCAAATAGACTCACGCGCTCAGACGGTTAACGGCAACACATTTAGCGTAGATTCGACGATCGAGTCTTCTTCTCTTCAGACGCGCCGTTTCCGGCACGGTGGGCGGCGAGATAACGAGCGAATATGATAATGATGAGGCAGGGTACACACAGACATATGTACAGACGTCCACAAACGCCACTTTTCGGCAGCCGCGTGTGTGGATTGAGAATTTTCGCTGGTGGTTTCTCGTTGTACGTACATTCCAAATGTATATACGCGTGTGTATACGGGGCGGCAAGAATGAATTTGCGACGATCGGCGTTGGTAATCGTCGCAGCTGGCGCTGCTGAGAATGGCGGTCATAATACTGGTGATGTTGATTGTCATCTTCATCATCGGCATCATCATAAACATCATCTTGCACCATCATCAACATCATCTTGCATCATCATCAACATCGTCATTATCATCCTTATGATGTTTGTGATAATAGTAGCTAAAGTTGATCTTCGTTGTTCGAAGGGCAACTGCGGCCGATACAACCCCCGACGCCGACCTCACATACTTGTTGGAGCCGTAATCGGTCGACGAGCTGTGAGCGAGTTCACTGCAGCGCGCCTTGTTTAGCGCCAACGAACAGCCCGTCTGAACCCACCCCACTTCCCACCCCACTTCCACGTATTCAGGTGTGTGAGGGTTCAGGCAGGCAGGCTGAATGCTGATTGCGTCACAGGCTGTTTTAGACTCAATCAAAAGGCTGGTTTGCATAGCTTACATACAATGCAAGCTAATGATTCCGGGCCACTCGATGACGTATGACGACTGTCACGCCTTTGCCGGCAGCAGCACATGTGTATGATGCTCGTCTAAGTTTTGTGCTGATGCATGTTACCGCGCTGGAACGCGCTCGACAGCTCTGCTGGGCTGATATTTAGGGCAACGACTATTCTTCTTGTTTAGCTCAAGTCGCCACGTTCTGCAAGAGTTCGTGTACCGCCTTTCAAAATCTCAATAGGCACTTTGTGTTGCGTAATATGGATGCAAAATATTTGCATGCGGTCCGATCTAGTGGCATTTATGAGAGTACCACGTCAAACATGCTGATCTCCTGCATCTAGTCAACGCTACATAGCGTAAAGTTTGTACAGTTCGTGAAGAGACATGTGTCTGACGTCTAGATCTGCTCGATTTTGCTCCCATATGCTAACCGGTGTTGTCGATATTGTGTTTGTCGACCAAGAGGAAAACTCGCTTCTGCAGTCGCCAAAGAACCCACTAAGTACCCACCATGTACTTACTGCCTGCACTTCTGACCTAACGATATAAAAGCGTTGCGTAAGCCGTGATAACGAGTCAAATACAATATATAAAGAAACATTCCATTTGTCTTCTAGGTGTCTACCAGACTCACCGTGCTTGTGCGTATGTCCTGTAATACATGAGGTGCAAACCTAAACGCATGGAATAGTATATGATCAATGACATTTGCATCAAATTTTACATTGAATAGGATAGCAACTGAGCTCGTTCGACGTAGGTCGGGTCTGCTCTGTTGCAGGATTTCTCCTGCAAAGCTGGACTCTCAAAGCTCCGCGTGGCAATAAGAAAGTCTCTACACTCTTAGACGATTAGCGCTTATTCAAGTGTTTGCTCTGCAGGAAACAGTACAAAAACACCGAAAACCTGTTTTCTTGCTATTTGTAATGATGTGTCCACTAGTAAGCCAAATCTGTAAAATGTATCATTAATCTCAAATAACCAAGACTGCCTGCTGAGAACGATCATGACTTAAATGATATATATATATATATATATATATATATATATATATATATATATATATATATATGTATATATATATATATATATATATATATATATATATATATATATATATATATATATATATATATATATTCGTATCAAAGTTATGCCTCTCTTAGATCGCAAAAGCGCGTTGTTTGAGGAAGTGTCTTGGCAGCAAATAAACACACGGGGAAAGCTACGCATGTCGTCATCAGACTCTTAAACCAACCCACGTCAGGCAATCGCTGTCATTAATTTATACGGCGTGCATTGTGCTGGGCGGAGCAGTGATCTACGTAGATTGGTTAACGATGCAAACCGAATAGATTGAGTTATCTGGTTCAAAACTGGGTGTGCCGTGCGACTGTAACCGCTTGGCGGCGTAACGAACCCAGACACGCACACGGATTTATCTACAGCTAAGGCCTTTGTGTTGTTGTTGTTGTTGTTGTCTTAACCATGATCAACATCTCTGCCGTCTGTGTCGATTGACGTCAATGGCTGACAACATCGATAAAGTTTGCCGGTGAGGTATTTCGGCTTACAAACTATTACGGCCTCCAAGAACTGAATACAGCCATCTCCCTTACTTCGATTCCTATCTGTCTGCTTGCCTCTCATAACGAGCTGTTCGCGGTGGAACACATAGTATTATGTAATACAAATATAATGTTTGTTCTAACATATTCGTTAGAAGCCAAGGTGAACACCGGAATACCGTCTAGTCGTGTACGCTGGTCTGGTTGTTGTTTTCGTTGATGTTACTGTTGTTGTTGTTATTGTTGCTATTATTGTTAGTGTTCATGTTGTAGTAGCATTGTAGTAGCAGCAGTGGTCGTTGTAGTAGTAGTAGTAGTAGTGTCAAGCGCGGTGGCGTGCTGCATTCGCCTGTGCCTTGCGACCGAAGGAGACATATAGGTGCGCGGATTCGAGACCCACCGTTGCAAACTTGTACTTAAGGGGGTCCGTCTATGAAGTAAGCCGAAAAACAGTTCCGTGGACGTTAAATCTTAGCTGAGGGTCAGCCCGAAAAGTTTATTTTAGTAGTTGTTGTGGCCGCTGTTGTTGTCAATGTTTCTGTTGTTGTCAATGTTGCTGGTGCTGTTGTTGTTGCCGCTGTTGACGTTGTTGTCGATGTTGTTGTTGGCGCTGCTGTTGCTGTTGTCATTGCTATTATTGCTGCTGTTGTTGCTGCTGCTGCCAAAAGTGTCAAAGATAATGCGATTTAAAGTGTAAGAGTCGACTAAGGCTACTCAAGGCAGTTTCAAAAACAGGCGTCGAATAAGACGTGCAGTGACGGGACATGATTCTCCGAGTAAAAATGCATACGACCTTCACAATGCATGCAGTGGCAAGTCAATCAAGTAAATCTGCATTTGGCAGGTTGTCAGCCACTTACGGCCAGGACGGTCGTTGTCGGTGACTGTAAAACGGCTGGCCTGTCGAGCCATGTTCTCGTCAGACAGCGTTCGTTCCTCGCTTTTTCTCTTGCATTATAAGCAAAGGCTGTCGCCTACCACATACGCGCTGAGCGACGCTGCATAACTCGTCTTCTCGTTATAGAAGATTCTTCATTTCATCGAAGTTGGCTAGACTTTCTACTTGTTATCGCCGGCTGCGTGATTTTCGGTAGAACTCCGAATCGCCACCCGACCTATATATATGTATATATATATATATATATATATATATATATATATGTATATATATATATGTATATATATATATATATATATATTATATATATATATATATTATATTTATATTATATATATATATATATATATATATATATATATATATATATATATATATAATTATTTGCCAAGTAGTTCGAGAGCCCGACCATCCCAAGTTATGTCACAAGCAAAATCGTTCTATCCGCAAATGGCTTGCCAGGCCTGCAAGAAGTGCGGTCTCTCGGACACCCAGGTGCAGGGTGCTCTTATACAGAATGCTGTGTGAACTGTCGTGATACATTACACTACCAATTTATGGTGAATAAACTTGAAACTAACTATCGTGATACTCGCGCGGCAGGTTCCTCTGCCTGCTTGCGCCTGTGTAATATCTCAGTCACCTCACGACCTCAATCCACAGCTGTTACTCCCGGTTCTCGTGGCAATACCCACCGGAAAATGCGGAAGAATCACAGAGCGGTCTCGCCGGAGGACGCTTTGTTCCATCTTGAGGCATCGCAGAGTCGTGGCACCTATCGGGCTCATACCTAAAGCAACACAGGCTGTGCCCAAGAAGCATTTCCCCCGGACTGTCTCAGATAGCCCAGTGGGCGTTAGCCCAGATTTCTCGGCCGCAAAAGTTAACGCCTGATTAGAAATTTTTGAGCTGTGGTCGCAGTCGCTACCGCTAGGGATTAGTCTACGATGGATTGCACAAGCATGAATGATAATGATCGTCCAGTCTCAAGCAGAGTAGCACACCGCTCTATCTATGCTTAGATGCTGCTATTCACGGGGCGTGGCTTAACAAGGTTCTGGTATCTTCACGATGGTCTGTTAAAAAGAAGTGTTCGCGCACAACAGTAATCGAACATCCGACATTCGGCATAGCACTCGGTTTGAAGTTGAATCAACCAGTTAAACGCGAGAAATGCCCATTTTTAGATTTAGTTCTGCTCACCGGTGTCGGCTTCGAATTTATCTGCTGTCTAGCTTTTGACAGTTTCTCGTGTATTTTCCCAGTGGTCTTATGCTTATCCGTGTGCATACCTGTCTACATAAACCAAGTTCAACTGCTGCTCTATTTGCAACGTCAATGGAGATACTGCACTCTCTTGTTGCTGACTTGGCTGCGCTTTTTAGAAGTTACAGAACGAATCGGCTGCGGATCAATCCTTAATGTTGCTCGTCTACCTTCCGCCGCGTCACTAGTCTGTACAAACTGCAGACTGAATGCCTGTACTGGCAGTCATGCCACGGTTCTTTGGCGCATAGCTGACCTCATGAATTTCGTGCTTCAGCAAAGTCATGGTCTTTCCTCGGTCGAAAATCGAATAACTTGCTGCGTGCAAATCTGATCTGGCAATCGCCAAAATAAAATTAGTGAATCTAAACACAGGGATGGGAAACAAAATTTTCGAACGCCGCGCCGTTCGACAACCAGGGTTGTGACCTACTACACTTAGTGACACGACTGACTCATCGATTAGTCGATCCTCGTTCGCCAACGTAGTCCTATCTGATTCGTTATCCTCACCAACTGCGACAGTTCCTGTCAAGATTAACGAACGGTAGCAAAAGAACAAATCGCTTTCATTCGATTAAGCGGAAGAGGGGTCTAAGCAGAGCAGAGGGTCGCCCAGTCCTCATCGGATGAACTGCGTCGAATGTCGGCCCCGTCGCGATGGTAATTAAAAAGCGCGCTTCTCTTGTATTGCGATCAATTACGCTGCTTCTGGTATCCTCAACGCAGTTATCCTCAACGCAGTTAAATCAAAGTTATGTTTCAGCTCAGTGTCTGCCTGACGATTACGCACCCCAATATGTCCCCCAACCCTCGTTCGGTCTAGTTGTGAACGAAGCGTATGAAAAGTTACCCTAATGTCTGGTCGGTTGGCGCGATCATTAAGGCCTTCCTAGAACGCCTACCACCTACGAGAAAGAGTGCACTCTAAGTCGTCGACTCCCGTGTAGTTTGTCGACTTCGGCTCCGAGTGCCTTAAACTTGTGGGGCTCTGCGGAAGAGGACATATTGAAAACTTGAATTGTCTTTTTTGAACCCACACTTCGTAGCAAGCCGGGTGCCTATGCCTAAAATGTTTTACTTACTCACAGGTTATTAAATAACGTTGATCTTATATTACTATGTGAGACTTCGCTCGATGAATCGATACGTGATGGGGGAAATAGCCACTGGGAAGTATTTTTTAACGTTTTAGATTGGATAGACCCACGAGAGGCTGCGGCGTGTGAGTTCTAGTCAGAAAAGTACTTGTGCAATCGAATTTAAAGTTGATATCCCCGGAAAACGCATTGAAATTGATATCCTGACAATACAAACCAAACTTCTTTTTCTTTGCTATTATGTAACAAATTCAGGAAGCTCTGCTGTTCATTCCGACCATGGTCGCGATATGTGTAAAGCAATTAACTACTGCTGCACTACTGAGTCCCCGGCGATACTTGTCGTTAGCTACAAACTGCCCAACATTGACTGGTAAACTGTTAGTAGTAAATTGTTTGCTACAATAAGCTATTTCAACTTGGTACGATACCGTCACATAATGCTGGATCAATAGTTGACGTTGTAGTTACGACTAATCCTGGCACAAAATAGAAAATAATTTTTAATTTTCTGTAGTACATGACCTTTTTGCATCTGACCACAACACTGCTCTTGGTTGTCTCTCGGTTGTTTTGTTATTATTGTAAGAAACCAATTTGTCCAGAAAAACTTAGCTACAAACATATAGACTTGAAGCAAATTGCTGCCCATTTTGACACAATTGATTGGTTTATTTTCATGTATACTTAGTAGTCTGTAAAAGACATACATTTAAAGTTTGTCAGCTGCTTAAATAGTTGCTTAGTTATTAACCACGTACGCTCCTTTGACGCGTCTTGGCCACGACAAAAGATTCTGTGCCATATCGCACGCTCTGAAAGTCGTATCTTAAATCCGCTGATTTCCCTAAGTCCTTTGTGTAAGCTCACTATATAAAAGAAGCAACAAAACGCTGTAGAGTGCTTACTAAGCTTAAAAGTTGTCTCATAATCACTTGGCTTCTTTTAGATACGCCAACTCTCTATTGTAAAGCACAGAGCCGCTTTTTGTGATTCATTTTGGCTTAAGATACCCCACAAATCCCTTGGAGTAAGCTAACCTTTGACAAGGTGTCCTTTTCTACTTTTCCACGCGACCAGTTGGACTCGCTCGCGGTATTTTATAAAGAAGATATCTACAACTACTATACCAAAATTGAAGTTTTTCTCAAATGAGACACCGCCTGTTTTCTGCAAGATGCTCGCTCTATTCCTTTCTGAACTAGAGATCGTTTTTGAGATATCCTATAATGCTGGTATCATTTATGGTATGTTTAAACAAAGTAGTGTAACCTGTTCCACAAGAAGGGTTAAAGAACAGATGTGGGAAATTACCATGATTGCAAATTTCCCAATGGCGAGGCGACTCGCATAGTAGTAGGCCTACGACTTGGGGCAAACCAAGTCGAATAAAGCGGTCTTCCTAACATAAATGTCAATATTTACTGTGTGAAATAATTATATATACTCTTATACATACATACACATATAAATAAACATATATCAGAACAGCTGGTAACGTCACATATATAGTAAACTCCAAATTGATTTAATTTATAATGGGGTGTACACGTGATTGTCACAATGCACACCCGCTAGGCCCATTGGCATAGCTAACCTTCCATAATATGTGCCCCCATGGGGTGCAAAAAATTGTCCACCAGGGAACGTGACGACAAACTCCATTACCCCAACGTCCAGACCTGGGGTCGACTACCTGAAGAGAGTAACAAGCAGTGCGGTAGCACTACCGCGTCGTATATCCTATGAAAGCACTTGCAAAACGAGTGTACCAACGTGCCCCCCCCCCCGTAGCTAACACAAGATATTTGCAAACTTCACTTGTCCATAGAGCTCCCGATAAATGCGTAATCAGGTCGCCGGGAGCCGTCTTCGTACAGATCTGACAGGACACAATGATAGTCGGAAGATTTTAGGTACAGTTCGTTGCGGCTTGTTCAGAGCAGTGTGGACTTGCCCCGCAGGACTTGCATGAGGCTCAATAGGATTTTTTTTTTGTTCTGGGAGGTTTTGGTAATGCATGATGCACATGCGCCACTAGCAGCCTGCGTGACTAGTGTGAGACTCGCAAACCCACTAAACCCGGATTCCTCCCCACCCCCCCAGGCTCGGTATTACTTTGGCATTACATCGAAGCCGTGGGAGAGGCGTCTCTGCCGTTCTCCTTCAATCAGCTCTATCCCTGACTATCATCCCGCATGTCTACCTGCGGTTGGATAGGGGGATGCCATTTTGTAATCCGTCCTGTGAGGGTGCGTCGAGACCATGAGGGCCTGGCTGCTCCCCACCCCCTCCCCCCTCCCTCGGCTCCTCGTCTCGACCACTCTCCCGAGAGACCCGCTCAAACCTCTCCCGCCTGGCCGTTTCCTTGGCTGTCTTGAGTGTCAAAACAGCGTCGAACAAGTTCGTCGCCTTCCTCCATGCCTCCGCCGAAGTCATCATATGGGAGACCACCTCCTTGATGGGTCGGCCTCTCACAGCGGTTGGTGCTGCGTCCCGTGCTTCCCTGAGAGCATCACACCGCAGAACAGTATGCTCTACGTTGTCCGTTTCTCCAGAGTCGCACAGTACGCAGATATCGCTGATGGCCTTCTTGATCCTTGACAGGTAGCTTTGGAACTGGCCGTGTCCGGTCAGAACCTGAGTCGTCCAGTAGGAAAGCTCCCCGTGTCGGCGGTCATACCATGCCCTGAGGTCCGGTATCAGACTCTTGGTCCAGCTCCCTGTGGTCACACCGGGTCTTACCTGCGCCCATTCCTCATGCCAGGCCGATATGGTGGCACTCCTGGCCCTGGTGAGATCCAGACCTTCGTCTAGATACATTTTACTTCGTTCAGGCACTAGGAGGTCCCATGGCAGCATTTTGGCTAGGACCAGGAGAGCTTCGGTCGAGACTGTTCGATACGCCCGGCTTACCCTGATTGCCAGCGTTCGTTGGGCTCAATAGGATTAACGCGAGAACACTCAGCTGATTAGCGCAAAGAGACCAAGGGGAGGGTCCTATGGGGAAGGAGAGGCCCCAAGAGCTTAATCTAAATTGACGGAGTACAAAGCTGCTCGATCGAGACTTCGAGGACTCATTTCCAAACGTAAAGCCCAAGCTGAAGATAAAAGAAGCTGATAGACGCGGTGGAAAGCGACGTATAGGGCCTGCTGTACTGAGTGGTTATGGCCAGACTCCGGAGGCCTTCCCCAAAACTTCCTCCGGGTGTGCTGCGGGATACTGTTACCAGTCTTTTTCCGGCACAACCAGGGGAAAAAAACAAGGAGCTCTCGGATGCCCTAAAAGAAATGCCGGAGGTAACGCTTCAGGAGGTTGAACAAGCCCGGAAACGGCTGGAAACCGGCAAACAATTTCCGGCCTAGATGGAGTTCCCCCGGAGGTAGCAAGGTTAATGCTTAAACGGCGGCTTAAGGTCGAAGACCTCGCCAACAAGCTCCTGAGAGAGGGAAAATTCCCGAAGCTATGGAAGAGGGCTAGCTGAACTTAGCGCTGATCATGCCTAAAGTTGGTGGGGGGGCTGAGAAGAAAAAAGGTCCCTGGCTTCAGTGGCAGAATCAACAGCGCTATACGCAGCTCCTGGATCCAGCCAAGATGCTGCCATGGGACCTCCTAGTAACTGAAATAAGTAAACTGTATCCAGATGAAGATCTCATCTAGATACATTCGCCATACTAGAAGTGCCACAATATCGGCCTGGAACGACGAATAGGGGCAGGTAAGATCCAGCATGATTACTGAAAGCTAGACCAAAAGTTTTTAACCGGGCCTCAGGGTGTGGTACGACCGCCGACACGGGGAAATTCTCTACTCGACGACTCAGGTTCTGACCCGGCACGGCCAGTTTCAGCATTACATTATTTAGTTCTATGTCAAAGATTAAGGAGGCCGTCAGCGATATCTGTGTACTGTCTGACTTTAGAGAAGCGGACACCGTAGAGCAGACTGTTTGGGTGCGATGCACTCCGGAAAGCGAAGAAAGCAGGACCACACGCTGTGAGAGACTGGCTCATCAGGAAGGTGACCGCTATATCAATACTAGTTAGAATGTGGGTCAGGCTGGTGGTTGAGTAAAAACATCTTAGCAGGTAAAGGCCTGATGATGATATTCCACAAGGAAAGGCGCTTTAAAGTAGCACTCAGTTACCCAGCCAGTACGGAGTGGCTACCGTCCTGGATTAGGGGTATTCCTAGGAGACTTACTTCGTCTGCGTCTCCGGTAACCACCTCGAAATCGATGACCTTTTGTAAGTCTCTAATGATTGAACATTGCCTACCAGCACATCATTGCTCAAGTACAATATGTTAAGCGGGCTTTCAAGCGACCTGTTCAAAACGTTAACTGCCAGCCAGAATAAAGGTGGGGTATCTTTATTGTATGCCTATTGTATGCCTGTTTCGAGGATATGCCTATTGTTTGTCTGATTCGAATAGTATGACTATGTCAAGTGCGACAACATATGTTGAATATCCAGACGAGGACTCAACATAACGAAACCTATTTGAATAGAATTTTGATTGTCTTTAGTAAGTGGTGTCAGCCTACTGTGTTTGACGCATTTCAAAAATCTAGCTTGAGCAAGAACGCGGGACGAGTCCTGGAGGTCAGGAAAGAGCCTGGCCTTCAGGACTTGTCCCGCGGGGTGGAAACAGAAGTACATTTGTATGTACTACTGTTTCCACCCCGTTTTTGGCTGAGAACCCCAATTGTCCGTCGTCTATTCGGCGTGTGTACGGCCTATGTTATTTCCTATGGCGGCGTTAGATGCGATCCTGCGTAGAGATTATAAGCACGCTATCGGCCGCATTAAGGCGCAGTTCTTCTTTTAAGCGAAAAAATTGCCAACACAAATAAGAAAAAAAGTGGTAAAAGATACGGTAATGAGCGTCCAAATTGCAAAATGTCAACACTTTAACTACAGCTTATTTGCTTTTTCCTAGGATTTGGGACACCAAGGCGACAAGTAGTAGCCTCGAACGGATAAAGTGCACTTTTGTTGAGAAGCCTCTTGGATAGGATCAAACTGCAGTAAAGATATTTTCTTCGTTTGACGATTCGGGATCTGTTACTGGTGATTTAGGCCACATTGACTCGGCAGGTGCAGGTAAATGTTTCGCTTCTAGTACTTTGGAATCTCTACAGAGGCATTTTTTTAGTTAAAAAGCTTTGTCTATAGATATTAGGATTCTAGCAGCAGTGGTGTTGTCGCCTTTGGACAGCGTGGCTGGGACTCTTTGAGCAATCTCGGAGTCAGCCTGAATTTGCGCATTTTTTAAGCGGTTTTGCGTACACCGAAAATGCATATTACACATTGAAAGACAATTAAACACAACTGTCATATATATATATATATATATATATATATATATATATTGTAATTTGTCGTAGCCAGGCAGACAGTAGCGATTAGGCCTATTGTGCAGAGCCGCAAAAATGCCTGTTATCTGAATCGGTTTATGTAATCGAGATTTACGTTCCTATCCCGTATCGGTATTAAAGCTGATTCCAAGTAATGTTTATGTTATCTATGTTTGTTGAAGGAAATGCCATTATTAATATAGTATTTAATATTGATGCATGACATGAGAAGCAAATACTATGTAGTGGCGTAGACATAATGTAGACAGTGCGTTAATCTGACCACTGCGTTTTCCATTTGCTCTCTAACGAGTCGCAACGCAAGTAAAATGTAATCTGGCCATACCTAAATTCGAAGTTATTTGTTTTCTCTGTTGTGATAAGTTGCACCTGCAGAGTTAGTGATCATTCCGGTTGTTCTTTTTCAAAGTCCCGGATTTCTTCGGCCGCTTTGCCAACCGTCTTACATTAATATCTCAACGTAAAGCATATCAGCATACCACTTGAAAAAAGTTTAACTAATAACAGGTAACGTTACCTTTCATCCGTTTACTTGTCGTAAGTGTGCTGTAAGTTTAACGGAAAGGCAAAGGCGCCAATAATGGTCTATTGGTCGTAGGTCGAAAATATAGTCGCTGTGATGCCTATCCAGATCCACAAAGAAATCGAGCGGGATAGATTTTATTTCTATACCAGGCTACGTAACGCAAGTGCTAAGGCAATAATCAGAAGAGTATGCATTTTGGAAGCAAATACAGAACTTTTTAAATAATAGGCGACAGTAAGTATATCGTCGTAATACTCTCGCCACACAAGCATGAGAAAGTTCCAAGGACGAAGCCCAAAAGCAATGTCCTGTTTATCCACGAAAACGTCTCCTCCCGGTTTGTCTACAATATTTAAGCTTAGAAAACGCCAGTATGCCCAGCAGAATTATATTTTATCTAGCAATGACATGTCAATGCATATTATACATGTAACTTTATTATACCATTAACCTATGCTAGTAGATAGTAACAACCTAGTTTTTGAAGTAGGCAGCTTAATACTATGGCCATGCATGAACTCTACGAGGAATCAAGTCGTCTACCGACCTGTATAGAAGGTCGAACAATGCCTTTAGCTTCGGCATGTGTTCGACAATGGCAAACCAGTCGTTGCCGTCTAATTTAATGCCTAATACTCGGTAACTCTGACAACGGCCAAACGATCGCCGATGAATAGACTTGATTCGGCTTTTAGATCACCAAAGGCCGTGAAGTTTTTACGTTTGTCAGATTTCTGGATTTATCCACCATCGATATCTTGTAACTAAACTTGTACAAGGAATATGCGAAATACAACGGTTTCGGTGAGGTTCTTCGGGAGAGTACGGCAGACTTGGCGCATATTATCGAGCTTCCTGTTGCACCTTACTAAGATTAGCAAGCAGGCGGCCAAAAAAAACACCAATGGACCATCCCTGATGGGACCCACAGTACTCAACGACAAAGCTATTCACGAATTGGTTAAATCCACTGCAGTAGGATACACCATGTTTTTTTTTTATAGATTTCCCGTAAGGCAATTGCCCGTGTACGGATTTTTTTATGTCAAGGCTAAGTTTACTCCACTCCGGCATTTACCTTGTCTAAATTGGAAACCATGCAAACCAATTTAAGAGTGGCCGGTCTGGGTCTCGAACCCAGTGCTCCCGAATGCAAGGCAAAGGCTTTGCCACTAAGCCATCTTGCTCGGTTTGTAAACTTGTAAACGTACTAACAGCGTGGATATATCAATGTACCAGAAAAACAAAGAAGCAAGAAGACAGAATTTGCATGAAAAAAGAAGGCTGCCTGAGGGCATCCGAGGAGGCAGTGCGTCACCGCAATGCGGGTGCGTCACTCCCGTACTGTCAGGACAATGGTGGAACGGATTATGATACAAGATAATCTGCAGACTACCTTGTGTACGAATAACACCATTCCTTAGAAGTTGCCCTCATTTGCGCTAGGTTTCAGCTTGACGTTGCTTGGAGAAAATTCTAGGTAACGATTTCCCTATCCGGCAAAAATACTATCGAAGTGAAAGTCGCTTGGATCGATTAAGCTTTACAGAACATGTAAGGCAGGCCCAAAAGCTAATGCTAGTCTGGACATCGCTTCTAAGGGTTTGCCCGCAGTAGGATCAGATCGCCCAGACCGCCTGTTGGGGGACACCAGAAATCTCTTCTGCAGAGAAAAGGGCTGCCCTACGAGATTCACGTCGTCAAGAGGCATTATCAAGAAAAACCAATTTGTACAAGCAAACGTTTAGCCTTTTCGTTTAACGACCGGCACCTTATATTGAGTTAAAGGGGGAGGGAGTACTTCTTAAACGAGCAACAAGCGGGAACCATTTTGAGAACCGTTTCCTATCCTAAGCGATAACGTTTAGGAGAGAAAATGGTTTTGTACTGAACTGAGATTGAAAGGTCGTTTATACGTCGGTCGAATACACCTAAATACATATGTCACCATTTCTGATAGGGGCGCTAGGCAATCATGTTAAGACTTAGGGTTTCACTATAGTCCTTATGGCAACATAGTAGCTGGCTCTCAGCGATATGATTTATTTTCTATTCTCAATGAGTATTGTCAAATAATAATTCGGTCAAAAACAGAGACCGAACTGACGAATTTTCAGTAAATAGCCAACTATGGCTTAGCGCACTAGCCACCTGGAACACGTCGCCGCTTGGTCACATTCTTTTGACTACAGACGTTTTGAAGTAACTTGATCGTGCAAACCAGCACGTCGTTGCCCGGGGGGTTCATCTATGATGACCACCATGATATGGGTAGACGGGGTTTCTGCAAACTCAGTTCAAAGTGTTTTTACAACTTTTATGAAGTAGGGTGCCCGAAGTACCACGCAAGCGAGCGCACATACGGTATCTCACTCACAATTTGCCCAGGAGTGTTGGCCGTGATAGTGCCGGTCTTACGAGCATTTTTTACAGTGTTCAAAGTGTCAAGCATTATGCACTTGTATACATCTACCTCAGTCAGGACAAACATAAATAAATAAGTTCATTTCCGCAAAATCCAATCGGAGGCAAAGGATAGAGACTAGCTTTCTAACGTTCGAGAATAAAATCAAGTGCAGAAAAGTTAAAATACGACAACGAACGCTCCAACTAACGAAAGTGGTTTTGAAAGTACCTGCATTTAGTACTTTCGAACAAACAACACAATATGCTGTGTTTATTCATTGTAGCGCAGCTAAAAAACATGCGAGCATATATAAAACTACACAGTGCAATGATACGAAACGCTAGAGGTAATCTACTACCAACCGGGTAGATTGTCTTTAGCTTTTCGCATCAGGCTCAGAAACTTTTAAATGGCTCTTCCCGATCACGAAAGAGATTAAACGACACATTTGTGAAAACGGAGGGGTTCTATGATCAATGAGTTCTAACATGAGTAACAACAAATGACTAGAGTCAGGACAACAAAGTCTAGTAGACAGTCTAGCCTGATAAATATACATAATTTTGAGTGTCTGCCTTGATAAATGCTTTTGTGTAGCCAAAATACTACAGAGAATGTCATCGCCACGCGCACGTGCCATGGCCCAGTTTTGAATAGCTTTCAGAAGCAGATCGAGCGACTTTTTTTTATATATGTAAATGAAAGTAATTTTCATTGATGTAACTGTATTTTTTCAGCTACCGACAATGTCTACCAAGCATCTAAAAAGAAGGACCCGCAAAAGATGTTCTTAGTTTCATGGGATTCCAGAACACGTAAGTTGTCGATGGAAAAGTCGTTGGTTTCTTTAACCAAAAGATGGCCTCATCAGCCGCGTATCGAACACAGTGGGCTGGCCTCACCTAATTAAGGATTATCCTAGACCACCTGACTTCATAAAGTGTGAGTTACATTGTGCCTATTATAAATAACTAGGGTAAGGGTCGGCCTACGCTGTCCCCTCCGTAGAAGGACTTTGGAGAATGCAGAATCTTCCTAGGATAGTAACAAATAAAAATGAAGCAAAACGCGACAAGACTGTAGACGAGCTATTCTGTGAGAGAAAAACTGTAAAGTCGAACACATGAAAAAGTACGAACCGCAGAATCGTACGGCCGGTTATGTAATACGTAACTCCCATATGAGTATTTGCTTGCGAGAAGGTTTCACCAAGTGCGTTTTCAGTGCATGTAGAGCTTTGCTGAGAAAACGGTGCAGCCGTTCAGCTGTGTTCGAAAGCTCTGAGGCAAGCACTAGGTTTAAAAATGTAGTTTACATGTTTAAAAATAAAGACGAAGAACCTGTACCGGCACTTATTTTAAACGAGTAGTTATATTGTTGCTTGCGTTATATTGTCCTTAGAGCATCCTGCTTTTTACCGTTATGTAGTGGGTCGGGGTTAAATCTTTTGCTCGTTGCAAGAGCGTTGTTAGCTTATCCCGACACTTCACATAGCCTTGTCTCGAAAACCACCGTCGGGCTCGTTTCAATACGAGTGCCTGATCGGGATCTGCTCCTGCAAAGTCCCGTCATAATCTGGAGCCTGCAACGGAAGGTGTGTCATTGCGAAAATTGCAACCTCACACCCTAAATTCCAACGGACGTTTATTGTTATGAAACGGAAGATAGTTTGTATTATTTCTAGCATGGTAGACGAACGCTAACTGGTAACAAAGCACACTGTATCGTGCAAATATATATATATATATATATATATATATATATATATATACAAAAAGGGACTAAATGGCTGGTTTGCTTAGTCACGAACTTTAAACATCTTTGATACAATATATATTTTGCGGAGCTTTCTATGAATGCTGATATAAGCAACAGGATGCTGAATGTTGATCTTGTGTAGTGTAATAGATTGGTACAGTACCTTAAAACGTAGTTAGCGCTCGTTTTCGTGCAAAGCGCTTTCGTAGGCTATTAAGTGTGTTAACGTCCTTTATTAAAGATAGTCTATTCAAGATGGTTCAGGGCGTTCAATAGATTAGTAAAAAAAATATTATTTGGCTTTAACGATTGTTTATTGTCGTATCAAAGAAGCAGCCAATGTGATCAGCGCCCATAAACGTCTCCTACAAAATCTACTACAAAATGAAATAACTATTCACGCCACAACATATCAAACGTCTCCTTAAATCCTTAAATAAAGTTGACAGCGGCGGAAAGTTTACAGCATTCGGATACGAGTATACACCAGCATATCGAAGACGCCGTAAGAACTTTAAGCACGTTAACTACATTTTAAGTGACACAAGCCAGCGCTGATTAATGCCACCAACGTCATACACTTATTGGAACAAACAAAGCAACGTACATTAACGAATTAAAAAATACATCACAAAGAACTAAATGTTGGACACTCGTTGTCAAAAAATTTGATATTGCGCAATCGTCAAGTGATACCAAAAAACATGTCCCAATATGTCAACAGATATCAATCCTTGTAATGACGGGCCGAGTTCAAACCTACTATATATATATATATATATATATATATATATATATATATTTACTTAAGCAGCTGCTTAGTAACTTTTTTAACACTCGGACAATCACATTTTAGACGCTATGGCACGATGTCGTCTAAATGCATCTATCGTCATCGCGTTCTCTTACTGGATTTATATAGGCTTTCTCCAGCAGAGGTATGTAGCAGCAGGATAATGACAACCACGTCCAACAAATAAAACCAGCAAGGCCGGGGCTCGAACTTGCGATTGTTTTGCTAACCATGGTTTCCATGGCAACGCCCCGTTTCGAACGATGCGTTAGCCGCCTAAGCCACCGCCACTACTTGCATTCAAGTTTTAGCATAAAGCTCTAAAGAACTGATGATGCCCTCTGGCTGGCTACGAGATATGTTATGTAGATAATTTGGGGTGGGCTTAAAGGTATCGGAAAATAATTTATAATCACCTTCTACCAAGGCAAACAGTGCAAACACGAGAAGAGCAAGAAGTGAAACACGAGAAGAGAAGCAAATAAAAAGACGCTTATAGTTGAAAGCGAATGACATCTCACCGCTCAAACAATTACCTTAGCAATGTCAAATGCAACACGTTAGACATAAGACTAAACAAATACGTTAACTGCATTTTTTCCAACAAAGAAAGTCTACGTTCTTTAACTAAACTGCACCTAAACTTTTCTATCTACGAAACTGTCCTCGATTTGTCCTGGCGGAAACAATTGTTTATGATCATTCCTCGATAATTACATATGCCCAATGACACGTTACTTCAGGGATATAAAATGTAAATTAAACGTCTTAAAAGAGGCGTTGCTATCTGCATCAACTGCAAACTAAAATCGACTCTCCTGATGGTCATAGCAATAGTTATTGTTAACACCAGAATGGTATCTGAAGTGTACCCACAGTCCGTCGAACCGCCCGCTGCGTTCTTCCAGATAAGATGGTGCAGCCGTTTTTACACAAAGCCAGTTCTTGCAGGCGATATCAACTGCGACATTTCGAAGGATATAAATAGATCAGCGGAATTTACAAAGTCGTTGCGGATATGGGACTGACTGTCGAGTCAGACCCACTCCCCTACATGCACTATGTAGTTGGAATGCTAGAGGAACGCCAAATATAATTATTTCCACGAAAATCAATCTTAGTAGGATCAACCAAAGTCGACAAATAAGAAGCAATCCGCAAGCACCGCCTTATAGCATTCTAGTTACAGCGGTTGACTCTTGCTGATACAGCCGAGGCTGACCTAACCAGAACAGGCGTGACAGTCAACATAGAGAAGCTTTAAGAGGGCCTCGTAGAATTGCAATACGATATTAACGTCAGCACGGAAGTGAAATCGTTTTGCTTCGGGCCGCCGTCGGTAGAATCATTAACAAACGGCAAGCGAAAGCTTGGTTCAACAATCAGATTTAGTTGGCGTAAAATGTGTCTGCAGCAGCACGTATATCACATGTGATATTACCTCAACAAGGTTAGTAGCTAAAGTTAGAAGAGATTACAAGTACGTGTCTAAACAGGACGAGGTGCCTAGAAAGTGTACGATACGAATGAGCAACAATATATATTGAGTGAAAGCGGGCGTCCACAAATTCATTCATCATCGACCGAATTTTAGCGATCTCTCAAGTTGTCCCTGGGCACCGCCCGAAATAGAAAACACTGATACTTAAAGCCCGCTCGATCGGCGTGTTGAGGAACACAAAGTTACGGCAGCCCTGTTTAAGACGGCACACGGACAAATTGAAGCCATCGGCAATATTGTGTACGAACGTATAAAAACGGGTACCTAAGTCGTTGTCCGTTACTCAGATTTGTTAAATTGGGAGAACAAATTGCTGTTTATGCGGATGATCTCGTGATTCTAGCCAAGTCACGCTATCACCTGCAGTACCTTGACAGCGAAACCGAGCGATGGTGCATAGATAACTCGCCTAGGATCAACTCAGACAAAGCTAAAATAAAAACTATTTTAGTCGAGGTGACGTATACTTCGCCTCAGATCACAACTTTAAAATTGAGACCAAAAGTTCTCTCTGCTTTCATCTTTTGGGATCCATCTAACAACATTTTGTATGAAGAAAGTGTATGTGGCATCATAAACAACTCTACATAGCAAATTCAAACGTGCGAATATAGGTGTCGCAATAATAACTGAGGCAGAATCTTCCTAGGATAGTAACTACTCCGCGAAAATCCGCGGTGAAGACAATTTAATGTATTTTGATTAGAAACAAATATTGTAACTCACGGAGCGGTAGAGTCTTGAACCTCGTCCGAAGTGTGTTGGATTGCTCGCCGGCTGATGTACCGCATTGTTGTTCTCCTAATTTGTGTTGTATGCTGTCATTTTAGTGACTGCCTGGCTTATAACATCTAATTTTTCGCCTACTGCATGCAAGCGCTATAATTACTGGTGGAATGGAACCATACACTTCTACAAGCAGCGGACTTTAATCAGCCAGATATGAACATGAAGATGTTTAGCGTGTTACGAACCCCAGACGATAATACAAATAAAGCCGTAGTTTTAAACGTCTGCGCCGAATACGAACTCCAACAATATGTTACGGAAGCAACACGCGTGGGTAGTCAGCGTGATTCGTCACTAGACATTGTCTTTTGTAAGGACGAAGTTGCTGTGCGGTCAAACCACGTACCCTCCGATCACAGAAGGGCGGAGTAATAAGTGATATAAGTGACCTCAAGCAAACGTCATCGATCAATTTGAATTATAAATAGAGATTTACGATGCCATGAAACTGAAACTTGACCTCACAAACTGGACCATATTTTTCAAGATTGCTTATCTGTGGACTCTATGTACACTAGACTCGTTGATATGTAAACCTTATTACGCAGCTACATGTGCCACAGCAAATCTGCCGCACATTGTCTAATAAAGACACGTGCGCACTCCAGAGCAACTATTAATATTAAAGTCAACGAATAAAACATTTGCCTTAGCTTAAGAGAGAACTCAACAAATCACGCCTTTGAAGAACAAATGATTCTATAAGAGCGCGCTGTGATTCTAGACAACAATGTAGACTCAACCCACAGATACGTTCGCAAAATAATCGCAACTCGACAATATCTACCGTCAATCATGCGCCCCAGCGTTTAGTTTGCTATCAATGGTTACGAAAAAGCAGAAGTGATGAAAAACACAATTGCATAAACCTCTTCATTGGATGTTGTGACAAGTCTTCGGGAATCGGGTGTTGCGTATGCTACAGATGGCTTTGTCGGCTTAGTGTCCGTAAATGATGTCACCGTCACATTGGAAAACTTGCTGTTTAATAGGTTTGAAAGGCAAGCGGCGTCCCAGATAAAGTGCTTTCAGTCGTGTTTAGGCAGCTTGGACTGTTGATATGTCGTACATTGTCTGCTAGCAGTCGAGATGTTCGGATGTTCGAAGTGTGCGCTCCCGTTAAAAACGGGTGAACAACTGGTTGTGTGCAGCCAAGGCTGCTCAAAAGTGTTTCACGGGGGTTGTCTCAACCCCGTGCTCCCCAAGGATGCGCACTCGGCTCCCTGTGGAGCCTGTGACACTCAGGAACCATGCCAAGGTACGTTGACCGGCCGTTTGAGTGAACTACAGTGGAACTTCGTGAAACTGTGGTTAGCACACACGGAACTGCAGGAGCGGGTTGCCAAAATCGAGGCAATCCCGCAAGAACAGTTTGCCGCACCCCTCACGCTTACAGGGGGTTTAAACTCCACGCTAAGTGACAAAGTTAGCGTGGAGAAATCCGGCGGAACGCGGACAACGCGGAAGAATAAGAAAGCACGGCTAGCAGACAGCAGAGAAGGAGGTGACGTCACCGAGGATAGGCCGAGAGAGCCTGCTGGAGAGAGCAAAAACAACCGCGCAGGCGCCAAGAGAAGCTCGGCGTCTGCAGAGTTGAGTAATAACAGTTGCAACTTAAACGGCACTGTTGTTGAGATGGAACCACCGGGTGGTGGTACAGCGACGTCACCAGCTGCGGTAACAACAACACCGACAGCAGATCCAGCTGATCCACAACCGGAGGAGAAGGCAGACGACGATGGCTTTGTTGTGGTTCGTAAACGACGAGACAACAGGACAAAACATCGAATGCAGAGGGGCAGCGCAACAGATGATATAGGCGGATTGGAAGTCTATGCCAGACCGGGGAAGATCAGCGCCTTAAGAGTGGCACGATTGGCGCAGAAGACGTCGGCGGTCGGGCTGCAAGCGTGGCTAGCTGGCAGAGGCATAACTGTGAAAGCGGTGTGGAAGCTACATACGCATGGTAGTGATGCTGTGTTCTGTGTGGTGGTGCGTGATGAAGATTACGCAAACTGTTGCAGAAATGAATTCTGGCCGAAGGGAAGCCTGTTCCGTCGCTGGGTTGGGGACGTCCCCTACGAGAGGATGGTTAAGGAGAGTTTTAGTGCGCCTGGTGGTCCAAGCCCCCGTAAGTGACTGACCAGTTCTAGAACTGCAAGCGTAGTGGCAAACATACCTCTGCGAGTGCTTCTCTGGAATTGTGAGGGACTTAAGGGGGCAATGGATCTTGCACGTGATGACATGTTTAAGTTGGTTGACATTGCACTCCTTACGGAGACATTTCAGCGGGACGAACTGCATATCAATGATATGCGGGGGTTTCACCAGCTGGCTGTCTTACCTGCGGGAGGTCGGGGAAGACCTGTGGGTGGGTTATCTATCTACCTACATAAACGTTTACCACCGATGCAATGCGTCAGGAAAGATGAATACTGCGTAGTGCTCTCCTCTGGGAGGGTAAACGTCGCTGTATTCTATTTCCCACCCACATTCGATTCTGCGGAGGTTGCTGAGATGGTGAGCTTTGGACTTTCAGAGTTAAATCTGACCATGCCAACTATCGTCGGCGGTGATTTCAATGCCAGAATCGATTGTGGGGCCAACGATGATAAAGGCGAGGTGCTGCTTCAAGTGATGGAAAATATTGGTCTAAAATGTGCTAACGCGCGTGAAGACTATACATATTTAAGTCACAATGGAAGCAGCACCATCGACCTGTTGTTTCACAACCTTGTCAGCCGTGAAATTGAAAGCTTCGATGTTCTTTATGAAGCGGCTCGAAAACACCAACCAGTGTTGGCCGTTGTCGATGTTCCCGGTATTTGGCGAGGCCGACATAACCCGCCGCGCTGGTCTGCAATGAGACGGATTAATCTATCTCTTTTGGACAGAGCGGTGGGCGGTCTTGAGGTAAGCCCTGACATCGATTCCACTTGTGATCAGTTGGAGAGAACGATGAGAAGTGCAGTGAAGTGGAAAAGGTTATGGCAAAAGAGATCACGCCCGTGGTACTCTCGAGCCTGCTACCTCGCCCACGCTGAAGTGCTCGGACTCCTGCGCCAAGCAAGGGCCAGAGCACCATCATCACTGCAAGCCAGGCGGGACTACTTTGAGCGTAGAAAGGCGTATATAAGACTCTGCTATGATCATAAAAGGGAACACGCAAGGCGGGAGGAACGACGGCTGCTCGAAAGGGCAGAACGAGAGCCTTCAGCTTACATCGTGCGACCTCGTAGGGCGGTGAACCCGCTTAGCGACGGGCAGGTAAAGAGCCACCTAACTAATCTTTTATTCAATCGTGACGTTGCGGCCGTATCTCCAATCGTACAGCATCCGCTTACACTGGAGCAGCACAACATGAATCTGCCTTTCGAGGTGGAGGAGGTGTGTCAGGTCCTACGGTCACTCCCGAAGAGAAAGAGCTCAGGGCCCGATCAGGTCTGCTATGAGCATTGGATCCAGTCACTTCCTCTCTTGGCAGAAACTCTTTGTGATTTCTTTAACGAAATTATAAAGAGGGGGCGGATGCCTAAAGTCTGGCATGTCGCCAGGCTTTCTCTTCTGTTCAAGGGTAGGCATGGTGATGACAAGCAGGATCCAAATCTCTATCGTGGAGTGGCGTCAGAACGCACATTGAAGAAGATTTTCTGTAAGTTGGTTATTCGACGGATTGAGCGGGTGGCTGAAGAGGCACTTCCACCGGAGCAATTCGGTTTTAGGAGAGGCCGAGGCACCCGTGATGCAATCCATGTTCTCCAGTCGGAAATCGAGCGAGCTGTGGCGCAACCCAAAGGTCATCTGTATGCAGTCTTTATTGACTGCGTCAAGGCCTTTGACAAAGCCCCTCGCCAACTGCTGGTTGAAGCATTCCAACGAGCAGGAGTGGGTGGCTCTCTCCTGAGTGTAATAGCAAGTTTCTTTGAGGAGGACACCTTGTTGGTAGACGGTGAGCAGGGTGTATTAGAGATTAAGCAAAATGTGGGAACTCCGCAAGGAGACCCGCTAAGCTGCGTCTCGTTTACACTTCTCCTTGCTGACCTCGTCGGTTACGTCCGACAGGAGTACCAAAAAGCCGTAGTGGTAATGTATGCAGATGATATCGTGGTCGCTCATCGCGATTTAGGTGCCATCAAGCGCATTACCTCTATGGTAGAGACGTTCCTTGTCTCGAAGGGACTTGAGATAAACACCAGGAAGACCAAAGCCATGAAATTCAGGCGTGGAGGTCGATTGGCTGCCAGAGACGTTATACGTTGCTGCGGCCAACCATTGGAGTTTGTTAACTCTTTCCAGTATCTTGGCCTTCGGGTTCATTATACGGGAACGACGTTCACAGCGCATGTAAACGAAACAGTACGAAAGGCACTTGTCTCTCTTTACGGGGAAGTAGGCAATGTCCGAAGACTGTCCGTTCTCTCAGCAGTGAGGCTCTTCATGCTTAAGATTGTTCCGGGGCTGATGTACGGTCTTGACAGGGTGTGGAACCACCTCACGCTGGCGAATTTTAACCAGCTTGAAAGGTGTTTTTCATTATATATGAAGCGCGTGCTCTGCTTGCCTATCCGAGCGAGGAGCCGCTTTGTGTATCTCATGTCAGGCTGCCCACCGGCTGCTGAAACAATCCGACTAAGGCTGAAGATGCCGCGTACAGTACCTTACGAATGTTTTATTTCGGAGTGGGAAGCTAAAGTCGAACAGGCCAGACGGGAGGTCGGTGGTTTGGACGTTTTCAATGCCTTGCACCTTTGGTCTGGTCCTGCATGTGACAATCGCCACGTATACACCAGGTACATAGTGCATGGTTATCACTACCTGGTATGTTCAAACGCAACCTTTCACGAGGAGTACGAGTTGTGCACCTGCCGGTTCTGCCTGCAGAGGTGTGCCAAGTACCATGCAGTGGAATGCACAGCGCTGGACCGAAAATCGCTGCACTACTTCTCTCGTCGGAAGCGTGAAGAAGATAGAGCTTCATGAGGAAACATTTTTGAAATGTATATTATACTCAATTTGAGTGAAATAAACATAATTGTAATTGTAATATGTCGTACATTAAGCTAAATATTTCGTCAATCGCTTGACGAGTCGATAGCACCGGAGATGTTTCGGACAGCGATTACGTCCAACTCATGGCGACGCGGTATAACTGGCCATTACATGGTTAAGGTGTTTTAACGTCATACAGTTTGACATCAGTTCTGCCTTTGGAGCTGCAGTAACAGTAAACTACTCGAGGTGCTGCCAAAATTCTGGGTAGGGACCAGAGTAATTGCGTTCTACGTAAGCAAACATTCCATGTACGTGTTCATACCCTTTCGAGAAAACTAAAGCCACATGCGGTTGCTTCAAGGAGACATTCTTAGGCTATTTAATTGTTCATCATCAGATCTTGTCCATGCTCACCATTTACATCAATTCCCTGAAGTATATTTCTCCTAAAAACGTGCAATATAGGACATATGCGGATGGTGACTCTCACCCAAAGACTGCAAAAAACTGCAGAATACGGTAAGCTAGTTTTACAAGTGCTCTGTCCCTCTGGTCTGAAACTGTCGGAGGCAAAGTACGTGGTGTTCTATCTTGGTCATGGACCATCCCCTTATTCCGAAAAGAACAGATCACCCATGTTGGAGTCTGTTAATATTAAGAACACAGAACACGAAACAGACATCGTTATAAGAGCAACAAAATTATTTGAGCTGTACGTACTAATAATAATCACTTTTCGGGCTGAACCTCAGCCAAGATTTAGCGTCCACGGGACTGCTCTTCGCATTGCTTCATAGACGGACCTCCATAAATACAAATGTGCAACGATGGGGCTCGAACTCGCATGGTGGGGATTCGAACCCGCTGCTGTACGTACTACCTATACTTATATATGCAACCTCAGTCTGGACCCCATGATCAAAAAAATAAGCGGCTCGTAGACACCTTATGCAGTAAAAACCGATATAGAGCTGCATAAAAGTATGGAATTTCAAGTGATGACGTTCAGCTTCCCAACATATTTTGAGTGATTGAGTATATATATATTATATGATTTCTTCATGTAACTTCTTTTTATGTTAGCACCTTGGAGTAAACAATTGTCTTAGTGTTAACGTGTGGTTTTCTCGGTGAATGTCGAGCGACAGCCTCTAATGCAAAAATTCCGATGCTCTCGAGTCTCCCGTCGAAAGGTTAAGGCTTCTGCCCACGCGCTGAAACAACTTCAGTGTAAGCGGGCCTGGTCCTCCCATTGTTTCGGAAGCCAACGGACAAACGTGGTGCGCGTGCGTAAGGTGTAGTCTCTGCTAACCTGAACGCATGACCTGCCTGGTCCGCACCTGCGCCAACCATCGAAGGGGCTAATGAGTCGGTTACAGTTGCGTTCCAAACAAGTATGCGACCACGCTTAAAGAGGGTTAGAGTGAGACCATCAGGTCTGTTTTCATCGTCCCTGGATAGACCCGGAAGTAGTACACACGGAAAGCCAGCAAATCTCAGTGCTCGGAGTAACATTTGAAGCCGAGTGGCGTGCTCTTCGGCACTTCGTGCACTTAAGGCGCATGACAGGCCATGATGGGACAACGCGTCCACAAGGTAATCGCAACGATATAAGGATTGAGTTAGTATTGATAAAAGTCATACTGAGCTGATGTTCAAGATATTCAACGTTATCGATGCGACTACGTCGTGAGACATTCTTTCAAATTTTATCTGAGCCATATTTTTGATGAAGGGTTACCCACCGAATCCATGGATTCTTAATGTTAACCGACTAAACATGTCGTTAAATAAAGCGCATTAATATAAAGCATATAATAACCACGTCTGATCAACGTAAAGCAACTAGGTAAGTAAAAATATAATTTGTTAACGCGTTTAAACCTCCCAAAACGAGGCAGTCCAACACTAGCCCCTCCATTTTTGAGCAAACCGACTTAGGTTGAATGTTTGTCTAGAAAAATTTATTTTAACAGCACAGCTTTAAACTCGAATCATATGCATACAGAAAAATCACAGAAGTTGTGTGAACGAATGATATACAGTAGCCCTTGCATTTTCTTGCAACAAATGAAAAGAGAGCATTTCATTTAATCGTGTGAAAGATGCAATATTCTACATAACGGGTAAAACAAACACGATGCTATGCAAAGAATTCACAATTCATTAAAGGGACTTAATAGGGGCTTTTGATAATCCTCTTATATTAATGAAATCCAAAATGTAATTAATATCATTATTATGTTATATGTAATGTTTTATAATTCATAATATGATCATTTATAATCATCAAATATATCATGATTAAGGCTACACAGATCAAGCAATATCCATATAAAGCAAAACAATTTCAAAACATTTGTCAAAATACTTGGAGTGGTTGGTTGCTAATTTTTCTCAACGAAGTGGCCTACGATCCAGACGGTGTCCCCGTTCTGAGAAAAAACAAAGATAAAGACATATAAGCAAGCAATAGTAATGTATGGTAACATCAATACAATTTTAATAAAGGAGGCATATAGGGTGTCCCGAAACTTATGAGTACTTAAGGGGGCAATCGATCTCCGAAAGCCCTACGGCTGACGGAAGAGACCGTTATACAGTCGCAGCGTTGCCGCGCTAAACCTCGATCGATACGCACTGCAACAGGTCCCAAGTTGCAACGTTGACGGTGCGGTGCGGTTCCTTAATAAATATCATAGACTCCAGTTCCATCGAGTAAACGTCTCTATGGCGATCGTCTGAACTATGATTTGTGATAAATTTATTGTGTTTCAATAATGTCCGGTTCTCGGTGAGCGGGCACCCGTACCCGCCTGACGGCTCGTGTTTTAAATGCAGCTTCTGGCCAGTGTACATGACACCGTTATATACCTAGCGAGGAGGCGACCACGTGCATACGGGGTGTGAGAGTTTTCCGTGCTGCCTTAGCGTGCCATTTTGACTGAGACCGGTAGATTTTTTCCTGTCGGAATGTGGACCGAGTGAAGAGCGCAAAAGATCACATCGTCCACGGTGACGTGAGTGGCGCCCAGCGCTATCGTGGCACTACAAGGCGTGCTTCCCCGTGCCCCTTACGAGAGCTGTGCACATAAGGCTTGGTAGCTACTCGCCACTTATTTGTTGAAAGCATCATTTTAACTGACTTATATTGAGCTGTTAAAAACCTGATTTTCCAGGTCACGTTATAGTCGAGATGCAATGATCGGATCTAGAGAACCTTGTGTTATGTGCTCTGGCATTGAATGCGCCACTGGGGTCGCGAAAGTCAGCAAGAGCAGCCTGTATTGAGTCGACGATCGGTCGAGAAGGCTTTGATGGATTGAATCGGGAATCCGACAATCGGGAGCCCCGATTCTCCATCGGAGTTCTCTCGATACCCTTCTATCGATCGAGTGAACTTGGTTAAATTTGCATTTTCTAGTAGAATAGGGGTGGACATGTCTTGTTTAAAAGTGACAGTAAAACGAAAAATAAATGTTATGCTGACGCGGCTGGTTCAGCATGACAGAATGTGCGGTCACGAGAAAACGACCTATTCCATGAAGAAACTCCAGTTATTCTGCCGGTAGTCGTTTTTCAAGCATTATTGCATGTAACATAGTCCCATACCGTTGGAAAGCTAGCGCGAGTGGTATAAATGACAAAGCAAGACAAACATTTTTGCTCTACGCATGCATACTTACTTTCCATAATTTCATAGTTAAATAATAAGTACTGCGCAGCCACGAATTGATTCCATTATAATTTGATGAATCTTAAAAGTCTACGTTTTATAAGCGTCGTGGTACATTTTTAGCCTATTAGACGTAAAACTGAGAATGAGATCATACGCTACAGAATCTGCTTGTTAGCAATCTTCAATCAACGCATGCGTGCTTAGTACAAACTGGTTTTGCGTATATACAAGAAATTATAGATGATATATAATTAATACATTAGTAATTGTAATGCATATATAATTATAATAATAAACTCCTGTTAAAAAATGTATATATATATATATATATATATATATATATATATCAAGTACACGAACTAGCACTACAAGTCTGAGTCTCGTTTTTGGTATTTGCAGGCAATGGACATAATCGTTTGACTCTCTCTAAGCATTTGCAATCGGGTGAAAGCATTGCTGCTGCTATTTGATTTGACATCGTCACAATTATATCTTAGATCTTTATAGGATTTCTACTGCGTGAGCAACTACGATAATATTCCTGCGAAGACATTCCATAGTGAGAATACTCGGGCTGCATGCGATTTTTCATAATTGGCAAGAGTATAACGGACGAGCTAGCTGCGTCAGCTGCACATATGGTACTCTTACGGACTACGCTGTTCTTACGCAGGAAATGTTTCTTCTGGCTCTGCGACTTGTCGATACCTCGACTATATCTAGGTGTATGACAGTTTCCTTTAAAATGCCATGTTTTGTTTGTTTTCTGTTTTCATAATCAACCGCCAACAGAGGCCAGGACGAACTGCCAGCAACATACGCTGATAACAGCAGCGATATCAAAGAGCGACAAACCCATTCGGGGTGGGACATAGCAACAACGAGAAGCAATAAGAAAAAATAAAAGCTGACAGGAAACTACCGCCGTGGCGAAATCAACTAAACAAACGTCAACCATTGAGAGGACGATGAAGATGAGCTGAGTTCGAAGTAATTGCATCAGCTGGCAGCGGCGGTTCGAACATCAAAACGCGCACTAGTCACTGGCAGTTCGAATGTGAACGTTGCGTTTTAAGAAGTTTCTAAGTGATTCAATTGGAAATGTGACAATTACCTACAACTTACAGAGGGGCAACAATGCGCGCCGGGCGCCGTTGAGAATGTTTCCCAAGTTTCAGTCCGTTGTTCCTATAATATAGACATTCTCCATTCGGGTGCAAATGATTTAATTAGCCGAACTTTCACGAATGGCAGCTCAATAGACGTAGATGAGTGGTTGGAAATTAAATGTGTCCTAAGTGATCTAGTCACCTTTAATTAGTGAGACAATTTTGAGACTTTATAATAATAATAATAAGCCTATATTCCACGCCAAAGCAGCCTAGAGATAATTTTTGAATGCCGGAATGATCCTGATGCTTTGAAAGGGCTGAGCGTCCTAAAGATATACACAGAAATAAGGCAATCTATCCCTGGCGCACACGCACGAATTACGTCGCAGGGCAGATTAGCTATCCGTGCAGCCAGTCAAGACCAAATAGCAGCTGTCAGGACATTAAAGAATATTTGCGGAGTAGACATTCAAGAGCTCTCTGACACATCAGTCCTCTGGGGAAGAATTTCCGGAGTAAATCCTCAGTTTTCTGAAGAAGATCTTCTGGAATGTCTTAAAGAACAAGGCGTTGAAGAAGTCCGCAGAGAGAAATTTTCTGCGGCTGGCATAGGGAAGGACAATATTGTAGTGAAAGTAATGAAATGTTCAAGCAGGGTGAGACTGAGGTTCAGCAATACCCTGAGGGCTGAAGTAGACATAGTAGGCGAGGTTTTCAAAGTTACATTATGTCCCGGTTCACCACTACAATGCCTCTCGTGCCAGAAGTTTGGACATAAGGCATCCGCTTGCATAAAGAAAGAGGATCCTACGTGCAGGAGATGCGCACGTCCCGGCCACCAAATGTGGGAATGTCGAGAAAAAGCTCGGTGTGCCAACTGTGGTGGCGCTCACTCGGCTACCGATGGCCGATGCGAAGTAAAAAGAGTGTATATGGAGGCGGAGAGACAGAAACTTTACACAAAGGTTTCTAACCATTTTTCGAATCTAACACACATCGATTTTCCCAGCTTCGAGCAAACGTCGAGCACGAGCTCAGCCATCACGAGCAGGGATGGGCAGAAATCATACGCCGACGCAGCAAGGCCCGCCGGCCCACAACCGGTACTTGACAAGAGTGGTAAAACATTGTGCCACCTTCCGCCGCCTATCCCACAGAAGAAAACAGCGGCCAAGCCCTCAAGTGGACATAGAAATGTCACTCGGCAAAATCAACAACAGCCGTTGCCTTCCCAGATTTCAATCATGGTTGACAATATCTTAAAGATATGGAAAATTATGAAAGGTCTACTAAGTGCCTGGCTAGAAGAAAATCCTGTGATCGCGAAAGTGCTCGATTTTTTAGAATCCGAGCCTGGAAAGGCACTTTTGATATCAGCCATAGAAGGTAAAGAGACACCAACGCCCACCATTTTAATAGAAAACCTGAGCAAAGAAGAGCATCAAAACACTACGAATTTACCATGAGCTCCCAACCTTCAGCCCATATAAATCCCGATCAACCCCAACTACGATCACAACAGTCATATACCTGCGAAATGTGCAAGAAGTCCCTAAGGTCACTCCGGGGCTTGCGTATGCATATGACGCGCCTTCACCCTACATATACCCGGTCTTCATCTAGTCAACTTATAAGAGATTCGTCATCGCCTGCGTCGCTTTCGGCTCAAGACGACCCGAACAGGCAACTGGATGCGAACCTCGATTCAATTACGCTAATCCGTTCCCTGGCCCAGGTGCATCGAAACATTAAACTAGTCAAAGTGATACCCAGAGGAGTCAGAGAAATATGCTGCGCAGCATACGCTGAAGCACTTTCCAATTTCAACACAACGAAAGACAATGCGTCTTGGGAGAAGCTTCTAATAATGCCAATACTTATGCTACGCATCCCAGCACGGAGGCACAATGACCGAACATTATGCCAAATAATCCGAAATAACGTTACTGAATCGCGATGGAAAACACTCGCAAGTCTCCTAGACGAGTGCAACCGTAATATTATACAGAACGATACACCACTTGATACAGATCACGACAGGGGAAAGATGGCAGAGCGCAAATTGGCTGAAGGCGATGTGCGTTCCGCCGCACGGATCCTGCATTCGACCGACTCTTTTGCACCATTCAGCGATCACACGGAGCAGGAATTAAGAAGAAAGCACCCCCTTCCATTATCAGATGCAAGCGAACACCTAGGATCCCTCCAGGCACCATCAACAACAGGAAGACACACTATACATCATAAATTGGTTTTTGACGCCGTCCGATCTTTCGCCGTAGCATCTGGATCTGGATTAGATGGGCTGCGCCCCCGGCATCTCCGGGACATGCTAGACAACTCGGTACCCTCATCCGGGAGACTTCTAGAAGAAGTCTGCTCCCTGGTAGCCTCGGCACTAAACGGCAGCCTGCCTTCTCTATGCCTGACAATCTTTTACGGGGCAAACCTTACGGCCCTAAAAAAGAAGGACGGCTCAATCAGACCCATAGCATGTGGCCTCACGATTCGAAGGCTTGTGGCAAAGGTGGCTATTGCCATCACTAAAACTTCTATATTGAAAGCTTTAGGACCGAAGCAAGTAGGGGTCTCTATAAAAGGAGGCGCGGAGGCAGCGGTTCACGCAGTACGAGCATATATGGAAACAGACGGTCCTGTGCGGGTTCTAGTTAAGCTAGACTTTAGCAACGCTTTTAATACAATACGACGTGACGTAATATTGGAAGAGGTAAGACTTCACGTACCAGAACTCCTGCCGCTAGTATGGCAAAGCTACAGGGATCCATCACTTCTATCCTGGTATGACAAAGAACCACTTAAATCAACAAATGGAGTGCAACAAGGAGATCCACTGGGCCCTGCCTTGTTTAGCCTAGGAATCTCCAGTTTAGTGTCACAAATGAGAAGTCCGCTAAACATCTGGTACCTGGATGATGGTACATTAGGAGGACCGGCAGAACTGGTGGCCGCTGACATACTCAAGGTGCTGCAATTTGCGAATGAGGGGGGGACAGTTCTCAATATTTCCAAATGCGAAGTAATAACGGTTGGGGCGGACACTAAAGAACAAGACGAGGCATACAAAACAATTGTTGCCGTTTTACCAGGCTGCAGGCGAGTTAACCCGGTCGAATTAGAGGTTCTTGGGGCTCCACTTAGTCCACAAAGTACTTTCAAGACCTTAAGAGATAAACGCCGCGCGTTGCTACAGACACGACCTCGTCTGTTGGCTATGCACTCACAAGCGGCACTTTGCCTTTGGAGATATAGTCTAGGTTCCCCTAAATTCAACTACACACTACGCACTTCACCGACAAGCCAATGTCCCGACGCCCTACAATCGTACGACGACTCTACGAGGGACATATTGAGCGAAGTTCTCAACATTGACTTCACGGACAGTACGTGGCGAAGAGCAAGTCTCCCCATAAGAGAAGGTGGACTGGGTATTCGATCAGCAGCAGAATTGGCTCCCATATGTTACGCAGCGTCATTATTGGAATTTGGCCAGCTGGCGGAGACGCTAGTTGACCCGAGTGCTCACCACCGGCTGTACATAGCTAAGCAGACGGCAGAGTCACTGGTCAAACTGAGATTGGATCCAGGCCCTTGGGAAAAACATACAACGCAGAGAGTGCTCGACAACTACAGATGCAAAGTCATAGCTCGTGAGATCATCGAAAGCCTTGAGTCTCCCACAGAGAAAGCGGTCTTCTTGGCCGCACGAGACACCTTCAGTGGCGGATTTCTCAGAGCTCTCCCGTCACCGCAGCTCGGCACTATGCTGGACAACATCTCATTCCGCATGGTGTCGGCCCTAAGAATCGGCGGGCCGATATGCGAACCACACATTTGTAAGGCCTGCGGAAAACCAGTGGAGAAGGATGGCCTCCACCCCTTGAGCTGCATCAAGAGCCAAGGCCGGGCCCCTAGGCACACCGAAATAAACGCAATAATTCAAAGAGCTCTCCGGAGAGCAGGAATACCTAGCATGCTGGAACCCAGACTTGGACTTCATGACGATAAAAGGCCCGACGGTGTGACCATTCCGCCGTGGGAAAAAGGCAAATGTCTGGTTTGGGATGCGACAGTATCCTGCACGGCCGCACCGTCTTATTTATGCCACAGCGCGACGGAGGCGGGATGGGTTGCCGAACACGCAGAAAAAGAAAAGTGTCGTAAATACAAAGAGTTAGAGCCTAGATACAATTTCGTGCCGATTGCAATGGAAACAATGGGCCCGGTCAGCAGAAGTACAAGGAAATTTATAAAAGACTTAGGTGATCGAATACGAGCAAACACCGGGGATATACGCGAAGACGAATTTCTGAGGCAGCTGCTTTCACTGGCAGTGTGCAGAGGAAATGCCGCGTCGATATTAGGTGCGATGGGCTGAGAACAGATAGATGGTAACCATGAAATAACGAGGATACACATTCACACCTCACAATTGTATTGTCCTAACACATATTAATGAAAATAAATAATAATAATAATAATAATATTGAGACTCGTAGTGTGTTCCATCCCAGTGCGGTGGATACAAAGAAGAAAGCAAATGATTATTAAAATTTATCAACTGTTAACAATGTGCAAAATTTGATATTATTGGCATTCATTATAGAAGTTTTTTTTTTTTTCAAAAGTACCGAGCGCAGGTGTATTTTGATGGAGTTCACTTTCGTGTCTGCAGCGCAAAGCTGATCTATCGCCCTCCCGCACCTGAGATTGCCAGCCATCTTTTTCAGTCTAGTTGAGTACCGTTTAATGCCCCCCAGTCAGCACCTTGCTCCGGTGTCTTCGCCCAACAATTGGTATCGTTTCCCTCTACGTATAATACGCTTCGTGGCCGCCCCATTCAGGCCGGCTGTTCCCCCGTGCTGCGTACGTGGCTAACAACGCGCTAAAGTATTTATACGTCAACGGACCTTTAGCAAAGATGATTGCAGTTGCTTAGCTCATACACTGCTCTAAATGTTATTGATATAGTGTTTAAAGACGAAACCTTGCTAGATGTAGGTGGTAACATGTAATTGAAAGAAAACTGTCATGCACTGATAGGTAATCAGTATTGCGCTGTGAGGGTGGCTCCTGGGGAGGGAGTGGGTGTGTATAATAATGATAAGCATGGTTAATGCTGTACACTTTCTGTCGCTATCAACTTATTTAATAGCAACGACGCGCGGACACTAACACATCGTTTGAGCGCTAATCTTATTGACGGCTTCTTTGATGTGACAATGAACGTAGAAGCCAGTTAATATTTTTCACAGAATGTATAGCAAGAGTTGAATTAATTGATAATATGTTTGCCTGAAGTGTAGCCAGGGAATCGCACAAAACTGCGGGCTCGCAAGATTTACTGCCTCCAGCATCTTTTTACTCTTGAACTTACATTATACTTGACCCAGAACCCGACAGAACTTCCAGTCCTACCTGTTCAGGATCGTCTCTTCACCGTCATTATCAAAAAAAACTTTTAACCCTTGTACTGGAACTATACTACAAAAGAAAATTAAGACCAACCTTTTAATATGCCCCCTTGTCCCCGTGGCTCCCGAGGAACATACCTGCCAGGAGTAGCAGACTCGCTGCAGCAGCTGCCCCCAGTTAGAGGTGGGAATGGGGACACGACTGGTCCTAAATCGGTTGAAACCCCACACTACCGGCCCCCGCTCACAGGGAGTCTTTGCTCCGTGGTGGCCGTGCATGTAAATACTACATAATGCCATTGTCGTAGTTTCTAAAGAGTCTTTACATAAAGGTTTGTTGTTGTTGTTGTTGATGTTGTTGCTGTTGTTGTTGTTGTTGTTGTTTTTGTTGCTGTTTTTCTAATTCCATTCGTCGCTCCAAAATTGAATCTGTAATCGTTCACCTCCTTCAGTCAGTTTGACTGGCGGTGTCGACCATATTTTTGGGTCCGGTGTAAACAATATACAATACTAAATGCGATCTCTCTCTCTCTCACAGACACACACAGGCATACACCGGCCGACCCGCACGTCCATTATGCACAGATTTTAGCATCAAACCTTTCAGTTAGCAAGACGAAATCGACGGTGTTGCTGCTGCTGCCACTATGGTTCTCGGCCGGCGTTTTCCTAATTGCATTGAGAGCAGCTCGCTCGGTGTGGATCGTATCGTGTTTCGCCGTCTGCCCAAGACTGGGGCGAACGCGGCGGCCAGAAAAGTCGGCTAAGTTAAGAAGGGCGTCGACGGCGACGACGACGACCACCACGTCAACAGGGCGCTTCGCTAACAGGCAGAGAGACTCGCGCGGCCGCACGCGCCTTCGCGCTTTGCCTCGAAGACGCTACGTTTCCGCATGCCGTGGTAGCCCTCCCTATGTTTCTCACGCCCAATGTTTCCTCTCTGCACACTCGCGTCTGTACGAGCCCCCCCCTCTCTCTCTCTCGCTCGTGTGCTTCGAACTCGGGACGCCGGATCGTCGAATCGTCACATCGGGACACGCTCGTGGTGTCCTTGCGCTCGTCATTCGTCGTCGTCGCCGCCGGAGGAATACGAAGGAAAAAAAGAGGGGAAGGAAAAGGAAAATGAAGAGAAGGAAAAGGAAAATTAGGAGAGGAGGAGGAGCGTTTTCTTCGTCTTCGTTGTTGTCGTCGTCGTCCGTAAAAGGAAAACTGAGCCGGCCCTAGCGTCGGAAGCCAGACGGAACACGGCGCGTCCTTATTTATTGCCGGCTATTTCCCCGGCGGCCTCTTCCGGCCAGACCCAGAGATGATCGGGCTGCGGGCGGCGTGTTAGCGAGCCAATGGCGGCGGAGGCCGTTTGTTCGACCGTTCCTTGCCCCTTCGTTAGTCCTTCGTGAGAATTTACACGGACGACTGGCGTTTTTCGCTCACGCCTCCTCCGCCCCCTCCGCCTCCTCCTGAGGGCGACATGCGACTCTCGCAATGTCTTCTCACACACAGTTTGGCTAAGATTTGTTGAACGTTGCGTCGTTGGCGGCTCTCCCCCCTCTCTCTCTCTCTTCGTCTTCTAATCTCTTCTCTTTGTTGCCCCCTTCCCCCTCTCTCTCTCTCGCTCTCTTCGTCTTCCTCTCTCTCTCTCTCGCCCTCTTCGTCTTCCTCTCTCTCTCGCTCGCTTCGTCTTCCTCTCTGTCTCTCTCCCTTTCTTGCCCCCTTCCCCTCTTTTTCTTACAGCACGACACAGAACAAGCGAACGTAGCTGTAGGAAGGAAAGAAGGGGGTTTTCCAACATTGACGCCTGGTGGTTGGTCGTCGTGTTAGTGGTAACGGCGTTCGTAGTAGCGGCGGCGGCGACAGCGTGTTGTAAAAGTGCTCGTAGTCCTAAGCGCGTAATGAGCCTCGTCGTTATAGTACCGACAGTTGCAGCAGTTGCAGTGATGGTGATGGTGGAGGTGGCACCTCGAAATACCATCCGGAAAAACTTTGTACTCGGCAAACACTTGACGGAAAGAGGCGTCTCCGGCCACGCGCCTTTTGCGACCGCTGAAGGACGAGACTGACTTGCTGCAGCAGCAGCTCGCATTGATGACGAGTTGTAGTATGCTGATTGAAATTGAAATCATTTCGGCGGCGACACGAAGACTGGTGGTGGTAATGGACACTGGTCTAGCATCTCTTTTGCTAGCACTTAACAAAGGAGAGTAGAAGATAAGGAGAAGAAGCGTAACTGTTTGCGCAGATGTTTGCCATGAAATGCGCTATCTATCATCAGCTGTTCTGTGAAATGTGCGATGAACAGCTGTTCTATGAAATGCGCTATTAACAGCAATTCTACGAAATATGTCACCATTAGCTATTCTATGAAATGCGCTCTCAAACGCAGCTGCCTAGCTGGTTGCTGTGGTACCGAAGCGTACTAGTTCCAAGTTTAGATATTTTTATACATGATGGTCGCGGTTGTCTTTGTCGTCTAGCCCGTGGCGAGGCGTGGGGAAGCGCTGATAAAAAACGATTGCAGCAGGATCTACGGTACTCTCACTATTGACAACTCGGTAAACGTAATACATGCAAGATTACAGTGTAGTAAAAGCTGTGAACAATGTGTAATGCACTTTTGTGAACAGACAGTGTCTGTTGGCGAGTTGTCCCCAGTCGAGCGTGCTTAAGCATTTGGGTACCCTTACACACGCGATACTTTGGTGAGCGTCACATTTTAGTATAGTATTTTAGTATATATATATATATATATACAAGGTCTTTCGTGTAAAAATGTACTTCTTTCGAGGTTTGATAGAACTCGGCAAGAAAATAATTTTTCCCTATGGATGGAGGACGCGGAAACGCCTTGTTTAGGAAAGAGAGTTAGGTTTATAAAGGTAGTTATTCTGCTTTTTTTCTCCTACATAGTTGAGCGAAATCTACGTTTGCGAGAGAACCAGACAAAGCATGAAGGAACCGATTATACCGGCGTGTTCGGAGGAAAAACTGCACAACGGAAAAGCGAATAACCAGATTAAGGAAAGTCATAGAAAGTCGATATGTTACGTTAACGCCTTTTTATGAAAAATCGTAATTTTTTTCCGTTGCGACCAAAAATGTACGTCCAAAAAACCGCTCTCACGCAATAGCAAATTTAATGCCCACCATTACCAAGGTAATGGTGCTACGTTACGTAGTTGTCAAGTAACTAAGCGTTTTCGACAGTCGTAGTTGTTATGTTTTACGTGCGAGGTTTCACGTTCAGAACTGTAAAAATTTGCCAATACGTTTCCGCTCCATCCTTCCACTAGGAAAAATTATTCTCTTGCTGAGTTCTACCAAACCTCAATTTATATACCTAACTTTCTCATACGCCCTATGCAAATATGCATGCCTTCGCTTCCGATATGGCCATCAAAAAAGCTTAGTGACTTGACAACTAGATAACGCAGCGCCATCACTTTGGTACGAAAGTGGTGGGCATTAAATCTGCCATTGCGTGAGATTGGTCTTTTAGACATACATTTTTGGTCGTAATTCAATTTTTCACAAAAAAACGTTAACGTAAGACATAACAACATATCGACTTTTTATGATTTTCCTCAACCTGGGCATTCAATTTTGCTACGCAAACTAGTGAAGTGTCCTCTGTTGTGCAAAATTTTCCTCCGAATACGCTGGTATAATCGGTTCCTTCATGCGTTAACTGGTTCTCCCGCAAACGTAGATTTCGCACAACTATGTAGGAGAAGAAAAGGCAGAATAACGCCTTTTATAAACTTCATCCTTACTTCTAAACAAAACGTTTCCGCGTCCTCCCTCCATAGGGAAATATTATTTTCTTGCCGAGTTCTATCAAACCTCGAAAGAAGTACATTTTGATACGAATGCCTCTGTGTATATATACATAAAAAATATGGAATTTTTGTAAATATTATATATATATATATATATATATATATATATATATATATATATATATATATATAGTAAAGATATAAATCTGTAAATATATATATATATAGTAAAAAAATTGAATGCAGATGAGCACCGGTGATAATCTTAACGGGAATTATTTTATACATCCAAGCCTCAGTGGACGGCATGTGCAGTACGGTTTGTCGTAGCGGGCTGCTTTGTCTGTACATGGAGCAAGTCAGAAGACGGTTTGCATTGCCAGAAGAGGAATCTTGAATATAGTGAGCGAAATGCAACCGTGAAAGCGGGATTGTTAAAGGCTTCTCTGTTGCTGCAAGCCTTTCTTTATTCAACCACTCCAAGCCTGAAAGGCATGCCACGCTGTACGACAGCCGTGTCCAGTAGAGTGAAACTTTCACACTACATTTACCCTGACTAATGCATGACGCCAAGTGAAATTCTAGCAACAGCAGCTGGCTTCTAAGCTACTTTACGTTATCTCGACCATGAATACTGCATGCGAATAAAGCCTAATAGTGACTAAACGGTGACATATTACCGCTGTACGACAGGGGTGCTATAATAGGATGTCGTTTCTAGCGTAGTCTTCCATAGAGGCTGCTACAACTAAACAGTTGCTGCATTTTTGTCCGATTCGTCCAGGACAGATCGTCTTCTACCTTCAAAAAATCGTCGCTAATGTAGCCGGAGGAGACAACATAATAGCTATGCGTTAGACTACCTATATTACCTGCAAATGGAAAACAATTATAGTTAATACTATACATTTGGCATTCGCATACAATGGGCACTAGAGGCACAGCGCTGACCAACGGGCTTTAGATCGTAGCAAGTGGTTTAAAAAATAACGGCTTTGTCAACTTTAGCGCTTGGCTGACTTCGAAGTTAACGACCGCAGCAGTAAGTCTCGACAAGATGCTGCACAGAAACGGGTTAGGTATCGTACTACTGCAACAAATGCTCTCCAAAATCCCTTGCGGACTACTACACCGAATCTCAACATTCATATATATATATCAAATCAAATCAAATCAAATGCACCTTTATTTAGTCAAAGGGGGGACAATATTTACATTTTAGAAACCGTTACCTAGATGCATACAATAGTCAGTTTTCTTGTGTGGCGACATTTGCACTGTTAGCGCTTTAAGTTCTCATTGCCCTCGCCATCCGCCACGAAAACATGTTATTTACACGATCTGTCTTGGCAATTTGTTTCGACGAGATGGTGTTACCGCTTCTAAGAATGTTCAACCGAATGCTAAAATAATTTGACTTATTTGATGAGTTTATAATACGATTGAACATGCGATACTCCGCTCTGGACTGAAGTTCCCGAATAGGGCTTATCACAATAGAATTTCGGGCAATGTTACACCTTAACGAGACACGACGAAGGAATCTCCTCTGTACACTTTTTATTGCTTTAATGTGTTTATCTAAGTAAGGCCGCCAAACCTCACAGCAATAGAGAAACTTAGGTACAACTAAACTAATATAAAGCCTTATGTAAAAATTGTAATCATTAATTATGAAACAACGAAATATAGTATTAGATATAAGATTAGCTGATCGGATGACTTGTGTAATATGGGTGCTGAAATCCAGTTGCGGTATCACCGCAACCCCTAGGTCCCTAATACAATTTAAAATAGGGATAGCCTCCCCATGTAGCATGTAGTTATGGGCTTCTTTTAAACACAATACAGCACATTTCGGCACTGATATAAGCATTTCATTATCCACACACCATTTAGAAACCGCTTCAATCGTACTCTGTAGTACTTGCCTTTCGCTAGCGGTGTTGGAAGGTCCGTATAGTTTCAAATCATCAGCATAAAGCTTATAAGTTATCGACTCAGGAATAACGTTTCTAAGATCTAAAACAAATGTGCAAAATAAAAGTGGCCCGAGGCTTGATCCCTGAGGAACACCTGAGGGGCACGTGCCCGACTCACTAAAGCTATTGTTTACGCGAACGCAGAACTCTCTACGGGTGAGATAACTAGCAATCCATGATATAGAGCGAGTATCTACATCCAAATACCTAAGCTTTTGTACAAGTTTTACATGGTTTACTCTATCAAATGCCTTCGAGAAATCAAAATATATACAATCAAAGGCCAGCCTATTGTTTATCATAACAGCCCAATCTTGAGTCATTTCAGCGAGTTGAGTTGCCGTGGATTTGCCTTTAGTAAAACCATGTTGATTCTCATCCAGCAAGCATTTAGATTGAAAAAAATTAAAAATGTGGTCCACTAGCAGTTTTTCAAAGATGATACATGCGATAGATGATTGAGCTACAGGTCTGTAATTATCTACATTTGACTTTAGACCCTTTTTATGTACAGGGGTTACGACTGATTGCCGAAAATGTTTTGGCACAATGCCATCCTCATAGGACCTACTGAATATCAAGAAAAGGGGTTCAGTTATCGCAGACGCTACATTTTTATAAAATATGGGTGGGATTAAATCAGGATATATATATATATATATATTATATATATATATATATATATATATATATATATATATATATATATATATATATATATATATATATATATATATATATATATGCGGTACTATTATCATTGAAGTAATATTCATTATTGAGATGTGTAAGACAAGGCGGGAGGCCTTTAGTATGGGCTGCTCAGTACGGCTGCCGAATTTTTCTATTAAGTTTCCAAGGGCAATCTCTGGCAGAAAAATTCACCAGACCGCTTGTCACCAGTTGACAACTCAAGCAACTTGCCAACGCTGTTGATTGTTGACGACGTCAATAGACCCGGTCCTTCTAGCATGTCGAACGCAAGCGGTCACAACTCTAACGTCTCCCTGATGGATGAATACTTGCTTCACTTCACATGCTCACTTCAGCCATACGAAGCGCGCCTCGCCTGCCCCGCGCTCTGACTGACCATAAAAGGGGCTAAGGAGTCCCAAACGAGCGTCTTTCCCTTGAAGGCTGTGAGTGCCATCCTATCTGGCCTCTTAGCATCGTCGGAACATGGCTCAAAAGGCATATATATATATATATATATATATATATAAACGTTATGTCTACCTATCGCGTGTCTTTTCTATCTGTGCAAATCTGGGATTCCGTAATCTGTTTTTCCGCTAGCAGACTTTGCTTTATATAGCAGAATTAAATGAGTATATGCGTATATATATATAAAGTTTTTTTCTTTACCTAGGGGTTTGACGAAGGCGCTATTCTTAGATATGTATATGTATAAAAACGTTAACAAAAATGCAACTGATTCATGATGCAGCTTCGTGTGTAACTGGGCCTAAACAGTTAGCTCTACATTATCTTGTCTACTGACTATCTATTGGTAGATTGTTGCATTGCTAAATTAGTCATTAATTCTCTCACCGGTCACAAATCTTAGAGACGTCAGTTAATTATGATTAAAGACAGAACCATTACCATTCTACAGGGTCTCAGCAAAGCCGCAGTGTTGACATGAAACCAATCGCTCTAAGAAATTACAAATGCTACTAGATTCCTTCATTAAAAAGTACTAAAACTTAAGTTGTTTAAAGCCTTGAGTACCTTGTAGAACATGTGGATAGGATAGCTGGCAAATGGAGGCGTTGACTAATCATCCATATACATGCGTTTAATACTTTAAATTGCTCTACTGTTTACAACAAAACGAATATCGTTGGCTAGTGTACTGATAAAACAGGAGGCAGATAACGTAAAGAAAAACACCATGTGCCATATGATTAACTACTTGGTATTGAGTACAAGGCTGTGGACAAATGAATGCAACATGCATGCAGGGTTTGTGCTAAGTCGCGAGTAATGTCGCTCACCATTACAGATATATAACTACGGCAAGTTCTTAGCGTAACATTGACGTATACAGAAATGAAAACGTCTGATCGCTATATAGTACAGTTAAAGAATAGACTTCATTAGCATAAGAGAAAATGTTTCCTAAAAATAGACGTCCAAATAACATATTTTGAAAAGAAATCAGAATGTCGCTACAAAAGCATTGTCCCCGAACGGTTTGCTTAATTTCCCTTTCTTCTCATAGTACAGGAAAAATATTATTGAAATACGACAGCGACTGTTTATACTATTCGTAAAATATTTTAAGCTCAGTTAGTTATATTCGCAAAGGCCGAACGAATTCGTTATTACACAACTCTCCTGTGTGCGGTAAAGCGTAATGTTTATTTAGTTCGACGTGTGCTAGAAGCAACGACGTTTTATTAAAATACGTCCACTACAACATTTCTATACCTGCTAAGCTCGGAGATCACGTTGCGGGCTCTACGAATATTGAGAAAATTGTGTGCTCTTAATGGCACTGTCTGATATACATAAATCCAATATCTATTTAAAGTCCCAACGGGCTCAAGACCGCTCCTTGGATATGTAGTCATAACTCTCATTGCAGAAGTCCGCCGTCTCTAATCTCATCCGAGTCTTTAACGATACATCGCACCTGTTTTGTAAAGTTTTTTTTGCAGGTCGACAAACTTCGGCCCAACACGCCCAAAGTCTCGAGCGCGAGTCGTGAAGAAAAATAGGACTCTTGTAGAAGTGCGTATTTTCTTTCGCCTTGCCTAGTCCACTCGGTGAATTGCATATTCCGCCTGAAAAACATTATGGCGGGCCTGTTTACCATATGCACGAGACGTGAGAGACAAGCACTCCTCCGTGTACCAAAGGTTGCTGCTTCTGATTCGTTCGTTCTGACCGTTCTGCTCGGTTCTAATAATTAGTTTCAAGAAGACCTTTCATCCTATGCTATAGAAACACGTCGGTCCTGGCAAGAATTGTTAAGTTGTTTTATGAAAGGGTATAGCCGCACGCACGAAAAAAACTGACGAACAAGTCTTTTATGATGCTTTGTTACAAAAGAAGACCAGCCAAAGCTGACACATATCGCAATCCATAAAGGCGAGAATTTTTCGCTTGTTACACATATATTTGCAAATCTATATTTCAGGCCTTCTACATTTTATATTAATCCCAACGAATGATAATTAATAGTATTCTAGAATACAATATTTATATTTGTTAGGTTGCATTAGTGCGGATGCAATGGATGAGCTAGACGAACTTGGGGATAATGGAGACACGCATCGCGTAGAGAGACAGGTTGGTATCGTCGAAGAGGTCAAACAGGTACGCTTTGGACTTTGGCTTTTACAGGAAAATCACCGCTTATGTTTAGAGCCGTAAGTGATTCGTAAAGCATCGGGCAACCTTACGCACTAGCTATTCGAAGCACAGTCCACGGATTATCAGCTTAGTCGATCACGCTCTGGTAACCACAGATCTCACGGACAATCTGATGGAGACCAAAGGTTTCCCTTGAGATTCTCCGTACTCCGCGAGAAACTTATGTTTAGACTTTTTTTGACACTACCGGTGGCGGGCGTCAAACTAAGTGAGTAATGAGCACCTTGTAACTTCCGAATGCACCACAACCGCAGAACGCAAATAGCCTTATACAAAAGCGGCAAACATTTCGGCGGGACGGACGGAGCGAGAGAGCAAGATCACCGGTGGCCCTGGCGCGATAGGACTAGCGATGTCGATTCCGGCGTGACCCATTTGAGGGCAATACATTCCACAGAGCCGTAAAAATCGTCTGAAAGTATCGATTTCAAAATTAATAAATATAAAGCTAACTACTGTTTACTTTCACTAAAGACCGCACAAGTGCCCTCCGAGAGCAGTGTGCGGCCGTTCGTCTAGTCTAAAAGCTTCGATTGGCAGTTCATCTGAATTAACGTCGCGAATACGCAAGGACTCGACGAGAAGCTTAAATAAGATAGTGTGAGATAGCTAATCGATGAAGATGAGGAACTTGTTGCGCTTAGCGAAACTCGTGGGCTGATAAACACGCCACAGTAACTAACCAGTGACACAATCAACAACTCTTTGTAGCATGCACCGACGCATTTCCAGCCGGGAGCAGGCAGCCAAGTTGTAATTGATTATGCCTTGTCGAAAAAAGCTGATGTATGTCGTCAGCTGGTGGAAGTGAGTCTGCGTCAAACTTCGGACCAGTTGGATTCTGCTCTTATGGCTAACCTTACCGCGTTTGCTGTTCATACTGCTGTTGGTTTCACCAGATTAATGCATTGCAGCTCAAATATGAAAAATGGCTAGTAGTAACATGCAGTCAACGACGAAACAGAATAAACGATCCTGCTAATGACTGCGTTTCTGTAAGCAGCAAAGTTTTAACAGGTTTTTTTTTTCTACGACAACAGTCGGAATTGCGCCACCACTTTTCGGAACGTTATGAACGTCGCTCTAGCGACCCTTTTTATATGTGTCGTGTGCACTGCGATCCGTCGTCGCTGTTAACCAGTCAGATCATCAGACCTATCCTCGATTTAACTGCTCGTGTATCGGCTCTTCAACGAGTTGTTTACATATAGTTAGATATTTGGCATTGCGCATACGATCTAGATATGTGTGTGTGTTTGTGTGTTTATGTTTGTGTGTGTGAGTAAACGCAATTGACAATCGATTGTTTTATTGCCTGTCGTAAAATGTTTTTTCGGCAGTGGTGGAGGGACACGCCTCGATCGTCAGCTGTGTCTAAACGCATTTACGAAAAAAAAAACAACCAACCACTTGGGTGTCGTTCAAGCCGAAAAGAGAAGAACGACGAATTAGATGACGACAAAGCAGGCAAAAAGTTCGACACAGAGCAGAGACAGGCAACAATACTTATTTGGTATTGCCGATCTGCCGAAAGAATACAGAGAGCTCTTTTTGTTGAAATAACAGTCGTCCTCCGAGCGATCGATCCAAATTGCCCATCTGTGGATTGGCGTAATTTTCTGCGTATTCCAGACGGAGTGTCATCAAACGACCTGGCCAATAGACTGTCCGTTTCCAAATTAGAAACCACGGTCACACTGACGTAGGCCATGTTTCTCATTGTCTATCTGTCTGTCTGCATGCTGGCTGGATTATCGTGACTATGAAAGGGTAAAGTTTTAGGGCTGACCCTCAGCCAAGATTTATCGCCCACGGGACTGCTTTCGCATTGCTTCATACACGGACCCCCATAAATACAAATCGGTACAACTCGAACCCGCGCACCTATGTGTCTCCTCCGGTTGCGAGGCGCAGACTTAAGCCACCACGCCACCGGACTCGACCTATCAAAGGATGCAGAAAGCTAAACAGACCTTAATGTGCCCTGATAGGTATAAAGTGCGAGCGATAGCACACTTGGTGGCCGAGGCTGGTCAGTTATTTTGGACGAGTGGCCTAGAGAAGCAGTTATTTCTAAACGAATGTTGGTAACCGACGATGAGAACAGTCCTAAATGATGCACATCTAAGTATGATAGGTAAAGGTTCGGTACAAGAAATCTTGTAGTCTACGTTCATTTGTTTTGAGCGTTGCTCATTGAGAATAGACAATAGACCCTACCGCTGAGAGTCAGCGACCGTGCTGCCACTCAAGTCTATTGGGGAAACCCTACTATATCTCTGGGGTTCATTTAACCCTAGATATGTTCGGCCTTTAGAGGCAATCTTTAAAGGGATTTGGAAATTCTTAAACATAAGATAAGGCTACGTCGCACGTCGACCTGTCAGGGAACGGTACGTTTAAGTTCTTGTCTTTTTAAAATAGTGTTTTCACTTAATTGTTTTTAATTTTATTTTGTGGCTTGCGACGCCATCCGCACTTCCGTCAAATGTAAGGTTTTTCGCTACACATATGTGAAGAGGTTTACACTTTCTGGGACCTTGTAGGAAACATTTTTACATGATAGGGGGAAAAACTGAACTTCTTAGTGAACTTGTGAACTATTATATTGCCCTATAATACTCCAAATATTTGCAGAAAGAGAACCTTAATATAGGCCTCAATAGCGCAAATTATAATAAACATCCACCAAAATGCCACTACGCGCGCCGACGGCAGCTAGCAAAACAAATTAAAAAAAAATCAAAACATTGAAAAAAAAGAACAGAAAGTAAGTGTTGACCACATATATTAAAACAATGGAGAGAACTCAACTTTAACTTCCAAAAAAAAACGCGAAACTCGACATAAAAGATAGTCGCAGTTCCCCGCCATATTACAGATGAGGAAGAAAACTTGTAGGGAATAATTAAAAACTAAACAGGCATTTTCTCAGCATAAACTGTAAGCTTGGGAAGAATGTCTAGTCGGTGCTAAAGTAAAAAGGCCAACATCTGCTTTGTGACGGGCTTGGAGAGGAAGGAAAAAGCGACACATATTTGTTTTGTCATAAAGAGAGGCGGATCACTCACAACAACATATGTAATGACTATAACCACTCTACAGCAACATTGCGATCGCCTTATGAAACTGCATAAGGATGCTCTAAAGGGCACGAAAGTACAGTAAAGAGGGTGCAAGTTGCAGTGGCAAAGGCCTAGTAGTGGGGGAGGGAGGAAAAAAAGGAAAAATTTGAGAAGTGAAGATATTCGATAAGAACCCACTCAGAATACTTAAGTCTGGCATAAACTAATAAATGTATCGGGCGGTCCATCATGACCGTTGGAGACCACAACTCGGAAATGCCAGGTCGACATTGCGGTGGCGATTAAAGCTGATAAATGCTGAGCTATAGACTCAAGATAAGAAAACTTTACCATACATGATAGAATAACGTATGCAAACGAAAAAGTCCAGGTAAATACGCAAGGTTTAAGAAGATGTTTTATCTGGCTAGATACAAAGAATGTTATGTTAAGCAGCTGCCAAAAAAGAGCAAGCTAAGTCTATATGGCTTGTAGGTGAACTATAAGCAAGCACAATCTCAACGTCAGATGCGAATTTGCATGCCAGGCGCAAATAAGGCAGCAGGCGTTATACTCAAATGCGTGCGCTCCTACAGACTAGACGAGTAGATATGTTTGCAATTCTTTCTATCAAGGAGAAAGTAACAGTGGAAACGTAGTGTCGGGACGTAGAGTTGTCGAAAAAGCTCGATGTTCTACACGTAGGCTGAACTGCACTCATGGCAACATTGCGTTGAGCCTGCCCGGAGTCTAGGTAGAAAACGACTCAAAACATGAAACTAAAATTAACGACGGGCCTACAAACAAAGTACCGCCAGACCAGTAAAGTAAATGGCAAGTGTTAATAAATAAAATGCAAACAAGGTATGTAATTACAGAATGTTCTGGGACTACTCAAACAATAAATCTTAGTGAAGAAGTTGTAATACGTATCGTCGGCGATGTCGGATTAAGACATAAAGGGTATCTGCTTTATCCCCCCTCCCCCGTACGAATAGTAGGGTGGAGACATCTTGATTCAAACTCGAAAACAAGAAAAACAACGATTAGCCGATTAAAGCTCGACTTGACTTTGCTTACGTTACGATGTCATAGACCATTTAACTATTATTTGCATGGTGTCCGCAATTAAGAACGAATTTTGTCAAAACGTCACTCAGGTGGCGGTTCAGTGGTGATCTGGGTCGCTGTCGGCTATCATACAAAATCGTCGATTGTGTTTTTAGACGGTCGTGTTTATTCGACGCGCTATATGAATTTAATAAAAGAGCAATCGGCGCATTTTCAGCTGATGGGGGGGGGGGAGGGGGGGCAGACTTAGTTTTTTAACACGAAAACGCCCTGATACGCACCACCAGCTGGTCGGAAGCTGGTTTGACCAACGCCACATTAAGGTTCTACGCTGGACTGGAATTGTTGAGGCTTGGGACGAGCTCTTGCAGGACGTAATACAAAATTTGTTCAACACTTTACCAAACCGCATGTTTGAGGTTATCCGACTTAACGGGAAGTTCACTGAATATTAAGTATAGTTGCTGGGTGCCATGAAATTAGCCCAAACGCCGTTAATCCGCTGAATTCACTCGTTAAGACACGTATATTGCTAGTGACTTTATAATTTGTTCGCGGTGTATCTGTGCCAAATGTGGAAATCTCGTGGTTTAAAGTAATCTGAGACCCCAAATAATGATGGAAGTCTCCGCTGTTACTCTGTGAGCATGTATCACTGTGATCCTTACACGATTGGTTGTAATAAATGCGTAAAATGTGGCAAAAATGGGTGGGTTTATAATATTTTCAGGAACTGTATATGTCCGGACGGTGGGTAGAAAGCCACCTCCATGTAGCGAATGTTCTCAAGTATTTAGGTAAATAATATATTCCAATAACTTTATACACAAAACAAGTAAATGTTTATTCAATGCTAGTGGTAAGCTAGCTAAACTGTACTAATTTAAATTTATATTTTCCATGCATAGCAGTAGGCCTACGACTAGGGACAGACCTAGTTAGCACTCATCGGTGTCAATGTGGTCACCCCGACGATAAACTAGCACATCACGGACTATCGTGCATCATTAGCGCAGGACGACACCCGAGACATGCCGCTATCAATGAGACCTTTAGCAGAGCCCTTAGTAAGTGCGGTCGTCCGTGTATCCTTGAACCCCAGGCCTCTGCGCCAAGGACGGCAGACGTCCAGACGAGATGACATTTACACCAATCGAGCGAGCAAAATGCTGGTTAGGATGCAACAGCTACCGACTCCTTAGCCTTTTCTATGTTTGGTGGTGGCGCATCTGAAGCTGGTTATGCAGCTCACCTTGCGGAGACTCGTAAGTTAAGAAAATACGCATCAATTGTGTATCCCCACGAATTTTGCCCTTTCGCGTTTGAAATCCTGGGTGCTCCAGGCATTGGGACCAAGCAGCTGATCCGCAAATTCGGCACCTTGTTACCCTATCATCCGGTGATAACAGGTCTTCGTCCTTTTTCAAACAACGCCCGGATCTTGACATACAACGTGGAAACGCTGCCTCCTTTTGGGGCACACTTCTGATGTGGTCTCGGCCTGACCTCATCGAAACGGATCCGTGACCGTGACAATACGCGCCCACTAGGCACATTGGCTTGGCATCGTGATACGTGCAATAAATACATAATGTAATAAACCGAAAATTAATTTGATATATATATTTTTTTTCTTATTTACTACCCCAGTATCTTTAGTTCCATTAAATAAACAAAGCTCTAAATCGAAATTGTTGAGCGGTACCAAAATGGCAGCATGTATCGAATGCAGTTGGGTGCACTATTGTAATTGTGTGATTTGCGACAAGAATTGACCCAGTAGACCATGTTATGCTTCATCGGATTGGCCCAGAAAGTTTTGTGGGCTTATGAATCTACCTGGATGCAACTCTGCACGCTATACTAAAGTGCTATTATATACTACGAGCCACAGATGTTGTTGCACTTTGCCAGTGCGATTGTGAGGCCAATCGAGGCCTCCATCGCGCAAGATGCGTAGGGTAATTCTAACAGGTCCGCGAGAAATCTATATATGACTGTTACAATAAGCACATTTACTGCTACCACATGCTAGCCTGATGTTGATTTCAGACCAGAAATCTGCACGATGCGTACCGACCTTGTCTGCGCGGCCGAATTACAAACCCTGAAAAAACGATTCCAAGCAATAGTTTCTGGTTCTTTCTCAATGCGACCGGCCAGCAGCAACAATTCACTTAGGGTCATGTAAAACCAACCCCAACGAACAATGTCCTAACTCGTGTCGAGGCAAACTCACAGAAAGCACCAACACGTCGGGCAAGCAATTTGTCAGTACTCCAGCAAAATCACGACAGAGAATGAGACCACACGTGTATAAAGCAAACGTGAACGCACATAAAGCAAACGTGGTCACACCATACGTCGCCACATCTACGAGAAGTGCGAGATGAAAACATTTTCCGGCGACCACGTGAACGAAACTTTTGTGTGCCAATTGGCTCTTGCTCGTACAGAGTCTGATGCTCTCCAGCACGCGGCAACAGTACACAAGACTAGAATTAGACATATTTTTACGAGGGTTGTTTTCATTTCTAGACTCTCCATCTTTCGTGCTCTTCTATGCTTCGTGCTTGGAATTACAGTGAGGTATATCATCTTCAATGCACCCGGGGGCCGGACATATTGAGATGTTTAAAGTCTACCCAACAAAAATATATAGTAAGAACTGAGGCAGCTGTTATTGCAGGTGGCTGAGATCTCGGACAGAAAAACCGGGAACCATTTTTGCGTTAGTGGGCCTCCCCGCAGTATGGTCTAAGGAGACTCGATTTAGAGTCTACCGTGGAAAACTGAAACTGTGCTGAATGCACGTCATGCAGCAACTGGCAGCTGAGGCCAAGAAAAGACCTTGAGCCGACGTCGAAGCGTCAAGAGTGGCCTTGAGTCGTCTGCCGAAACGTTTCGGCAGACAACGATACGACCTCGACACCATATGTTCGAACCAGGACAGCCAAGCCGCGGGAAACAACAAAGGGCACCGGACACATTGTCAATGTATTTTATGGAAAGTAAAAAGGGTTTAAAACTCTTTTTTAAACTTGTTGAAATAAACCATTTAAAGAGTATATATATAATACAAATGGAGCTACAATAGTCTCCCGAGAACAGGAATCCCCATATATATATATATATATATATATATATATATATATATATATATGTATATATATAATTGAATGCGGCGTAGCAATTTCCTTGACGACACGACGTCTTTATATATTGAGGGTCTTTAAAGTACGAGTATACTTATAGATAACAGATATTCACATACCGTGTATGTATTTCGTTACAAGATATGTTGCCCAGATGAGGTGCATTACGCACCAAGCTGAAATATGCCTTTAAAAGATCCAACCCGAAATTTCCAATCTGATGCACTTGAAAGTCTAGTTAAACCTCTCCTGCCAGATCGGAGCTTACAGGTTCAAAACAAAAACAAAACCGGTGTATCCCGCGCTGAGCGTCTAACGATTGAACCAGGCTCTGCATCCCCTGGCGTCGATTGAACCAGTCGAAAACTGCGATAGAACATTTTGGTGGACAATACAAGCATTGCCACTTCATGGCTCCATGAAGACTGTATGATTTTAAAAATAATTATATGGGGGTTAGATCGTCGGTTGGGAGGGCACAACTGAGCTGCAAGATCACATTTCTGTCGAGATTTATGTCCATATATATATATATATATATATATATATACAGAAAGTATAATAAGTGGAAAAAACCCCAACAGGTAGAACTAGCTTAAAAGAAGCTCTCTTGCCTTTGATTATAGTCATTATGACGACAACCGTCATAGACACAGCAACATCAAAGCCTGGGTTTTCCCCTGAGAAGTAGTCGACCAGGTTCTTCTCAAAGATACCGAAAACACGTTATTCGAGACTATGTCGGGGGACGGCGCTGCTGGCGCTGATTTTGCGCCAAGAATATGCCTATAAATATATCAAACGTTTCATTTCGATGTGCTCATGTAAGTTGTTTCTTCTTTATACTCATTAAAAAAATATTAAAAACATATTATAAACACTTAGATAAATAAATAATTGTTTTGCATTAGCAGCACCATGCTTCTCAACACATACGCTTATTTTCTCACTTAGTCATCTATTAATCGACGAGTAGGTGGGTAAGGGGAGGTTACATTCATATGCAAAAAAAATCATTTAAAAAACAGTGCTCATTTGCGTAAATTAACTATCGAAGGGACCCCTGATTGATTTGTGAAAGACTACGAGTAGAGGATGACTCTCAAAGTACACAAAATATGATATCAAAAGAAGCCAGTTCGGCAGATAGACATGTCGTTTAGAATTCTACCTACCGTAAGGCGGGGTCAATCTACGGTATCTGGAAAAGTTCTGCCCTGTCGACCGACAGCTGGACTGACAGAGCGAGATGCATGGTAATTGTATGTTTTCCATCCGTCCGTTGCTCTTGGCTTCTCTGACATTTTCCATTGGCAACAGCAGCGGCGGACTTTTTGAGCCATTTTTCCTCTCGCAGCCATATACAAGACATATTATTTTTTTATTTACATTATATATTATTATTTGCTTCTTGTTTCTTCCCGCTACGTTGATTTCTCTCTCTGCTGCGCTGTCACAGTGTTGTTCCTGCAGTAATAGAAGTCAATCTAATAGCAGTAGGAGCCATGTATAGTAATTAATGGGCTGGTTGGGCAACCAACACAAGTGACAGCAGCTGATGTGTGTGTGTGCAGTAGAAACAAAGTTGCTTGCATGCAAAGTCGACGGCACGATAACGTAGCCGAAACAGGCAATAGCAGAGCAGGAAGAAATGAGACCAGCATCTCTACTACGGACGGTGACGCTTGTCGGGCTACTGCGATTCCAAGTGGCTGGGTTTCGCAAATGGCACGGCGTTTGTCAGCTAGCCCAGTAGAAGTTCTCGGCCAGACCGGTTCGCTCTCCAGTTCGCTGACTGTGCGACTGTTGCGTTTGTCGCATGATGCTGGCACCGTAGGCAGTGAGGGGGGAGCGAGGGCCGTGGGGTGTGGGGGTGCCCTGAACTACCGTTCGTTTATTCCTCTCACTGGCTCTCTTTATGCTTCTCTTGTTTCTCTTCTTCTCTAATTTTTCTCTCTCACTTCCTCTGACCAAAGGCAGAGTATCATAAAGACTGCCTTTGTGAACTGATACATACATGCATGCACGCGAATGTGCGGCCAACTTCCCAATCAAGTATTGTTTCATCAACATCAACAACAACAAGTACAACAACATCAACAACATCAACAACAATAACAACAACAAGTACAACAACAACATCAACAACAATAACAACGTCAACATCAACAACAACAACATCAAGAACAATAACAACATCAACATCAACAACAACAACATCAACATCAACAACAACAATAACAACATCAACATCAACATCAACGACAACAACATCAAGAGCAATAACAACATACACATCAACAACAACAATAATAACAGCAGCAATCTCAGGCAGGCGTCACCGTTGAAAGGGATGAAAAAGCGCGAAAGCAGGCCTATAGACCGTAACGGCTTGCTGGGCTGGTGATGGAAGACTTAGAGGCAACGTCTAGGGCCGAAAGAAAACATTTCTAGCAATTTTCGCTCGTCTGTTTTGTTTTATAGGTA